>CM062292.1:476965718-477470718 GCA_031216915.1 Pictodentalium vernedei | reverse complement strand
GCACCACTTCTCTGAGTATCTCAAAAGTAGAGTTTCCAACTCATTTTATATACTACCTACATGTACCGATGAAGTGATATCCGTAGTTAGATCCTTGCCTACAAAAACATCCACTGGCCTGGATAACATTTCCCCCAAACTACTTAAAGGCATAATAAATGAGACAGCCGCTCCCTTGACACATATTTTTAACGCTTCATTTTTAACAGGAGTTGTACCATCCAAAATGAAAATTGCTAAAGTAATACCAATTTTTAAAATTGGTGATAGGCAGTCCTTTGCAAATTACAGGCCTTTTAGTATTCTCCCCTCTTTCTCTAAAATTCTGGAAAAGTTAATGCACAAAAGGTTAATGGACTCTTTAGATGCAAATGACATAATCTACAATTTCCAGTTTGGTTTCAGAAGGGGTCATTCAACTTTTCACCCGATAATGCATCTTATCAATTACGTTTCAACAACGAACAACAAAGTAAGCAAGGACTGCACCTTATCCATGTTCCTTGACTTCTCAAAAGCATTTGACACCATTGACCATGAAATACTCGCGCGTAAACTCGAGCATTACGGAGTTTGGGGCATAGCAAATGCCTGGATTCAAAACTACCTTTCAGGAAGGTCTCAAATTTGTTTAATTTACAAATGAATCCTCCGATTTGCAAAATGTTATGGCCGGTGTTCCCCAGGGCTCTGTACTCGGCCCACTCTTATTTATTCTATATACCAATGACTTACCCCAATCGACTAATATAAATGTTTTGTACTTCGCAGATGATACAACTGCTTATACATCAGGAAATAATCTTAACTTACTGACTGAGAGGACAAACGACGAATTAACGAAAAACAGTGACTGGTGTCTTGCCAATAAGCTTTCGTTGAATGCTAACAAAACCAATGCTTTACTTCTTTATCTCCCAAATGACAATTATAATTATAGCCATGTACAGACACAAATACTAATAAAAAATAAAAACATCACAGTAGTAAGTAATGATCGCGAAATGAAATCAGTAAAAATTGTAGGTGTCAACATAGATGAAAATCTCAAATTTAATCACCACGTGGCCGCTGTTCGTATAAAATTGTCTAGAGCTATTTATATCCTGAATAAAGTGAAAAAAATTTTGCCAGTTGACACTTTACGTGTACTCTATTTTACGTTGTTTCAAAGCCACTTAATTTATGGAATCAATGTATGGGGTAACACACCTGCAACAAAACTAATTCTGAATTTGCAGAAAAAAGCAGTGCGTATAATAGCAAATAAAAAGTTTAACTCTCGTACCGATCCTCTCTTTAAACATTTGAAAATTCCTAAATTTACTGATCTTTACAAATTACATTTACTACTATTCGTCTACGATTGGACTAAAAAAACTCTCCCTGTCAGTTTTAATAATACATTCTAAGTGTACGAAAACCCCTTAGGCATAAATACCAGACAGTGTGGGAATCTAACCACACACAAACCCCGCACTCAGTTCTCAGCCGTTCTTCCCTACTTTTCTTTCCCGAAATTATGGAATGACATAGATTCAAGATTAAAACTTCTCCCCCGCGTGTCATTTAAAAAAAACACTGGCCAATCAGTTCATAAACGCTTATAATGACACCATAAATTGCTCAAATCCGAGATGTTCCTTCTGCTCACATAACTAGTTCGTCTATGGGGAGGGGGGGGGATGGGGGCGGTGGGGGTCTTACTTTTCCCGTCCCCAAATGTCTATGGTGTGTGCAAACAGTGGAGTTAAAATGTCAAAATAAACCAACACTGTTCTGAACTAATCAAATTAACCATCTATTGTCCAGATCCACCTTTCTTTTAAAAAATTGTCATTCGCTGTATTTGACTTTATTTTTTGTTTAATTTTGTTTTATATGCCATGTTTTTTCTGTTTTTTTTTCTATCTTTTTCGAGGGGATGACAGGAAGACAGTCGCAAGACTATGTCATTCCCCACAGTATATAGGGAGATCACGTGATCATTATGGCGGGTAGTTGAATTTGTTATTTGTCTCTGCCTTTCTCTTCAAAATTTTAAAAATACGGTCTTTGGAGTGAATGGAATATGCCTGTCTTCATGGAATAGTTTGAATATGTTTATGGGAAAGCTACCCGTGTATTACTTTGTATGAGCCACCTCAAATTTTTATTGCATTGTGACAATCTGTGTTGACGTAAATACCTAATCTCCTATTGTCACGTCAAAATCCTCCGCCATATAATTCATATTCATTCAGAAGACCTGGATAAAAAAGATAAGGAAGGAGATAGAGAAAAGCGAAGGCGTTCATCAAGTGACAGTTTATCAGCTCTGCACTCATTGAAAAAGAAAAAAGATTATTTGTCGGAATCTGATTTATCATTATATGAGGCTGATACCAGTGTTGATACCAGTGTTGGTAACAGTATGGCAGAAGAAAATGACTGCAATGACATGCCTGATATGCCTGACAGGCTGATCTCAGCATTAACAGATCCAAAGGTACTGCTAGTTTTCAAAAACCTCATTGCAACGACAATTACTGAACAGTTGTTCGAGCTCACAAACAGAGAGAAAGAGCTCGAAAGTGCAAATAAAACAAAGGATGGTATAATCACCCGACTAGAAAATGAACTTGATGACCTCAAACAATATGGGATGAGGAATAGCCTCAGAGTATCTGGAATTCCAGAATCTAACGGGGAGAGCACAGATGACTTAATAATAAGTTTAGCGGGCAAGATGGAAGTGCCTCTTGATATCTGTGAGATTGTGCGAAGTCATCGATCTGGTGCGCGGACTTCTGGAAAGAGCGAACCAAGAACGATTTTAGTTAAGTTCACAAGCTACAGGGTTCGCGACAGGTTCTATAGGGCTCGAAGAAAACTTAAGACGGCCCACAATACAGGTCGTGTTTTTGTGAATGAGCATCTGACTGCAACAAGATCATATCTGGCCAGGAGATGTCGTGGTCTTGTGAAAGACGAGAAACTTATTCAGACTTGGACCCATGACGGTACTCTATTCGTGAAATTCAAGGATGAGACTGTTCGGCGTTTGTCAATCCTGAATGAAGTACAAAATCTCGAAAAGGAATTAGGAGGTACCGGACTCTGATAGACATTAATCCTTCTCACTATCTGATAGATATCCATATACAAGTATATACTTGGTTGTTCCTCTGGTAAGTGTGATATTTTTAAACGCATTCAATGAGTTAAAAATTGTATTGATTGAGAATAAAATTCAATCCTGGAGAACCAAAATGTTCAATTCATTGCTCCCTGTTCACTTCTCATGGAGAACCATAATCTAATAAAATTCAATCATGGAGAAGCAAAATGCTCTATTGGAAATTGCTGGAGGGTGTCTGCTGGCATCCTCCAGTAATTTGTAACAGAGCAAATCTGGAGAAACAAATGTTTCGTGGAACAAATGTTGACAATCAAAATATTCTAGCACTCAACCAGTTAGAGGAATGTGATTGTGAGTATTCCTGTTGTAGTTTCTATATTCCCTGGTCATTTCTCATGGTGAACCAAAATCCGATTAAATTCAATCGATGAAGTTTTGCTCTGTTGGAAATTACTGGAGGGTGTCTACTGGCATCCTCCAGTGATTTGTAATGGAGCAAATCTGGATAAACAAATGTTGACAATCAAAAGATTCCAGCACTCAACCAGTTAGAGGAATGTGATGTGAGTATTCCTGTTGTAGTTGCTGCATTCCCTGTTCATTTCTCATGGAGAACCAAAGTCTAATAAAATTTTATCGATGAAGTTTTGTTCTGTTAGAAATTACTGGAGGGTGTCTACTGACATCCTCCAGTAATTTGTAGTAGAGCAAATCTAGAGAAACAAATGTTTCATGGAACAAGTATTGACAATCAAAATATTCTAGCACCCAACGAGTTAGAGGAATGTGATTGTGAGTATTCATGATGTAGTTTTTATATTCCTTGTTCATTTCTCACGGAGTACCAAAATCTAATAAAATTCAATCGATGAAGTTTTGCTCTGTTGGAAATTACTGGAGGGTGTCTGCTGGCATCCTCCAGTAATTTGTAATAGAGCAAATCTGGAGAAACAAATGTTGACAATCAAAATATTCTAGCACTCAACCAGTTAGAGGAATGTGATTGTGAGTATTTCTGTTGTAGTTGTTATATTCCCTGTTCATTTCTCATGGAGAACCGCAATCTAATAAAATTCGATCGATGAAGTTTTGCTCTGTTAAAAATTACTGGAGGGTATCTGCTGGCATCCTCCACTGGTTGGTAATAGAGCAAATCTTGAGAAACAATGTTGCGTGGAACAAATGTTGGCAATCAAATTTTCTAGCACTCAACCAGTTAGAGGAATGTGATTGTGAGTATTCCTGTTGTAGTATTTATATTGCATATTGGAGGGTGCCTGTTGGCAATTAAAAATCAAGCACTCAGTCAGTTAACAAAACGTGAGTGTACCTGCTATTGTCTCCATATTCATTGTTCTCACTTCAGAGTAAACAGAAACTAATGACTATACCTGTTGCAGGTTCCATATTACCTGCTGCAGTATCCATATTACCTGTTGCAGTATCCATATTATTTAGTTTTCATATTCTTTGTCCATAAAATTCGATCGAGGAAGTTTTGCTCTGTTGAAAATTGCTGGAGGGTGCCTGCTGGCATCCTCCAGCAATTTGTAATAGAGCGAATCTGGAGAAAGAAATTGAAATTTTCAAATAAAATCTAGCATTCATTCTGTTAGCAT
The DNA here is from genome assembly GCA_031216915.1 of Pictodentalium vernedei. Lineage (NCBI taxonomy): Eukaryota > Metazoa > Mollusca > Scaphopoda > Dentaliida > Dentaliidae > Pictodentalium > Pictodentalium vernedei. Next base: position 477,465,978 of record CM062292.1, on the reverse strand, counting down.
CTTCCAATATTCTGTTAAGGGACAATGTGGAGGTAATATTCTAAGAAGTTCTCATATGTTTCGCTCTTTCCCAATTGTCTATAATGAGGAGGTTAACAAGTTGGGGAAAAGTGAGTTTGCCTGCTGTAGTCCGACATGCATATTCCTATTTCATTTGCCTACTGGCACTCTCCAGTAGGATATAACAGGACAAACTCTGGAAACAAATGTAAATATCTTAAATAATCTAGCACTTGACTAGTTATAGATAATTCTACATGGAAATTGGACTTTATAGACTCCACCCCACTAACATCAACCCACCTAAGAATATTGAGAAATCGCAATATTTTAGATAAATATATCCTTGTCTTTGTTTCGATACTGTAGGTTAGTTGCCACTATTTTCCTTTTCCCCGCTCACCACATCCAGTTGATCAGTCCACCCCAACACACATACACCCAAGGTTAAGTTAAAAATAAATATCTCTCAGACGTTTTTCCTTTCTTTCAGCCAAATTATTTCCATCCATGTATTTGAAAACCACCATAATATAGACTGACATTCATCTCTGCCATATGTAAACCACCTTAATATCAGATAAATACGAATAATGCATCACAATCATTGTTTTTTATAAATCCTTTAGAAATATACTTCGGAACAAATAAATCGATCAGACATGAAACTCCCCCATCAATACGAAGGAGAAATTTTTAAATTTCTGTGTGCACGGGATTTCACTTTTTTCTTTCTCTCTTTTTTTTCAACTCGTCATCGTGTTGACATCCTCACGCAATCGTGCTGGTGAATTGTATTATGTTATCCGACTGACCCACTGACCGTATATTTTGACAGTTTAGTTTGACTGTCCGTTTATCGTCACATTATTATCGGGGAGTGTGGTGAATTGTGTATTAAATTATCCAATTGATCCGCTCACCACATACTTTGACTGATTAGTTTGATCGTCTGTTATAATCACAACATGATTGCTATGTGCTGATAAATTGTGCATTATATTATCTAACTGATCCACTGACTGTCCACTCAGACAGATTAGTTTGACAGTCCATTATCATCATAGCACGTTTATTAAGTATATCTTGTGTGTATGTGTGCATGGGCCCGAACCCGGGGAAAGGGGTTTCAGATGAACCCTTACAAATTTATTCAGTTTTATGCCATGATGTTTTGTCGTAACCACCGTTAGTATAAACGTCTTGTTTTGTTTATAAGTTAGCTAGGGACTAAATGACGACGTCTTACAATAAAACGGAATGATGAATTCCGTTTTCTGTGGAATATATTTGTTTACTTCTCTCTCTCTACCCTCTTGTTGAACCCTTACACATTTTTTTCACGAGATGTTTGCTATGTGCTGATAAATTGTGCATTATATTATCTAACTGATCCACTGACTGTTTACTTGGACAGATTAGTTTGACAGTCCATTATCATAATAGCACGTTTATTAAGTATATCTTGTGTGTATGTGTGCATGGGCCCGAACCCGGGGAAAGGGGTTTCAGATGAACCCTTACAAATGTATTCAGTTTTATGCCATGTTGTTTTGTCGTAACCACCGTTAGTATAAACGACTTGTTTTGTTTATAAGTTAGCTAGGGACTAAATGACGACGCCTTACAATAAAATGGAATGATGAATTCCGTTTTCTGTGGAATATCTTTGTTTACTTCTCTCTCTACCCTCTTTTTGATCACATTAAACCAATGCAATGAGAAAGATTATCTTCATTTACACACTTTATATTACTCTGTTATAACTCCTGTTGATGTTTCTTTCCAGCCACAAAATGATTTCTCTGTATTATTTATGAATCTTCAGGTCTCCTTCATGCGTCCGTGCTTTGGTGTTGCTGATGGAATATTTGTAAATCATGGCGGGTAGTATTAATTTGGACGGGATCCAGACTGATTCTAACTTTGACCTTAATTATCTCATGAACGAGATGACCAACATGTCCAACACAGCTGGTGTTTCCTCATCTATATACAACGTTACCGATTGTAAATATCTCCTTCCTAGTGAGTTGCAATCAGAGCTCAGGGACATGAACGGATCTTTCTCTGCATTTCATATCAATTGTCAAAGCCTTAATGCCCATTGGGATCCTCTAAAACACCTGCTATCTGAACTAAACAGTAATGAAAACACATTCGACGTCATTGGTCTCACGGAGGTCTTTCAGATCCCTTCTAATATATCTTATACACTAGAAGGATATCACCCTTTATTAAAACATACCAGACCCTTGGCTGACGATGGTCGAGGTGGAGTAGGACTATTTATAAAAAGTGACACTAACTTCATTGTCCGAAAAGATCTTTCTATTTTCATACCACATGTGATTGAGTCAATGTTAATAGAACTAAAGGATAAGAATCTGTCGAGAATTATTGGTGTAATATATCGTCCAAATACGGCCCCCAAAGCGGATATAGATCTTTTTCAATCAAAGGTCAACAACATAACTGACATACTTAACAAGGAAAAGAAAACAACCTTAATCATGGGCGACTTTAATATTGACCTTCTGAAAGTAGCTTGCCACTCGAAAACAGATAGGTTTACAGATTTAATGTTTAGTGAGGGATTTATGTCTGTCATCACCAAACCAACCAGAGTGACAGATCATTCTGCGACGCTCATAGACAATATCTTTTCAAATAATCTAATTAACTCTTTCAAATCTGGTATAATTCTCACTGATGTATCCGACCATTTTGGAATCTTTTACGCTGAATCGGCAAATATGTCACTAGAGAATACAATGCCAACTCTATCTAGGAAAATAAACACTAGCAGTATCGAATATTTCAAGGTATTATTGTCCCAGTGTGATTTTGCTCCAGTTATGGAATCCAACTGTCCCAATGCTGCCTATGAACACTTTTTAAATATTTTTCTGAATGCATTTGAATCGGCATTTCCTTTGCAACGTCAAAAACGGAATAAAAAATACATGAAGCGACAGCCTTGGATGACGAAAGGTCTTCTAATCTCAGCCAATAACAAGAATAAATTTTTCATGAAAAAATTAAGAAGTCCAACAGAATTTAATGTCAGAAATTACAAAAATTACTGTCGGGTGTTCAACAGAATTAGAAAACAGAGTAAAGCAATGTATTACGAAAACGTCCTCTTGGAAAATAAAAGTAATATGCGAAAAACGTGGCAAATTCTAAATAACGCTCTAAACAGAAACAAAAACAAAAGCAATTTACCTTCCTTTTTTAATCTGGGTGAAAAAAAGATAAATACACCGAACGAAATCGCTCATGAATTCAATAATTTCTTTGCAAATATAGGAAAGGAGACCTCAAAACAAATATCGAATCCATGCAAATCTTTCTCCGAATTCATGAGATACCCACTCCCAGATAATATGTTTATTTTACCAACGTCGTCCCTGGAAATTATCAATATTGTAACTAAAATGAAGTCTAAAGCAAGTCAGGATTGTGAAAATATTTCATCCAGTATCCTTAAACATTCGATAGATTCAGTTGCCAACCCCCTTGCACATATCATGAACATTTCACTCAGTCAGGGAATAGTTCCTGACAGAATGAAAATTGCAAAAGTAATCCCAATCTTTAAATCAGGTGATGAAAATAACTTCACAAACTATAGGCCAATAAGTATTCTCCCTGTCTTTTCAAAGATTTTAGAAAAACTGATGTTTGTTAGACTGATAAAATTTCTCAATAAATTCGATATTCTCTATCACCACCAATATGGTTTTAGGAAGCAGCATAGCACACTACATCCAATTATGCAACTGTTAAAACATGTTGCTATAGAAAATAACAAAGTCAGTAAGGACACCACTTTAGCTATTTTTCTGGACCTTTCCAAAGCCTTTGATACAATAAGCCACGACATCCTCCTTCAAAAACTCGAACACTATGGAATAAGAGGTATCGCTTTAAGTTGGTTCAAAAGCTATCTGAAGAACAGGAATCAGTATGTATCGTTTGGTGATAGCAACTCAAATCTAACTGAGCTGACATGTGGAGTTCCACAAGGTTCTATATTGGGCCCTATTTTATTTCTAATATACATCAATGACATAAGTAATTCAACTACATCAAATATCTTGTCGTTTGCCGATGACACAGAAGCATACAAGTCTGGAGCGGAGATAACTGCCCTAGTCTCAGATTTTAATGGGGAATTAAAAAATATATTTGACTGGTGCACAGCCAACCACCTGGTCCTGAACGAAAAGAAAACGAAATACATGTTACTTAATCCAAGTCACAGAGGTAGGAATGTTACTCATCAGAATGTCTATATAAACAACCGGGTAATCTGCAAGGTTGGTAGTGCAGAAAGTGAGAAATCCTTAAAGTTTCTTGGTATAAATATTGATGACAACTTATCGTACAACGCCCACATATCTCAACTCTGCACAAAAGTTGGACTTGCCAACTTCGTTCTAAATAAAGTTAAAAAATTTCTCCCTCATACTGCTTTGAAAACGTTATATTTCACACTGATACAGAGCCATTTCATCTATGGAATTCCGTTATGGGGTGCGTCAAAAGCCTGTGATCGTCTTAAAAAACTGCAGAAACGAGCACTACGAATAATAAATAATAAGAAATACAATGCCCACACTGACCCCCTATTTATCAAAGATAGTATATTGAAGTTAAAAGATTTATACAAATTACACGCCTTATTATTTATGTTTGATTGGCATAATGGAAACCTCCCGGTTTCATTTGCAAACTTCTTCTCAATTGTGAATAACCAACAAAACATAATTACTCGCCAGGCTGGTCTCTTACGCACTCACAAAACCAGAACCAAAACCCTGGATAAATTACCCGTCTTTGCGCTACCAAAGCTATGGAATGAGTTAGAAAGAGATATCAGAAATACAGAGAATAGGAAAGAATTCAAGAAAAAGTTAACAACAATATTTTTCTCCTCTTACTCCGAAAACATTTCCTGTTCGAACCCTTATTGTCCGTATTGTATAAACTAAAATGTATCCATTTTCCAACGTGGATAGCCGAGACATTTGTCATAAGAAAATTCTTGATTAACAAACTAATCTTATTTTTTCGTTTTGGAGACAAAGCTCGAGTGTCTTCATTGGGGCGAGCTCAAGGAGATCGCTCCAAGGGAGGATCGTGGGCTGTGGTTTTGAAACAAGGTGTGAAAACAAAATAAAATTTGAATAACGACTTCTATGAATGGCTGTGGGTGGTTTCGGCGGTTATGTTAGTAAAGGGTTAACTATAAAATCACGTGTTGTCTTTGACAGTAATCGTTGTCTGGTACTCTCGTCCATGTCGCCTCACATTCTGCTCCCACCAACCATTTCGTAGATTTACTCATACTATTACTACCTCCAAGCGAATAGGAGGAACGGTGTCAGCAGAATCAAGGGAGCGACATTTCGCAGTTGATCATCAGCGACACTACGCACGCATGCTGGAATGAGACCAAATCAAGACATAATAACTGGAATCCACAATGTTGCTGTGTAATACCAATTTCTTTCTCTTTCTTTTGCTGATCTTTCTTTCTCTTTTTCTTTTATATCTCTCAGGGAAAGGCAGGAAGACAGCCAATCTGGCTATGCCTTCCCCTGCCAGTATACAATGCTTTAATTATTGGGATTTTGTATTTATATGTACTATAAGAAATATATTTTTGTGTTGAAATTTCAATATGTTAACTCCATGTACTATATGTGCACATTGTTATATTTTAGTATACTGGCAAATAAAATATCAATATCAATATCAATACATCTACTCATTTCTCAAATCATGTAACATCATTTTCTCTTAAAACGTACTGTATTTGTATTATGTGAAATAAAGTGAATTGAATTGATTGACTGGCACTCGAGGGTATGGAAAGGGCTTGATAACAACCAATTATTATTGCAAGAACCCGAACAGACACAACTGACGACCAACCACTACAAAACAACAAAGGTACAGAACGAAGATCCAACATTACCAAGATCGAAGTGAACATAACATAACAAACTTTGACTTAATCTTAACACCCAATTTTCACAATAAAATTTTCACCTGAATAGACTATAACCCCTAAATATTACATGCAACAACCCACCTAAACAGACGAAACATGAACGAAGATGAACTGGTTGGAAACAACAGATCTAACTCAACTGCAGTTGAACTGTTGAAGTCGCAGTGAAGGAAGATCCAACACAACCAAGATTGAAGTGAACTGACACAAGGAGGTTGGCGAAGTGAAATGAACATAACAAATTGAACAAAGATCCAACACAACCAAGATCGAAGTGAACAGAACAAAGTGGAGAAAATCGAACTGATCTAATCAAACACAACCGAGATCAAAGTCAACATAACAAAGTATTCAACTGAATGAACTATAACCCCTAAATCAGTCTTTCGATTTTGAAAATCGTAGGCGCGTTATACATCGCTCGCTACTATTTGAAGTGAGGCGCGCTATCCTGTATCCAGCCCCGTCGAGTGATGGTTGTGTTGTTGGCAAGAATAGTTAACATGCAAATTGCAATGAAGAATGCATCCACTAATTGACAGCACTGTGCATTCAGTGCGGCATTTGGGCACATCCATATTGAACGGCAACATGAAAGCTGGACGATTTGGTGCTTTCATGGTTTTCATTAACCCTTTACTTAACGCTAGTAGCAGACGACACTCGTAAAAAAAGTCTCGTATAACTAAAAGTTTTCATTTTTTGCTTCCAAAACATAGGTTGTGACCCCTCATTGGAACGAGCGCGACGCGCTAGTTCCAATGAGGGGTCACAACCTATGTTTTGGAAGCAAAAAATTAAAATATTAAAAAAATTGAAGGGCGATTTTCATTTATAGCGCTGGCCGATTTTGGTCATTACGCTACGTAAAGGGTTAAAGGAATCCCAACTTTTGGGTCATGACGATGTATTATGCTCCAAGTAACAAAAAAAGAGCACACTGCGGCTATAATTTATGTAGAGCTAGTAAATTTGCTCCATCGGTGAATACTGAATGGTGATTGGTCCAGGGAGCACGAACCTCTCAAGAACACCTGGTTTTTCCAAACAGTAGAAGTAAATAGGATTTGTGCTGAATACATTCACACTGTTACTAAAGCCCACGGCCAAATATTCGTCCCTTGTTACCTAATAAAAAATAATTGGCTGTTCACACAGAAATTATATCTCAACTGGAATGAATTACCAGATTTTGATCGCTCTCTTAGCAGAGCCGAGGCGCGTTGTTGTTGGCTCGCAAGAATTTAACATTGCGGGCGCCATGGCGCGCAAGAGCGACAGCGCGCCTCAAAATCGAAAGACTGCCCTAAATATAACCCAATGTTTAACCCTTTGAACTGTTTGAATGAACTTTAACCCTAATGAAAATATAACGAAAGTAATCTGAATGAAGTTTTGAACAACACCCCTTTGAACTGAATTCTTTCAACAGGGAAGGGGGATACCCTCGAGTGTTGATGTCAAATCATGAAATCCAATGTTTACGGCATTGGATAGGAATCCCATTTTACAGAATCCCTTTTTAAGAATCCCTTTTCCAAAAATGCCTGTGGCTATGGAATCCCTTTTTTCTCAAATGAGTCCAAGAGTCGTTCGAGGAGTCACTCGAACGAGCAATTTCTCGTTAGCTCATTTGCTCGATGGGATTCGAGTCATTCGAGCAATATGTGCGAGTTACTCGACAAAAGACGGAATCCCATTTATGGAATCTCTTTTTGGAATCCCATTTGTGGAATCCCTTTTTTGAAAACGTCTGTGGCTATGGAATCCCCTTTTCTGAAATGAGTCGTCGAGCAGTATGTGCGAGTCGCTCGAACGAGCAATTGCTCGTTAGCTCATTTGCTCGATGGGATTCGAGTTGTTCGAGCAATATGTGCGAGTTACTCGATCGAGCAATTGATCGTTAGCTCATTTGCTCGATGGGATTCGAGTCGTTCGAGCAATATGTGCGTGTCACTCGACATAAGATGGAATCCCACTTAAGGAATTCCTTTTTTGGAATCTCATTTGTGGAATCCCTTTTTCAAAAACGCCCGTGGCTATGGAATCCCTTTTTTTCTGAAATGAGTCGTCGATCGGTATGTGCGAGTCACTCGAACGAGCAATTGCTCGTTAGCTCATTTGCTCGATGGGATTCGAGTCGTTCGAGCAATATGTGCGAGTCACTCGATAGAGCAATTGCTCTAAAGCTCATTTGCTCGATCTGCTTCGAGTTGTTCGAGCAGTGACTTACTATTAACTGCTCGATAGCTTATTGGCTTTGGGAATGATATGGGGTTTTATTGTACACAAGGGAGATAACTCTGCATACAGATTATGGGAAAGTAAGCACTGGTGAATATAAGGCTTGGACGAGAGAACCAGAGATAGGTTGGACTGGATAGACTGTTAGTGATAGAGAAATATATGCAATAGGCATTAAAATGGGATTCTGGGAAAATCAGGTTCTGTACTCCTATTCAATAGAACATACCTCCAGGAGATATCTCGGTGCTATAGCATTACGTGTTATTTTTATATGCCCAAAATGGGGCTTCAGTTGTCCGTTTGGGTGGTTTGGTGTAGATTTTGGTAGTTTGTAAGCGTGGTAGGGTCTATTTGGGTAATTAGATATACTCTTGTTCAATCAACGCACCCTGTGTACCCCATTGGTACAATAGCCCTACGCGCTAAGTCGATAAAATGGGGGAATAAAGTCGTTTTGGTGATTCGGAAGGCTTGTCGGGTTGTTTATGGTAATTCTGCGAATTGGAAAATTACTCCTGTACAATGGAACACACCCTCCGAACATAGCCCTGTCTTGTTAGAATCTTTTGGGCCACATAGCAGCCACGTGCTACCATAGAAACCAAGATGGCGGCCTCCAGTAAACAAAATCACCGACGGAAACACCTGTCACCCTAACAACACGCGCTGCGCATGCGCACTCACACCACGTGTCACTGTGGAGATGACGTCACAAGATGGCCGCTCACGCGGGTTACCATGGCAACACAACATGGCGCCACTGGGTCACGTGACTATGACGTCACACGAGATCTTGCATGAGATCCTGCCAATAAGCCCCGTTTCGTACATGCTATGTTACTTTGGCCATCACCTATTTTTAGATTCATTTGTCTGCAATATTTAATTTGGTTGGAAAAGCGAAGTTACGATTCCGACCAACTGATATATTCCAGACGATTGTGTGTGAAATATTTCGTAAAGATTCATTTTGTGTTAATCAGAGCTGGAAATGTTGTGTAACCCTTTACCTAACACGAAAAGCAGACGACACTTGCAAACAAAATTTTTGAATATCTAATTTGTATCATTTTTATCATTTATTGTCTCAAAAACATAGATTATGACCCCTCTTTGGAACGAGCTCGACGAGATCTGATCAACATTATAAGGACATTACAATCAGAAATGGAAACTCACGACGGCGGTAGTTTTTGATTAAGGCGGGGGGGGGGGGGGGGGGCGCAAATTATGTTAATATCTTGACGTTTTTCAGGGGGAATTAAATACTTATGGATCAGATGAGCTGTAGTTCTTTGTAAGTAAAGGCACATCGCAGCATTTCAAACGTCGTTTGCGCGCAAATGTACACAAAATGTGAGTAAACAAACTGCAAATAACAACATCTAGTTCCGAACAGAATTAGACTAGGGTGTGAGAGATTGGTTTTACCTGTTAGGATGGGGAGGTTTAAAAACATGACTTATAAGGTTTTTTCGGATGAGCTTGGAGAGCTACTACTAAGAAGGAACTATAAGCTACATGCACGATGAAAATATTGAATGGTCTACACCGCACATTTACCTTGTAGCCATCCCACTTAATGACCTGGCCGGAAAAACGGCCTCTGAGATTCAAAGGGTTACTGGCTTTTGACATTACTTTAGCATTAATGTCCCATTTCTTTAACCCTTTACCTAACGTAACGGCCAAAAACCGGCCAGCGCGATTCTCAAAAATCGCCAATTAATTTTCATTATTTTTTTCATTTTTTTTGTCTCAAAAACATAGGTTATGACCCCTCGTTGAAACGAGCTCGTCGAGCTCGTTCCAACGTGGGGTCATAACCTATGTTTTTGAGACAAAAAATGAAAAAAATTAGTTATTCAAGAATTATTTTTGCAAGTGTCGTCTGCTTTTCAGGTTAGGTAAAGGATTAAGCCGAATCAGCTCGATAAAATACAAGGACGCACAATATATTCAAATGTTACAAATATTAGCATACCCACGTTTGATATATTTAGTCACTATTTCCAAAACATCCTTGTCAATGACCACACGGCACATATCAGTTTGCAAAAGATAGTAAATCGAACAAAAAATCGCGACAACATTTTAAAATACCTCGCTCACCGAGACACTGCTTGACGGCTCTATTCAACCTCGTGGCAATTGGCCTAACAATAATTTTTATTGCGCGTTAGCAGCCATTATTCTAGCCACGTTATAGCCTTAGCTGCTGATGTGGCGTTAAGCACCAATAAATAAATAAACAAATAGAAGCCATTATTGCAGCCACCTTGTAATTGATTGGATTTGTTTGATCGTTTTACAGACTGAAAATAATTTCTGCCTCATTAGTTCTCTTAAACAGCCAAGCTAAATGCTGGAAGCCCCCGATTTGACATATGTCCAGTACGGTGCGTTATCAAACGGTGCTGACAAAGAAATTCACACAATTCTACCATATATCCACATGTCATTGTCAAGTCATTCAATAAATTACGCCTCAATTGCTTCATTGTCAATAATAATTATCCTGTTGTATGTTATTTATAAGAGATGTCGAGAACGTAAAGGTACTGCAGATCTGTTAGAGGTGGCATCTGGTGATAAATGTATTAGTATACCAATTAGCTCTCTCAATAAATTGTACCAGTCAATACGATATTACTGGACCAACAAACATTTGGATATCCTTGTCACAGGTAGATTTAACCCCAAACTTACCGGCCCCGTGATCGGTCTAAAATGTGTCAACAAAATTACAAATGAGGTATTTCCTCAATTTGCGCTTGGAAACTTAAACGTATTCAAAGCCTACTTCTACCGTCACCGTTCTCCTTCGTCATGACGGATATTATAGTATACTAGTAACACCAGAACAAATTGACACCCATAATGCAGTACCTGTAAATATTTCCCCAAGCTTACCTTGATTGTCTCGTTACGTAATTTTTTCAATGTCACACTAGGTTCTTTCTTAGGAAGACCAAATAAATTTAGGGACGGGGGAGACTATCCCAGAGCTACCCCGCGGTCAGGTTTAAAGGAACAACACCAACAGTAATTTAGAATTCACATCATGATAACCTATTCTACTATATATGCAGGGCTGGGAGCAGTTAACGTTTCAAAGGGAGCGCGGTGGCTCAGTAGGTAGAGGTGCAGGCTGCAAGCCGAGAGGTCCTCGGTTCGAATCCCACCTGCGGCAACCGCGTTGTGTCCTTGGGCAAGACACTTCATCTCCATTGCCCGCATGGGGGCACGATGACGCCGTGTACTAAGGCGTACTGCACGTCGATGGTCCGCATGTCTTCAATCAATCTAACCCTGCCTGTGCTGCAGTGCGGAGTTACGATGTTGGGGAGCTGGCAGCTGCTCGTCGTTGCTCGGTGGTTCTCTCCGGGTACTCCGGCTTCCTCCACCCGTAAAACTGTCACGGTCATGATTAGCCATTGTGCATAAATATATGACCTTAAACATCAATAAATAAATAAATAACGTTTCAAACGTTAACGTGTTAAATTATATTAACAACGTTAAAAAAACTTTAACCAAGTTAAAACGTTTAACTTTGGAGATTATAATTGTATAATATGTTGCATTGCGTCGTTATTTTGTGTTTACCCAAGCCGGATCGCGAGTGCCAATGACGTCGAATTTTACGCCATTTGACGAAATTGCAGAACACGAATAAGTTAGATGTCCGTCAACTATAGACGACCCATTGATTTAGTGGAGAGACCATGAAGCCCTCCTACCAACGTTGGTGAATAAATTCTGTCTTTTGATCGATCAGAATGCCTTGGACAAATAACCATGGCAAAGGGTACGCCCAACATCCAAAGTAGATGAGACCATGCAACATCCAGGGTATGGGCGCATGCGCAACATCGAGTGTATATGGTTTCAAAGAAGGTTTTTCGCTTCCGCTCGCATCATTATAAAACTCGAACCAAAAAACCCGATAATAGTCACAAATATCATTCCGACAAACAATCATAAAAATAAAATAAGAGCAAATAATTCGTCCCCTGAGTATCAATGTGTTCTATGTGCCAGTAGGCACATAGAACACATTGAAACTCAGGGGACGCTGTGTCAACAAAATACCATGCACCCGTTTCCTTAACGACCCAAGGAATGTAACTCTATCTGTTGTCTTCTGCAATCATAAAAACAAAATTATTTTCATCACGAATTTGGTCCAAATAATTGTGGAGCTGAGAAATGTGTCCACAAATTTATTTCCACTTAGTTGTATTGTGTTTCAAACGGGACAAAAACGTTATCTCCGCCAACATGTATGGTATATGGAGATTTAATACCCGGGTGTCTCATTTAAACACCTCGCCTGCGGCTCTGTAATCCAGGCATTAAATCTCCATATACCATACATGTTGGCAGAGATAACTTATAATATATGTAAGATGTGCAAGATAGGTAAAGACACGGTTATGATAAATACTTGGATAAAGATATATCTATAATGTTAGAGTCGACGGGGACGTTATGACGAATACTTATATATTTTAATTTACATACGGCAGGTTTTACTGAAACAAGAAAGGAATCTGTAAGATGTGGTGACCAATGTCATAACCTCTGGCGTCAGCGTCGGCGTCCGGCGTGTCCAATATTGTAAGATTTAATGTTAAGGTTAATTTCTCAAACATCAGTGGGCTCAGGTCTTTGATATTGCATATGTAGGTTGTAGGGGACTAACAGAACAGTATTTAATCCTGATACTACGATTTTTCCACATTTCACCTAAATTTTCTGCCAAAAGTTGTAAGAATTTGCGTTTAGGTGTTGTAAGAATTTGCGTTAAAGTCAGCTTTTGTGCAGATTGTGCTGCTTTAACTTCTCATTACTGTTGATTTCATATTTCAATAACAACTGTAGGTATTAACCCTACTGTATGCAGAAATTTAACAGAAATTTTCTTTTTTTTTCAGTCAAAATTTTCATGTTTTTCTCGGACTTAGTAAATTTTAAGTTGTAAAACTTTGTAAACTTTGTGTTTAGGTGAGTTGTGTTTCTGTGTGTCTTTCCAGGCGATTAATATTCTACACTTGGGTTACCGAACTCCATTGCAGTAATATTTAACCCTCATTACATGCATATTTGAGGAATTTAAGGCTGATTTTCTGCCAAAACTTGTTGTAAGAATTAGCGTTTAGGTGCTGTAAGAATTTGTATTAAAGTCAACTTTTGTGCAGATTGGGGTGCCTTCACCTCTCATTGCTGTTTATTTTCTCATTTCAATAACTACTTTAGGTATTAACCCTACTGTATGCAGAAGTTTAACTGATTTCTTTTCTTTTTTTCAGTCACAATGTTCGCGTTTTTCTCTGACTTACTCAATTTTAAGTTCTAAAAGTTTGTGTTAAGGTGATGTGTTAAAGTGAGTTCTGTTTCTATGTGTCTTTCCAGGCAATTGATATTGTACGCATGGGTTACTGAACTACATTGCGGTAACGTTGCGCCCTTATTACATGCATATTTGATGAATTTGAGGGGGATTTTTGGGACTTATATTCACTTTCTTTAAAACAAATATTTTTTAACTTTTTTTTTTATTTAATACTTTCTCATACTTGTTACTAGTAACATTAAGGCTTATTTTAGTTGTTGATGTGATGTATTTTTGTTGGGACTTATAGTCACTTTCTTGAACGAATGTTTTTTCCGCATCTCCTCTTTAACCAATGAATGTACTTCAATTACAATTTCAGTGATTTATGAAAGCCTTTCCTAATTCTTATTTATGATTTAATATCTGGCCTCACGATTCATATTCTTAATCATAAACATTTCTAAAAGAAAGAAATGCTTTTATATCCAATGATTCTATGTAGAATTGATATATAATAAATGCAGAAATATAGACTTTCCAAAGCCATCACATAAACCACATTAATCATTTGATGCCTAGTTAATGATTTATATTAACTAAATATTAGGCATGTTACATTGGAACGACATTATCAAGCGCGAATGTAGGTGAGCGTTGGGATGTAACATCCCTCTTGTTAATTAATGAAGCACCGGGTTGTACCCGGTGCGTCATTAATTATTTTTTTCGTGATTATTTCTATAATTAGCGTTTGGAATGTAACATTAGTGAGTCCGTGGAAATATTGCCCCCCCCCCCCCGTGGAAAATAACCAATCCACGGGGGACGTCCTGTAATAATTTCGTCGTATATCAGATTAATTTATTTTCTCAATTTCCGTGACAAGTAAGTTCTGTGTTACAGACTCAGAAAGCTTGAAAAATAGAGAGTAATCGCTTGACTGGACTGGTTACGTGAAATAATTCATGAGAGGCGAGGGACGTTGTACAGACACGAGTGCGCAAATGCGCAAGAGTGTTTTACAATATAGTCCCTCGCCTCGAATGAATTATTTCACGTAACCAGTCCAGTCAAGCGATAACTCTGTTTATTACATTTCATTATTAACGATAATTGTATCATTTAACCCTTTACCTAACGTAACGGTCAAAAACGGCCAGCGCTATTCTCAAAACTCGCCAATTAATTTTCATTATTTTTTTTCATTTTTTTGTCTCTGCAACATAGGTTATGACCCCTCATTGGAACGAGCTCATCGAGCTCGTTCCAATGAGGGGTCATAACCTATGTTTTTGAGACAAGAAAATGAAAATAATAGTTATTCCAGAATTATTTTTTGCAAGCGTCGTCTGCTTTTCATGTTAGGTAAAGGGTTAAAAAAGCAAAAAAAAAACCAAAAAAAAAAAAACAATGAAGTCCTCATTACACCCTCGGAAAAGCGTCTTCGTTTGCGCGCACGGATACATGACACAATTGTTGATTGCATAATTCACTTGTGAAGTTATCGTTTATAATCAAACCCGGAAATCCCAGTTAATCACACGTTGGAAACTAATAAATGCAATTTCTAACCACGAATGAATGATGTGTCAACATTAGACAAAAGAGACAATGACTTACTGAATATAAAAATATGTCGACAAAAACTCAATATTCAAAATACGGAATTTCCTCACTGGCCCTCGGATAGCTCACACCAAACTAGGGCTGAAATGGTTGGCTCATCTTCGTAACCGACAAACCGAGATCTATACCCGGATAATATCCGGTTATCCGTGTCCATTATTTCACCAAATATGGGATCAAAACTATAGGAACTGGAAAGCAGTATTCTCAAACTATTCCGAAGAGTGTATACAAAAAGAACGTTGTCGAGTACTTGACGACGTTCGTTGTTCACACTATGGAACAGTTTCTGCGATTACTCATTACTCACGTAAACTGACGATCATTAACGAAGTCTTGAACTCCAAAGTCGATTATTTCTCAATATACACAATGCGGCTTCGGTGTGTAATCTATCATAAAGGAGAAGCAGCAAATTTACTACGTTTTAAATGTGGAATGACGACCACTATCGATATTTCGGATAACCGGTTGACGGTTTTTCTAATCGGTTGGGTAGCTAACTGGTTTCTAACCGATTATCCGGTTAACCATTTCAGTACTACACCAAACCTTCCAAGGAACACAGTCAGTTTCCAGCGCAATCAGTGAGGTCAAGTAATAATGTCACACAGAATATTTCCTCATGCTTCCAAGTAATTTATTTGTCCGTATCCCTGACAATGACAGGTGATGTACAGGAGATTAAAAAATAGGAACTGTTGGTGAAGTTGAAAACTACAAGGAAAGCCATCCTTTAATAATTGAAAAGACTTATCTGAAATAGTCTGTCCATAAAAAATAGTAAAAAGGAGGAAATTATACTCAAAGTACAGCCTAAAATACCAACGATATAAAATTGTCCAGTTCAATAGCACACGTTCATCAAAGAAAATCGCCAAACAAACTGAAGTTCAAAGGGATTTTTTTGACGTACGCGAGCATTTCTTCGTTAAAAAACACGTAGAAAAAGTTAAACTACCTTTCGATAGCACATACCGGATAAAAACATGGCATAACTATCCTAAAACGCTACGATACAGTCATCAAATTGTGGACGACGGGCGAGCACTGCGCTTCAGAAAGATTATCGAATCTTATCGGGCAACAGATTCGCGAATCAGATCGACTAAATAAATAAAAATGTTCGCAACTTTCAGGCTTCACCACGCCATAGATCTGATTGCAGCATTGCTTCAGAGAATAATTCTCTGTAACCCCCCCCCCCCCCCCCCCCCCACGCGCCTCTCTATCTCTTTCTCGCTCCTCTGTTGTGAGTATTGTTGAGAAAATTCCATGTCGTACCTGGAGAGCAAAAAGTCGTCTTCTGTAATGCTTCATATTACACTCAAGGGCGGAGGTTGGTGGCTCAGTGGTAGACTGTTGGATTTCTATGCTAGAGATACCGAGTTCGATCCCTTTCTGGCATTTATACAAAATGAATTGACAGTAGCATAGACAAGGCTGGGAGCAGTTCAAGTTTCAAGCTTTAACGTGTTAAATTATTTTTAACAACGTTAAAAAAATTTAACCAAGTTAATCACGTTTAACTTTGGAGATTATATTTGTATAATATGCAGCATTGCGTCGTTATCTTGTGTTTACCCAAGCCGGATCGAATTTTACGCCATTGCAGAACACGAATAATTTTGATGTCCGTCAATTATCGACCCACTGATTTAGGGGAGAGACCATGAAGCCCTCCTACCAACGTTGGCGAAGTTGGCCCGCCGCTATTTGGCGATACAGCAATATCAGCTTCATCCGAACGCCTATTTTCCATGTGAGGACTGGTATTCGAGCAACGGCAGATGTCTCTTTCTATAGATACGGCCGCAGCGATTGTATTCTTAAATGAAAATATCGCTGAATGTTAAACTTTACGGTAACCTGCGAGAACTATATTAACTACTCGCCCCTAAGTTCCAATGTGTTCTATGTGCCAGTAGGCACATAGAACACATTGGAACTCAAGAGACGAACTGTACGTAATAAAAATGGCCGAAGTTATTAAAATTTTGTTCTTTTTAACATTTAACGTCATTTAACTCGTTAACGCAGAATTATTTAACACGTTAACATGTTAAGGAAAATTTTAACTCCTCCCAGCCCTGAGTATAGATACTGGAGACACGTTACCTTTTATTGACGCCTTTTACGCAATTTACACAAAAAAGCCACGGCCTCCCATTAATGGGGATTTTGGAGGCTACAAACTCACAGCCGTAAGGTTAAACCCACCGCTGTGCAGCACATTGCCGCACAGGCCGTCCCTCATGGGTGAGGATTTAAGGATTAAACCCAATGACCCCGTATTAAGGAGGTTGTGGCCTATCAGTATAACCAAATAATATGGATCACACTAGAATCTACCCCGGCTCATTTCGCATGTTACTATTATTTGATGCATTGGATGTATACCTTGAATGTAAAACTGCTTTATAGATTTTGGTAAAAGTGCGTCGAACCCTGCGTAATGTTTTCCCGATGTGTTCGGGAGGGGGGGGGGGGGGGTGTCTTCCAAAAAAATTCGGACACAAGGCCGGGGTGGGTGGGTGGTCGGATGGGGGGCAAAACACCTTTTTTCCTGGAGTTGCATTTTTTTTCCTGGTGTTTTTTTTTCAAATTATTTTCACATAACAAGGCTATATTGTTGTTTAGTAGTCTAATAGGCACCTGTCTGTCAGGTAGGGTTAGTGAATAAGGCCCCACTAGGCTGATTAGGGGATTTGTTCTCTTTTTTGAAAATTAAATTAGATGCATTAAAGAATAGTGTACTCCAGTTTGACTAAAAACAATCAGTGGAAATTTATGAATTTTAATTTGGGAATAGTTAACATAATTTTCATAGCTGAATCATCACGGCACAATTTGGATTTTACAATGAGTAGCAATGTGTTTAGCAGAACATCTAAAATAACTTGAAAAAAATACGGAAAATAATCTAAATGCCCAGTTTCTCTGAGTAGGGCTCTTGTAACCTGAAACTAATGAAAATTCTCACTGTGCATCTTTGATATAAAACCCCACTTACTTAATTCAAGCTCATAGTGATAGTACCAGGGTTTTCATAGAGGGTTTGTCTGGCTATCTCGTGAAAACATGAAACAAAAGTTACAGTTAATATTTGAATTGAAAACTGACCCTGACTGAGCCAGAGTATATAGATGAGTAGCTGAGCATAATACTATGCAGCAAAAGAAGATTATTTTAATCCTCTATTTGATGTTCACAAAAATAGTCTAATTCTTACATTATATGCTGTTATATGCAGAAATCAATGCTGACATTTTTCTCTGAGACGGACCAGGACGGACAGTGAGATTTGCAATAGTGTTATGTGACAGATTTTCAGCTTTCCCTCGCTATCAGCTATCTTTTGAGTGATGACAATTGGCTGAAACCTCAAGCCTAGACACTTAGCCTATAGTCAGGTCATTAAAATTAAAACTTCTTCACTAAATTTAAACTGTTTCCTCAGTCTTGGAACTTAACACATGAATGATAATTATTATGAGAGCATTGAGGCCAGAACTTTCAGTTCAGCATTTGTAATTCATGCACTTCAATAATATGCCAGTATACACTATGCCATAGTGTATATTGGCATATTATTGAAATGCATGCATTACAAATGCTGAACTGAAAGTTCTGTCATCAGGTATTAGAACCACCAGAACATAAAGATGTGAAAAAAAACAGTTATCAGATTAGGATTCAAATTAAGGCAAGGATTGACAACTGGAAGCTCAGTGCAATAATTCTTCATTACCCACTGTGGTGATACACTGAAAAAATATAGGTGGTGGGGTGGGTGTCCAAGTGGTCAGAGGAAAAAAAAAAATTTTTTTTGCACGTGGGTGGGTGGGTGGTGGTCAAAAGGTGGAAAAAAATATTTTAGGCCTTGTGTCCAGAATTTTTTGGAAGACCCCCCCTCCTGATGTGTTCTTAAATTATGTGGGATAAATTGCGTTAAGACCTAGAGGTTTGGATTACTGTGGGATTTCGGCGCGGAGGCCTTGGAGTCTCATTAATACGGGGCAATTTGGGTTTAAATCAATGAATCGTTGCAGTATACTTTCAGCACACATCGGCGAAGGCCACAGCTTCCTTAATACGGGATCATTTGGTTTAATCCATGAATCGTTACCAATGAGGGGAGAGGCCTCCAAACCCCCTGACGCACGATCTGTGCGGCATTGTATGGTTGGCTTAACCTTAAGGCTGCGGGTATGGGGGCGCTGTAGCTCGCAAATCCACATTAACGGAAGGCCGTGTTTTGTGTGTAAATTGCGTAAAAGGCGTCAATACCTCCATTATCTTTTCTACTGTTAATTCATTTTGTATAAATGCCAGGGCCGTAAACGGATATAAATTGACTGTCACATTACATCAAGTACCGCACAATGGTTGTGTTTTTGACCACTTTTCCCTGCAGTCTCACTCACTGTGATCTGGATGCCAAATCACGGAACTGAGATTACATTCTCGATTAATGTTTTCAGCCGCACACACAAAAAAACATCACCAGAATACTAACCTGCTTTGAGAGAAATGACCCTTTCAGGGTGTACTCAATGGCGGCTTCATGGAGGGGTATGTAGGGGTACTTACCCCTCCACTTTTTTCGCCAAGCGTAGTAAAACAATACTATCATTTTAATTTTTGTTGTATTGAACGTTGCGGTGTATTGGTCGGTATGCTTAATCCCATATTCCCAAGTGCTCCGCCCCCCCCCCCGTCTCCCCACACACACGCTAGCTGCAAACAACAAACAAGAGTCGAGGGTCCAAATAGCAACAAGGCATACGCATTTAAACGGACTGAAACATAGTGCTCAAGAGTATTCAACGAATGCTAGAATCGGGAGCGTGCAAGCCATCCGTTTGGAATTCAGCCTACAGCAATTTTAAAAAAAAAAATAAAAATTTAATATTTTAGAAAAATTCTCAAAGGTGTAACTCAATGAAATCATGCAAATATGAATATCAATGGAACCGGCTTGTTCAACCGGTTCCAATGATATCCATATTCGCATGATTTTGTTGCAAAACAGTTAAAAATTTTCTCAACTTAGGGAGAGGCCCCCCTCCCCCGAAACCCACTCCAGCTCGGCGCTGCACAATCCCCAACTCTGTACCCCTCACTTTTGTAACTCTGGTGCCGCCACTGGGTGTACTTTGTTTCGTTTCCATTGTATACATAAGGAAATTAATTATTTCAGTCAAAATTTAGAAGCTGTTTACAGAACCAAAATCAAACAAATGCAACTCCAAGATGTTAATAGCATATCAAATTACAAAGCAGGCTTTTTTTTTAATATACAAGAATGACTGATGCAGCAATACAATTCTCTGCATGAGTTACTTTTGCAGCATGTGTCGCCAGTGCTAAATATACGACAAACCAAGCTCATAGCCAGTTTTTAATTGTGACGAGAATACATCACACAGTGAAGTATCACAATCTGGTGCGGAGGTAAGTTAAATATTCTGCATAAGTCAATCTTGAACAAAGACTTACGTTCTGTTTACAAGCGTGTCGTTCTGGGAGATTAGATGTTTTCGGTAGCGAATTCCAGGCCTGGCATGTTCAGGGGAGCGATTTATTCGCTCGCCTACTGCTCGACTTAAAAAAAATAAGGAGGGCGAAAACTAGTCCTCCTGGCCTTAGAAACAATTATCACTATAACCGCCCATTCCTAATACCCACATCTTTTCAGATCTCTGCTATGTTAGTGGTCTCCGTAAGACGGCCACACAGCTCCTCCCACACTTCCGGGCCTTGCTGAGGCCCGGAAGTGTGGGAGGGGCAGTGTAGCCGTCTCACAGAGACTACCTTCTTAGCAACAGAAAATAAAATGTACAAAGTCCACTTGGTAGAATTCATTAATGGTAAAAACTTCATTTTGCCACTTTTAGCTTTTGTTACCCCGAGGAGAGCTAATCGCTCGCCTAGGCCATGCGAGGGGAGCGATTTTTAGCCCTCCTGCATTTTTAAGAATGCCAGGCCTGGAATTCTGCTGGTATGGACACATATTTTCATTATCATTTAATAGGTGCAGGCATGTGGTAAAGTGGAACCCCGTTAACTGAACAGCCACTTTGCGACTGGAATTATTTTGTTAATAGTAGTGTTCAATGAACAAGGATTTGGTGACCTTACAGCATTCTGGGTATAAACGGGGAATTTATTGTGAAATATCTCGTTTGACAGAGCTTCCCGAGCTTCACAAGCTCTGGCAAACAAGATATAATAAAATAAGTGTCTGTATTGGATATATATGAGCCAAATAGGTCTATTAGTAATGTGATGTGGAGACTGGCGGAGTAATTTCTCCTCGTATTATATTGTTTTTTTATTATTTGATTAACAGCGGTTTATCCAAAACCCTATATGCCATTAACAGGTAAACTTTATACTGAGGATTTAGTAAATGGTTTTGTGCTTGGAAGTCGCATTCAGTGAACAGGCTTATTCAATCAAGAGATATCCAATAAAGTGGACTCCTCTGTGATAATTCATGTATGTGACAATATTAAAAGAATATAGTTTTTTTTCCAAAATAAATGACACATGACTGTCTTCACCAAAAAAATCATGTATTAAAGAATTTTGAGAAACACGTGCAACATTTCTTAGACAAGTAAATAAAACCAATCAGGACATCCTAAAACTACAGGCCAGATTGATATTTTTGCTAATAAATACGATTAGGAATTTCATAACCACTTGAAAAATATCTTTTTTTGCAACAAAACAGGAGATGTTTGAAATCTTGAAACAGACATAAACGAACTTTACATGGGCTGGAAATTACTGTTCAGATTAAGGAAGAAATCATCTACAACTTCGTATCCAAAAGAAACTGCTCTACCATTCACTGATGCACCGTCTGAAACAGTTGCTGCATTTTATTAATTCTCAAGCAAGGATATATACGCAGAACGACACATGCGTGTGAATGGGTTAATCGAAATGGCACGAGTGTCAGCAGGGAAAGGTAAAGTTTAATCCTTTCGCGATGCAGATTAACCTATTCACTTGCGCGTGTCGTTCTGTGTTTATTACACGCCTTCACGTCGATAAAAACAATTATCAGGACACTCAGCAATTCATTTGACAACTATCAACAAAAAAAACACATTTTATCGCCAACCAAATTTGCGAGGGGAATCCGTGTTACTATTCCGTTCCCTGAGTTCCAGTGTGTTCTATGTGCCCACTGGCACATAGAACACATTGGAACTCAGGGGAAGATTTTTAGCTATCGCTCGTGATTGAAATTGTAATTGCGGTGCATGATTTGTAGAAAATTCCAGTGAAATTTCACTTCAATTTAAAAAAGTCCTTCAGCGATTTCCGTTCCTCACATATGTGTGGAAAGGATTTTCATTTTCCGCATGGTTTCGTGTTGCTGTACATAGGGATTCCAAAAAAACATGCGCGTTATAAATAATATTTCTACAGTTGGATACCAGAAAATCAGCAGTTTGTGGGTTCCGAAAATTAAGCAAAATTCCCAAGAATTTTGCTTGATGGTTGTTTTAAAAATGCACCTCAGTAGATATATATTGGGCATTCCAGACCTACTCTCAAAATAACACCTTTCAAGGTTAAATTTCCATACAAAATTTCTAGACCAGTGGGCTGGAAAAAGAAATGAGCTCGAAAACTCCTATGGGGAAATTGTAAGTGAATTTTATTCAGAGATTTAAAAAAACAAAAAAAATAAAAAGAAATAAAAAAAAATATGAAAAATATAACAAATTTTCCGTTCCAGCCCACCTCACCTACCCTCACCTAGTACTAATGTAATTGGAGAAATTTCTCGCGCACTCGGACAATTTTCAACATCTTTTTTCGCACTCGTGTATTTGTCAATGGGGATTTCAGAGTTACAATGACTTATCCAAGTTGTCGATTCAGCTACTTCCATCCCATGGCGTTGCAGATTTCCACACCCTATGGGAGATTAGCATTGAAATTTCGATAGATGTGCCACAAATTACACACGTCGGGTAAATTGTTTCAAGGTTAATATCGCATAGGATATTTCCAGCCCATGGGCTTGAAATGAAATTGGTAGGTCTCAGTGTTGAATCAATGAGAAAGTTTTTCGTGCGTTTCTTTGCATTCGCCTCTGGGGTTTTCAGCGATAAAATGGCTCGTCCGCACCCAATTTTGAAAATATCCGGCTGTCTGAATGGAGTAGAGAATCTCCGCGATAAACGTGAGGAATAATTAAAGAATAAAAATGTTTTTGAATTTTTGATTGTTGACATTATTGTTTTTTATTAGTTTCCAAAGTGTGATTTACTGGGATTTCCGGTTTTGGTTATAAACGATAACTTCACAAGTGAATTTTGCAATCAGCGATTGTGTCATGTATCCGTGCGCGCAAACGAAGACGCTTTGCCGTGGGTGTAATGCGTACTTCACTGTTTTTTTGTTTTTTTTAACCCTTTACCTAACATGAAAAGCAGACGACATTTGCAAAAAATAATTCTTGAATTATTATGAGGGGTCATAACCTATGTTTTAGAGACAAAAAATGAAAAAGTAATGAAAATTAATTGGCGATTTTTGAGAATAGAACTGGCCTGTTACTATTTTTCTCATGAAAAAATGTTTAATTATTATTATTATTTTTATAGTTTTTGTACTATTTTTATTATTAAATTTTTACTATTTCTTTTTGGATTTTTCACGATTTTTATCCTTTTTTTCGTGGTTTTATTATTATATTATATATTATATTATTATATTTATTTATTTATATACCAGTTCTTGTTGTTTCACTATACCACCCGCGCTTCCTTCGTTCTCACCCTCGCAAGTGGACAGTAAAAGACGAAGCCGAAAAAGGTCTTTTCCAATGGAGAATTCTCACTGGAGTTTGTAACGTGAGACGATCTGGACACCGACGGTTTTGCACCCATTGCCGTTTTGCCTCATGTTATTATAATGGGGATTTTGTGAGATTTGTAATGGGTGATTGTGCAAAAGCCCACCGGTCTTAGAACCTAATAGATTTTTTCGCCTGCGTCTGGTTTTGTCTCAGCAATGGATAGAGTCGATTTCGATAGGAATCTATCAACTGATAAAAAATAATTTCACCGCCAATTGGATCGATCGCGGTTCTGTCTGTTCTGTAGTGTTTCATCAATAGATGGATGTGGTCGAATAATCCTTGGATGGGTGACCATTCGGCGATTGATTCGGGTGCTGTCCGTATTAGTGGCTGGTGTGTGATCGGCGAAGTTTGAGTGTGTGAGTCTGTGACGTTGCATCACATGCCAGCTGTGGACGTTGGGAATGTTCACCAGTACTACGCAATCCCCACCGTACCTAGGTGTAAAAATAGGGACTTGTTGAGGTGCTTGCCTTGTGTGCCCGCCTGTAGAGCACTGGCAGTATGCTCCGTTGAGTTGAGCTGAGAATGTTATAGAATGAACAAGGGGTGTGTATGCCTATGATACGGGGTAATAATGTAAGCCAAAGAGCACTGCGATGGATTCTAGACGTTAACATTGCATTGCATTGCATTTCACAGAGGTCTCTCGTATGTGTGACATTTTCAACCTTGTTAACTGCGGCATGGCGAATCCTTAGATCCAAATAGGAATGAGAAAAAGTAGGGCAAAATATTCATGAACATCATACTGCGATAGAGCAGAGGTTCGACTATCACATGACAACCAACAGGGACAGTGTTCGTGATGGATATATACGTTTCTAACACTTTTCGACAAGACAGGTTCGTGAATGGAGATCCGACTGTTATTACTACCCCATTTCTTGAGAGTGAAACCAAGTTTCATGACTCGTGAACATTATAAGTTATTGTGATGAATTGACGGTAACAGACACTACCCATAGCCTAAAACCTATATCGTGAAACACGAGAGGCTTATTTACTAAACTTGTGATCGTTAAAAGTTGCCTTGTTCAAGGCAACTTTTAACGATCACGGGTTTAGTAAATAAACCTCTCGTGTATCCACGACGGTACTGGATAAATAATCAATAAACCAGATAAACTCATTCCATCTTAGTTCAAACCGTAAATCAGTTTGTAATTTAAACAACACGTCAACCGCAACACCGTCTGCTGCACACGTGAAGCATCCAGAAAAATGAAGCAGTCACATCTCTCTATCTTTATATCGTCGGCTGAGTGTAAGAATGTTCTATGTCCCATAGGGGAGATAATATGTAGTCCCATAGGGTACATAAAACATTCTAGCACTCAGGCGACGATATGTTCTCGAATCTTTAATCAGGGTGTTTGTCATATTCCGCTCTCTTGAAATCTTTCGCATGCGAGACATCACCGCCAAATTGACTGAAACGTGAATGATACACATGGATGCAGAGAGAGAAAATTACACACACGTTTTGACATTTTGACTCGCGATTTGTAATTTCGCATCAGAGATAATTCGATGAAACCGATTAATTCGAGCAAGAAAACTCTTGAAACGCCCAGTAAAAAAACATGGTTTAGCTCTGTCTTCAAATTCATCTCGAACCAGCACTGTACTGTCATCTCTGGTAAAAAATGCAGTGATTTCTCCCACTGGGCCAGAACTGGATGATCTCAAAAGTTTTTCTAAGATTTATTTTTGCTCCGACGAAACACTAAAAAGCCCACCCCAAGTCGTGTGTAGTAAAGCACTCGAATCTCTCTATCTCAATATGTTCCCGAATCACTGGCTCGAGGACGGCCATGTTTCAATCTCCTGAAATGTCGAAGTAACAGTAGTAAGATCTCCCTATGTCAGTTACGACTCATTTGTTCGAATGTTGGTCATATTCCATTCTCCTGCAATGTCGTGCTGATAGTACTTGTATCTCTCTATCAAAGTATGTTCACGAATCATTTGTCTGAAAGTTGGTTATGTTTTACTCTCAAGAAATGGGGTAGAAATAACAGTCCGATCTCCACTCTGTCGCAGCACATTCGCGAATCTGTCTTGTCGAAAAGTGTCTCGCTATCATCCGCTCAGAAACATATATATCCATCGCGGACACATTCCCTGTTGGTTGTCATGTGATAGTCGAGCTTCTTTTCTTTCACAGTATGTTCATGAATGGTTAGCCATACTTTCTTTCATCCCCATTTGGATCCAAGTATTCGCCATTTCGCAGTTCAAAAGGTTGAAATGTCACACATGCGAGAGACCTCTGTGAAATCGGCCATATCTGTTGATGGAACACACCAGAACAGACAAAACCGCGATCGATCGATCGATTGATCGAATTGGAGGTGAATGTATTTTTTATCAGTCGATACATCCTTATCGAAATCGATTATATCCATAAAAAGAGTTAGGAGCTTTCATTGGTCAATTTCAAAATTGGACAATTTGATTGGCTAAACAAAATACAACTGGGTCACATTTGCATAATTTCAGTAGGGAGAATTTACGTTATCTGTCCTATTTAGGGTGGGTTATATTGTATTAATCTTTACCTACAAGAAAATCGCCATTCATTTTTTTTATATTTTCACTTTTTGCTTCCAAAACATAGGTTATGAATCCCTCATTGGAACGAGCTCGACGAGCTCGTTCCAATGATGGGTCATAACCTATGTTTTGGAAGCAAAAAAATGAATATTTTTAGTTATACGAGGATGTTTTTTCCAAGTGCCGTCTGCAACTCAAGTTAGGTGATTGGTTAAAAAGTCATAATAAGTGGCTAATTTGTGCGTGTGTGTGTCATATGATAAATAAAATATGAAATGAGTGTTTTTCTCATATAATATTTATGAAACTCGTCCGAATTTTCCGTTTGGGCTCGCCAAAACGGAAAATTCTTAGACTCATTTCATAAATATTATATGAGAAAAACACTCATTCCATATCCTCTATATATCCATTGATTAGACACTACAAAACGGAGGCAAAAAACATTAATAGGATCCCAGTCCGGTAGCACAGTCACCCATTACAAATCTCGCAAAATACACATTATAATAACACGAGGCAAAATGACAATGGGTGCAAAATTGTCAGTCTTGACGGTGTCCAGATCACCTCACATTACAAATTTCAATGTGAATTTTCCATTGGAAAATACCTTTTGCCTTTTCAACTTTTCCAGTCCACTTGCGAGGGTGAGAACGAGGGAAGTGCGGGTGGTACAGTGAAACTACAACTGGTTTAGAAAGTAATAAAACC
This sequence comes from Pictodentalium vernedei, assembly GCA_031216915.1. Taxonomy (NCBI): domain Eukaryota; kingdom Metazoa; phylum Mollusca; class Scaphopoda; order Dentaliida; family Dentaliidae; genus Pictodentalium; species Pictodentalium vernedei. The sequence continues at coordinate 477,438,573 of CM062292.1, read as the reverse complement.
ATGAAAAAGGGATAAAAATCGTGAAAAAGAAAAAAACAAATAGTGAAAGAATTAATAATAAAAATAGTACAAAAAATGATAATAAAAATAATAAATTGAGGATATCTGGGCTATTTTAATGAATATCGGGAATTATCTCATGAGTGTGGACCTGAAAGTTTTATTTTTCACGAGCGCTTGCGCGAGTGAAAAATAATACTTTCAGGTCCACACGAATGAGATAATTCCCGATATTCACTAAAATAGTGTAGATTTTCTTTTTATTATATGCTACTTGACATTTTACTGTGCAATATTCAGCCCAATTTCACTGCAAACAGTTATGTTTGAAAAAAATAACAAAGATCAGCTGATCGTTCATTCAGGGCGACGTTCAAGGCGACGTCATGCGCCGAAGCGTAACGTCATTTAGGAAGGTACTGAAAAAAGATCACCGCGTGGACCTAAAAGTATTATAAAACTTTCAGGTCCACACTCATGAGATAATTGCAGATACTGACTAAAATAGAGTAGATTTTCTTTTTATTATAAGCCATGAGACATTTTATTGCACAATATTCAGCCCAATTCGATCCCAAATGCGTACCTTTCAAAACAATAACAAAGATCACCTGATCGTTCTTTCAAGGCGACGTAATACGGCGCAGCGTGACGTCATTTAGGAAGCTACTGAGAAATATTTCTCGATATCTATCGAGCCGATAGATATCGAGAAATATCTTTTAGACAATTTGCGATAATTCACAAGCTAGCATATAATAAAACAAATTAAACATGTTTTTCATGAAAAAAAAGTTAAAAAATTAATAATATAAATAAACAAAAATTCAAAAATATTTTCTTCGTTAATTATTTCTCATTTTTATCGCTGAGATCTCCACTCCATTCAGACAGCCGTGTATTTGCAAAAGTGGGTGTGGACGAGCCATTATAACACTGAAAACACCATAGTCGAATGCAAAGAAACGCACGAAAAACTCTCTCATTGATTTAACACTGAGACCAACCTGTTTTATTTCCAGCCCATGTGCTGGGAATATCCCATGGGAGATTATCCTTGAAACATTTTACCCGACGTGTGTAATTTGTGGCAAATCTATAACTTTCCACAGAGTGTGAAAATCTGGAACGTCAGCGGATGCAAGTGGCTGCCTCGACAACACTGAAATCCTCATTGATATGCACGAGTGTTAAAAAAGATGTTGGTAATTGTCCGAGTGTACTAGAAATTTCTCCCATCACGTTAGCACTTAGTGAGGTGAGGTGAGGTGGGCTGGAACGGACGATTTGCTATATTTTTTTTTATTTTTTTATTTTTTAATTTTTTAATTCTCTAAATAAAATTCTCATACAATTTCCCCATAGGATTTTTCGAGCCCACAACTCTTTCCAGCACACTGGTCTGGAAATGTCCTATGGGAATATAACCTTGAATTTTTTTTTCTTTTTGAGGGTTGGTCTACAATGCCCAATATATACCTACTCACCTCCAAGCAGTCTGAAACAATATGGAACAACTTGAGCAGCAAATGGAAGGATTATACACTATTTTCAGACACGCTGTTATGAATTGAAGAAGAGGTGCAACGAACAGAAATATCGTGATTTGAGAGGCAAAAGATATAAATCAAAAACACCTGACACGAGATGAAAGAGAACTTTTCAAAATATTCCATGAAATCCAACTTCTCACACAAGAAACAAAAAGCACTCAAAATAAATATTTGCATAACTGGTGTTTTTACGAAACTATTTAGAAAACAGAATTTGGAAATAAAATATTTTCAGGATTTTGTTTTTCATTTTTTATCAAAAAAAGATGTGTAATTTATTTTTTGGAAAAAAACAAAGTGGTATTAATTTTTGTCTGAAGTTGCAAAGACGAATGCCTGAACTAAAATTGAAAAGATAAGGTATAAAGGGTGCAGCTCCCCAACATCGTAACTCCGCACTGCAGCACAGGCAGGGATAGATTGGTTGAAGACATGCGTACCACCGACCTGCAGTACGCCTTAGTACACGGCGTCATCGTGCCCCCATGTGGACAATCGGGATTAAGTGCCTTGCCCAAGGACAAAACGCGGGAGTCCGAATCGTTCGCTCAGATGGCCACCCATCCAAGGACTGACCGGGCCCGATGTTGCTTTACTCCGGTAATCTAACGAGAACCGGTTACCGAAATGCCACCGCGCCCCCTGTTTTACTGATAAGATAGTACCCGGTAATGAATGCCTGAAAATTGAACAGATAAGGTATAAACGGTGGCAAACAATTTCTCTTTTGTCACAACATGATCTTAAGTACGAATAAGAAACAGTGGTTGGTTGCTGAAGTAAACGAGTTGTTTTACTTGTAAAATAGGACCCAGTAACCATAGCCTGAACTAAAATTTGGTATAAACGGTGGCAAACAATCTGTCTTATGTCACAACATGATCTTAGTTACCAATAAGAAACAGTGGCTGGTTGCTGAAGTAAACGAGTTGTTTTACTTGTAAAATAGGACCCAGTAACCATAGCCTGAACTAAAATTTGGTATAAACGGTGGCAAACAATCTGTCTTATGTCACAACATGATCTTAGTTACCAATAAGAAACAGTGGCTGGTTGCTGAAGTAAACGAGTTCTGTTTTACTTGTAAGATGGGCCCCGGTAACCATTGCCTGGACAAAAATTTGATATAAACTATGGCAAATATGATTTTATCCTCGTGTCGTGAACACATTTTGTCTTGTGTTCACAAAGTTTACTTAAACATCAATAAATGTTAATGTCTAGGGATGGTGACCGTTGGTAAGAAATAGGAGTTGTATTTGTGCGCATAATTCTATATTTTTTTTTTCTCATAGCAGCACGTCTGCCAACATAGATATTTATAGAGGAATAAAATCTGAAAATACAAACTACCCGCACTTTCATCCACCAACACAGATTGCCAGCAAGATACAGTGTTGGTCGTGGTATCGTCCTACTGAAATTATTAATCTTAAAAAAATGTTTTGCTGTGAGTTTTGTATGTACGACAACATTAATACACTGAAAGTTATTTTTAACGTGTCAAAAAGTAATCAACTCTTGCACACTAAAATCAGCTGGGTTAAAAATCAACCCAAATCAGTTGGGTTGAGTGAATATGAACTTAACTGGGCTAACATTTACTCAACTCAATTGGATTGAGTTAATTTTAACCCATCTCAGTTTAGGGTGCAGAAAGAAATTAATTTTCAATGGCAGCTGTGTGTCCCCGACCGGGGCGACCCGCTTTGTGTCCTTGGGCAAGGCACTTCATCCCGGTTACCTACATGGTAGTACGATCATACCGTGTTCTAGGGCGTACTGCACGTCGATGGTGCACATGTCTTCAACCGCCGTAACCCTGCTTGAGCGGAGCTTCAACAGTTGGAATACTGAGGAGCTGACAATTGCTCGTCGATGCTCGGTGGTTCTCTCCGGGTACTCCGGCTACTCCGGCTTCCTCCACCCGTAAAATTGTCCGGTCACGATTATCTATTGTGCATAAGTATGTGACCTTAAATAAATAAATAAATAAATAAATAAATAAATAAATAAATAAATAAATAGTGACAGCTGTGTGCCACCATAATAAATAAAGCACTTTTAAAATTAAAGAATTGGATCATACACACTGCAGGTATCACTATATATGCTGTAATGTATAGACGAAAGAAAAAGGAAGAAAGAACAGGAGAGATAAGAAAAAAAATGAGAGAAAGAAAACAAAGGAAACAAATACAACCTGTCCAAGCGCAGTCTATTTTTATTTTGTTTCCTGCCAAGAATTGCAAGTTACAAGTACTATCTGCATTTCGTCAGTTGAGTGCTAGAATGTTCTATGTCCCATAGGGGACATAGAACATTCTAGAACTCAGCCGACGATTTCGGACACTCTGGCGACATGTGATACACACCCACCACACGTACGCAGACTATATATTGGTTGATACCTATTTCTCCGGCTATTGTAAGCGGAAGTATAAAAAAATATGACAATATGTCTTAATGTTGCGGCGTCAATCAGCACGTGTACTATTTACTGACAGACACTGCGTATGTTTTATTGTTTATAGATATGGAGAAGAAAAGAAGAATTGCCGTCATTGGTGCGGGAGTAAATGGCCTAGCGTGTGCTGTGGAAATTTTGAAAGCCTGCGCAGACGTCGAGGTCACCATTATCAGCGATAGATTCTCTCCCGATATTACAAGTGATGTAGCTGCTGGTATTTGGGGTTTCTGTTTTATGGAGGCGACCTCGTCTGAGAGCATGAGGTAATGGACTTTTATAGGCGTGCAATAGATAGTCATGGTTAGTCATCTTAAGTCATGTTTAGCATTTTAAGTGAAATTATGGTACATATAAAGATATTCTGCGATGCCCATTCGGGCCGCCATGGAATTAAACCTTTCCAATTCTACTCCGACCCGTCCACGGGGGTTTGTGTTGACACCTTGACTAATGCCCTGTGATTATTCTAAAATCGAAGCGACTCTCAAATCAGCATCCTGATTTGATTCGAAACGATTCGATTCGTTATCGAATTGCGAATATGTGATCAAATAGAATACAACGATCATGCCAAGTGTTTCAAGCCTAACAGATCAAGAAACGGTCGAAAACATTCCACATACTGTTACGTTTTCTGAACAAACGGCATGTTGCACGAATACTGACACGACGTGCCATTTTCCTCTTTTCATCATTCTTTTTCCAACTTTACTCTTCAGTGGGCAGCAGGAAGACAGCCAATCTGGCTATGTTGCCTCTTTACAATGTGCATGTTACTTATTATATTGTAAAAAAACAACATACCGTTGTTAATATCTGTGCACCATTATATCTTAGCTTTGTAACATGTATATTGTTAAATAAAGAATTCATTCAATCGAACACACAATTGTACATTTTCGTCGGATTTCCGCATACTATCCAGAATTTCCACCGCTGCCGTAACGTCATTCTCTTTGCGGTATATTTAGCATTGCATAATGTGAAAACAGGGAATATATCCATTAAGGATTCGTATACATGGGAGAGAGAAAGAGAGGGAGAGAGAGAGAGAGAGAGAGAGAGAGAGAGAGAGAGAGAGAGAGAGAGAGAGAGTAAGAGAGAGAGAGAGAGAGAGAGAGAGAGAGAGAGAGAGAGAGAGAGAGAGAACCGCTGCGATCTATGCCTGAACGTAGAACCCGATTCGATTGTCTAATCTTCCCGAATCGCGGGACCCTACCTATTACGCATGTACGCGGCCGTGTATGATTTGAATCGGCGTCCAGAATTTGATGAGTGCATCGAAATGTTTTAATATGGTTTCTCCCCAAGCATATCACCGTGCTATCGAAAGGTAATTTCAAATTCTCGTACGTGTTTTTTTTTTAATTTCGGCGACAAAGTACACACGTCCGTCAATTAAAAGAAAAAAAACGAGTGAACTGCAGTATGTTTCACAACCTTCCGCGATAAAGCCATGTCAGTAATTTGAATCGACGTGGTCCAGCAAAGACTCACAATATGGCGATTTTCCACAGAGACCTCCACCAACCCCCGGGGTCGAAGTTGTACTGTCTAATTGGGTAATTGCGTCAAGGCATTCTTGTGCTCGGTTGTCTATGTCATTTATTTTAGCAACTGGTCTCAACCTCAGTTCGTTCTCTACACCACCATTTCCCCGGCTTATCAACAATACATTTATCCATTTGGTTCTTTCAAATCACAGTTATTTTGGGCTGGAAGTTGAGTATAAAACAAAAATGGTTTTAGGTTAATAGCAAAAATGGTTTTAGGTTAATAGCAATGTTCGTCTGCAGACGAAGAGCTTCCATTCCTCGAGTTATTTGGCTTTTCATTTGTATGAAATCTTTGGATTTCTGGATTGGGATCAACGAACACTTGAACGGAAAGTTAGACAACACAAATTGACAAGAAAGAAGCTCTTTTCAGTCCTCCTCAATGCCGAGACATTTCCGCTTCACGTATTGGTTCATTCCAATAAGTCAATTATGGTGTAAAAAGGAAATACTTGTCGACCAGTTCCAATTAAGTACTTGATACTAAGAATATATATATATACGATATTACCACCACGTGTGTTTCCGAGATGTCGTAGTGAAATCGAGGCCTCGTTTCTATGTATATATCGATTTATGAACCAGGGACGAGGGTAAGACTTCAATGCACCATGTCAGAAATCCGCATGGCGGTAATAGCAAATTTATCTTACAATTCGTCCCCTGAGTTCCAATATGTTCTATGTGCCTACTGGCACGTAGAACACATTGGAACTCGGCGGACGAATTCTCATCATTTTCCTTTCTTGGTCGTATAATGAAGAAAGAGATTGGGTACAGTTTTATCGGCGACTGTTTTGACAATTATTCAACGTCTGTAAATTGATTTTATTGTATGGATGAAGATCATGACCACAGGCTGTCGCGCCCTTGCGCCATGCATGTTTTAATCACCATTCGTTGTTATTTACCACAAAGTTTATAGTAGTGTGTCAGCTGTTTTCTCTTTATTTTATACTTCACGTCTAACGCATGGTAAGCCTTTATAAAAAATATCATCACAGCAAGAAATGATCTAGTCTGATCTAATTCGTTGAGCTGGTGATCTATTTATCATTCAGTTACTGATATCAAAAACGACATGTTCAATTGGGTGCAGAAAAAACAACTGGGTGCAGAAAAAAAAACTGGGCGCAGGAAAAACATGTCCTCTCTCTGAATTGAATGATCATACGTGTGGTTTCGACCCTCAATACAGATTTGTATTTTGTCTAGCTAGACATTTTTGCTTGTATTGGGGTATTAAAAGCCGTCTTTTTAAGATACAAAAATAAGGTCAAAGTCAAAGGAAGAGACTTTTGATGAGAACAAGCGACTTTCATGAACCCTTTTACCTAGAAATTTATGAATATATATTTAATCTTCATATTAATCTAGTAGTATTTCTTTGTTTTTCATTACATATAATCAGTAGCTTTGTTATCGTATATACCAGAAAGGAAAAGATAAATATTTACTTATTTATTTATCAAAGATAAATAAAAAAAAAGTACTTTATACAATTCGTGATATTGGAGATTTCAACATGTCAATCTGAAAGTCAATGCATGCACAGCCCCTAGAATCAAATCCTGGATGTCGAAAGTGTCGTTACACTCCAATAAATAAATAAACACATATTGTACCTCAAATAATATTTGATCGTCGCCAACATTATCAAACCTTACAATTGTATTTAGGGTTTCCGGAAATAAAAGGTTCAATTGAGTCACTACTATTTTAAAATCGTGACAGTAACATCGTCAAGTCTTTTTTTAAATCAAATGAGTCATTTCGTTAATTTCTTTTAGCCTTTTGCACCCTGGTAGTATTTTCCATGCCAGATCAGAACTATCAGCTGGAAGAGTCTATATAATTTTGTTACTTGCGGGAAGATCAAATAATATTTTCAACGTGCAGCCCTGGGGTTGCCAGTGGCGGCGCCAGAATTTTTTTGTGGGGGGGGGGGGGTGGGGGGTGGGGTGGGGGGAGCAACTAGGCGGGCAGACTCCCATGAAGGGGGGCAAATACGTAAAGGATCATATCATTACTTTGTTATGAGGTAGTCCAAACTTGGACCCAAAGTCCGTAATATACTTTTTTGGTTTGGTACGTCCTGTGGACGTACCAAACCAAAAAATTATATTACGGACTTTGGGTCCAAGTTTCGAATAAATGTAATGGTAATTACCGGTCCTCCTTTCAAAAAATCCTGGATCCGCGTCTGGTTGGTCTGTGCGTGAAAGAGAGAGAGTGAGAGAGAGAGAGAGAGAGAGAGAGAGAGAGAGAGAGAGAGAGAGAGAGAGAGAGAGAGAGAGAGAGAGCGAGAGAGAGAGACTCATAATGCCCGTCTGTCATAATGCGAAATCCATGAATTTTTTTAGACAACGGATATGGATAGACATGCCTTTGTTGGCTCATAACTTAATTATAACTTATAAGTATCTGCATCCGAGTCTTTAAATCTCTACTGCCTGGACGTGTTCATCAGCTAGCCTGAGGCTTTGGGCTAAGTGTGTATGGGAAATTATTGGGCATAAAAAGGAGAGGGGTGTGTGTGTGTGTGAGAGAGAGTGACTGAATGTGTTTGTGTGTGAGGGTGGTTGGAAATGCATGCGAGATGGTTGGGGGAAGGGGGGCAATTGGGGGAGGGGGAATGCCCCCACCCCCACCCCCAACCACCACTCCCACCCCTACCCCCCACCCACCCACCCCACCCCCGTAGCCCCGCCACTGGGGGTTGCACGTTGAAAAAAATCTTGACTAGTCTATCACACACATTCATTGAGAAACTAACTACTTTATACTTTCAAATTGTCTCATGATCCTGGAAATTTCCTTTCGTGGTTCAAAGGATTAACAGATAAAAAATGCAATACTTGAAGACTATTACTCTCATCAAGTGCCGGGTGGGATTATTATGATCCCCGATGAGTCTGGAGGTGGAATGGGGAAATCTCACCCTCGGGGCAAGATATATGAACCAGACCCGAGGCTTGCCGAGGGTCTGGTTCAAATATCTTGCCCCTCGGGTGAGATTTCCCCATCCTCACCTCCAGACTCACCGAGGATGATTTTTTCTCCCCACACACCAGGATTACGTCATTATAGATAATTGGCGGTCACGTGCTGACATACCTAATTTATCAAGTCGTAGTCCTTTCGAAAAACGAACAATTTCATCGGAAAGATCGTACAAAAGTTAGGTATATACCATAGGTATATACTAAAAAAATGATTTGTAACACTGTCCCTTAAGGAGTTAATGAATTTGCGCGTGTCAGACTCTAATGTAAAGGACATTGTGAGATTATTGATCGATCAATAAATTCGCGCAGTGATATTATTAAATCTGCAGAGAAACATGGGGTTGAAACAAATCAAGTTTAGTATTTGAATAATAATTAAATATTGAGTCTATACCAACAAGGAACAGATAAATATGTAATAAACGAACACAATTTACAGTTTATTTACAATTGTGCAGACGATGATGAAATAGTTCCGGAGACCTAATAAAATATGCAAATGAGTATGTCACATGGGGTGGGTGGGATAGAAATATCCCACCTTGCTATCTTAACCGGGACACGCGTATGTTTCACGTATAGTGGGGGAGAATAAAAACTCTTCCCCGATGGGAAAGGTAATCGACCCAGACACGAGCCTTCCCAGGTGTCTGAATCAAATATTTTTCCCCGATGGTGAGACTTTCCTTTCAGTTGTGCCATTTAAAGCAAACGTGGGAAACCATGTTTGAATACAAAACATATACGTGATCAAATAGCATCGAGATCATTTGACATTCAAATGAAGATTGTCATGTGGGGTGAGTAAGAAAGACCTGTTTCATCCAGTTATCTCAGTTGAGACACGTCCATCACAATAGGTAGGTGATGCAAGGTAAAATGCGTACCCTTTTGTAAACTGTAGTTTTCAGACATTCAAATACTAAAAAAATAGGTACACTTCACCTGAAACCAATTCCAAATGAAACATTGATTACCGAGAAATAGATGGAGCTTAAAATAATAACCCGAGATGCATTGCAAAGTGATAGAACATACAATAACACGAGGAAACATCGGGTAGCTTAGAGGATATTGCACCACTGACGAAACGTAAAACGTTCACGGTGCATTTTCTGTTTCTTATCGGTACAAAACTGTAGTTTATTTGGTTTTTAGGTTTTTTTGCTTATTGTGGTTTAACCCTTTACCAAACTTGAAAAGCAGACGACACTTGCAAATAAAATTCTCGAATAACTATTTTTTTCATTTTTTGTCTCAAAAACATAGGTTATGACCCCTCATTGGAACGAGCTCGACGAGCTCGTTCCAATGGGGTGCCATAACCTATGTTTTCGAGACAAAAAATGAAAAAATAATGAAAATTAAGTGGCAATTTTTGAGAACTGCTCTGACGGTTTTGGCAGTTACGCTGGGTAAAGGGTTAATGGCAGTATTTCAACAGCTAGAGTCTCATCGACTCGGGCAATTTTACGGATAGAAGAAGTCGGAGTACCACCAAGCTGCGGCAAGCAACTATTAGGTCAGCACTGGAAGAAGATAAGAACACCATCGGCGTGCGAGGGGTCATTGACGTGCAATTCAACTCCCTGCACAGTACCACCGTGCCGCCATGTGGGAATTGAGAATAAGTACACGAGGCAACATTTACTGATCAGTATCGAACTGTCGACTGTTCGGTTTAATGTCCAATAACCACTCAAGAAGGTAAGTAACTATTCGAAAGTATTTTTAACATCTTTCTTCCTTGCGTTTCAGAAATGTTATGTCATAACACTTGTCTTTCTAAATTAATCCACTGTACACTAATGTCGAAATCTAAAACTTTCAACGTACAGATTTCCCATAATGCACTACAGTTAAAACTAGAAGTCCCGTCACGAACTGTACGCTTATCTAGGCTTAATCCCGCGTAGGAATTGCGCGCAATTGCCATATCGAATGGCATCCAAAGCACGGCAGGTTCTCCTGGTTACTCAGAGCAAACGCAAGCAATGTTTCTGACAAGGTTACCCGGGGGTCCATTGTCTGAAACATTGCTTGTGCGCAGGCTATATGTACAGATTTTGATAGCCTTACTATGGTCTTAACACGTAGATTAACGCGCAGATCGACGTGCTATTTGTGCGCATTTCATGAGAGGGTATCTATTTTTAACTGTATGAATTGAAAACGGAGCTCTGTCAATATTGCAATGCTTAAACATTTTGTTGCTTCTGATTTCGGTATTTTGATTTCGGAGTTTAAAAAAATATTGATATCAAGTTTAACTTGAAGTTTTTTTTTTTTATTTGCTTCAGGAAATGGGGATACGTAACACTGGACTACATAAAAGATCTGACCATGAGTCCTCAAGCAAGCAGTGCTGGTGCTGAGCTTCTATCTGGATACATTGGACTAACGCCAGAAGCAGAGGCGAGTACTTGATCCGATTCTTATTCAAAAACATATAATGACTAAACATTTTAATACATAAAAAGGAAAAGGAAGTGGTCATGTAACCCGAAATATAACATCCAAATCATTTAATTCGTCACATAATATGTTAAAACAGTAGCAAATAACTACTCAGTAAAAAAATAAATAAATAAATAAATAAATAAATAAATAAATAAATAAATAAATAAATAAATAAAACATAGTACACAATAATATACAGCGATGAGTTAATATAGCCATACTGACTTCTACCTGTTATCCCCTTATGAAAAGTGTTTCAACTCTCTGCACACTGATTTCTAAATCAAAATTTCAAGAAACAAATTTTTCCCATAATGCAGCTAGGAATTTAATCAATTCAATCGTGTTTGACAGAGCTCGTTGAGCTCTGTCAAACAAAATTGAATTGGTTAAATTTCTAGTTGAATAATGACAAAATATTCATCCTCTCTCGAAGAAATATACTGAGTCAAAAAAGAAAGTATAATGAACTTTGAGGAGCAATTCTTTTAGTATTATCGACATTAATTCCAAACAAATTATTGTAAGTTCATATTTCGAGTCTAGCTGTATGATTTTGCATGCTTTCATGTTCTTACTGTTGCCAGCGTCACGTCAGGACGTCGCAATTCAGACATGGGGTGAAATGAAAAGCTCACACTCGCTGTCAATAGCGTGTGTGTCCATCGTTTGCCTCTTGGATGGCAAGACATCGACGGCGTATGGACCTGATAAGTCTCTGGGTGTCACCCTGTGGCATTGCGTTCCACGCCTGCCTTAGAAAACATTACGTAAATCGCCTAACGTCTCAAGGTAATGAAGTCGGACCCGACGGTGCACTTGATCCCACAGATGCTCGATTGGCGACAAATCTGGCGAAAGTGGGGTCCAGGGAAGAAGCTCAATGCTCTGCTCCTCAAGAAAGTCACGACAGATACGCGCCACGTGACATCGGGCATTGTCTTGCTGGAATAACTGCAATCCGACGTCAGCGTTGAACAACGGGACAGCAACAGCGTTAAGGATGTTGTCTCTATATCGCTGTCTATTCAGATTACCATCGTTGAAGATCAACTGCGTTCGATGGTGCAAGTAATTTCCTGCCCAGCACTACCCCCACCGAAACGGTCGCATTCCCGAACGCAAGCATCAGAAAACCGTTTTCCTCATCGGCAATACTCTCTTGCCCTACCATCAACGCGCCGGAGACAAAATCGTGATTCATCACTAAAAGGAACAGAGATCCAACTCTGCTGAGTCCAGTGAACACACTGACGTACCCTTTCCATTCTGACAGTACGTTGACGTTGGGTAAGGGATGGACCGTAGTATGGCGCCTACTTCGGATGGCTTGTTCAGTAAGTCTGTTGCGGACAGTTTGTGTACTGATTCTATTGTTAGTTCTACCAGGAGTAATTGCTGCTGTCCGCGTCGCCGGAAGGAAGCGATCCCACAAGTGAGACGTCCTGATGTGTCGGTCTTGTGCAGGGGTCGTAACTCTTGGTCGACCTGAACGCGGTCGGTCGGCAGTACATCCAGTGGTTCAAAACGTTTCAATGAGGCGGTAAATAGTGGCCACAGTGACTCCGAACTCAGCAGCGAGATAATGTGGAGGTATCTCAGCCTCATGCATACCAATGGCACGCAACCTCTGATTTTCAATTAACCTTGGCATTTTTTAAAATGACGGAAGACAAAAACTAGCGTGTTTTCTCGATAACCCAGGCTCTCTAGCACAACATAACACAAAGAACATCGTTGGTCACCCATTCAATTTGACATTCTCGGGTAGCACGTGCTATTTTGAAATCCATAGCAAAATTGTATACGGTTGGGTGGACAACAACATGTCATTAAACTCTTTGCACGACTTATTGTCCATAAACATGTATCATTAGAACTATTATATTTCATCCTTTATGCTATTTTTTACATTTGCTTCTATTATACTTCCCTTTTTGACTCAGTATATATGAGAATCACTGGCATTGAAAGGTGATTGTTGAGAATGATTTTATTCTGAAAACTATATTAATTTAATTAATCAGCGGAATGTGCACGTTTTTTCAATATAATGCCAAAATTCTAATTGGATGGGGGAGGGAGGGAATTTCGTCATCTGGTCCAAAACTTGATCAGATTTTGAAACATGAACTAACAGTCATTTAAAATGTGAACAGAGAATTGGTCCCAGGAGAAATCTGACAGAACACAGAGGTCACCTAATTTATTTACCACGGATTAATGGTCAGGCTGAACGATGTTGATACATATACCTGTTTTTGAACTTTAATAATAATCGATTAATTGATTAATTACTGTTAATCCACTGGGCTTAGTTGGCGGCATGTCTTTACAAAAGGCAGTATGTAATGAGATAAATATTTCATACCGTCGCGAGTGACTCACTCGCGACGGTATGAAGTATTTATGTGACTAAATAGCCTACAATGGCACATTGAAGGAATAAAATGCCTCATTACGACTCACATTTTATTTAGCGTAGAAAGTTTTCCAAAGACAATTTCCATCACCTTTATTGAAGTAATTACATATTTTGATCGCGCTCTGCTAGACTGGTTTTCCTTCACAAGTAACGGAAACTTTTTTGGTGCCAAAATTTTCGCCAACGAAATTGGTTAAAATGGCACCCGACAGAGTGAACACTGGGTGTGGCTATTTTCACCTTCTCAGTTGTAAATATTTACGATTTGTCAAACTTAAAACACTTGACACAAGCCGATTCGATTCGATCACATGTCTGCGATTTGGCAACCATTCCAATCGAATCTCAAGGCCGTTCTGATAATCGATTTGAAATTCGATAATCGCAGTGCCCTGGTTGCATTTTTGTGAACATTTTTTAGGCAATGCAACTTTTCTCTGTATTATATTTTTAATAAACAGACAAAAAAAACAAAAACGGCGGTGTTCAGTGGCGGCGTCAGAGTTACAAAAGTGAGGGTGTACAGTTGGGGACTGTGCAGCGCCGAGCTGGGGGAGGGGGGTGGGGCTTCGGGGAGGGGGGTCCTCTCCCTAAGTTGAGAATTTTTTTAACTGTTTTGCAACAAAATCATGCGAATATGGATATCATTGGAACCGGCTGAACAAGCATATTTGCATGATTTCATTGAGTTATACCTTTGAGAATTTTTTTAAAATATTAAATTTTATTTATTTTTTAAAATTGCAGTAGGCTGAATTCCAAACGGATGCCTTGCACGCTCTCGACTCTAGCATTCGTCGAATACTCTTAAGCACTATGTTTCAGTCTGTTTAAACGCGGCATGCCTTGTTGCAATTTGGACCTTCGAATCTTGTTTGTTGTTTGCAGCTAGCGTGAGTGTGGGGGAGGGGGAAGGGGGGGCGGAGGGGGGGGGGGCAAATATAATTTCAAAACTTCTCTGATTCACCGACCATTACACCACAACGTTCAATACAATAAAAATTAAAATGATAGTATTGTTTTACTACGCTTGGCGGAAAAAGGGGAGAATGAGTACCCCCACAGGGGGGGGGGGGGGGGGTGCACTAATTAAATGTTGAAATATGGTCTGGCTTTAATTCTATTGAGTTTCCTCTATGACTGAATCGATGAGTGTTGATATTATTTTTTCCAGAAAACGTGTTGTGGACTTCAAAACGACCATTACTTGGGAAGCCGTCCACTTACACAAGAAGAGCTAAAGCTCCTACCGGGATGCAGGTAATTTTTCCGTGCCAGGTATATTTATATATGGGTAGTTAAGGCCACATACTTATGCACAATGGCTAATCGTGGCCGTGACAGTTATTTTACGAGTGGATGAAACCGGAATATCCCGAGAGAACCACCGAGCACCGACGGGCAACTGTCAGCTCCTCAACATTCTAACTTTGTTCAAGCTCTGCTCAAGCAGGGTTGCAACGGTTGAAGACATGTGCACCATTGACGTGCAGTACGCCTTAGTACACGGCGTCATCGTGCCCCCATGTCGGCAACCGGATTTGGTATATAAATTTGGAAATTACTCTTGGAACTTCAAAACAATATGATGGTTTTATTTGGGAAGTAGGAGGCGTTTCATAAGGGAACGATTGCTCTATGGTTGCAAAACAAACTGATGGGTTGGAGTTAGAGCAAGAAGCTCATTGGACATGTTATATAAGAAAAATTACCGGAGCTTTTCCGATGATTTATTGATGATTTTATTCTACGGTATACAGGAAAAATACAAGTTGAAAGGGTAATACAAGAAGTGCATAAAACAATATCAAACCGAAGACAAACCATTACGACATGAGATCAGAGTATTCATGTATACCGCAGGCAGGTGACACAGCAGAATGGCTGTTTTCCTGTCAGCCCACTTCCAGTTCAGATATATATTACTTTGTGTCGCACCTGTGGTTGGATCACATTCGCACAAATTCTGGGTAAATTGTAGTAAATTTGCAGCATATGTGGCAGACTTGTCGATTGGTTGAAAATACTTCCTCTTTGGGCCTGAACTGTTGCAATCAGTCGATAGAGAAATTCAGTAACTTGATTCGGAAGCTGGAGAGTAGTCTACTTATAGTAAGTATAAGAAATTTATTACTTTCCAAAGTGTGATTTACTGGGATTTCCGGGTTTGATTATAAACGATAACTTCACAAGTGAAGTATGCAATCAACAATGGGATCATGTATCCGTGCGCGCAAACGAAGACGCTTTGCCGTGGGTGTAATGAGAACTTCATTGTTTTGGTTTTTTTTTTAACCCTTTACCTAACATGAAAAGCAGACGACACTTGCAAAAACAATTCTTGAATAACTATTATTTTCATTTTTGTCTCAAAAACATAGGTTATGACCCCTCATTGGAACGAGCTCGACGAGCTCGTTCCAATGAGGGGTCATAACCTATGTTTTAGAGACAAAAAATAAAAAAAATAATGAAAATTAATTGGCGAATTTTGAGAAGAGAGCTGGCCGGTTTTTGCCGTTACGTTAGATAAAGGTTTAAATAATATAATTATCGTTAATAATGAAAAGTAATAAACAGAGTAATCGCTTGACTGGACAGGTTACGTGAAATAATTCATTCGAGGCGAAGGGCTATATTGTAAAACGCTCGTGCGCATTCGCGAACTCGTGTTTGTACAACGTCCCTCGCCTCTCAAGAATTATTTCACGTAATCAGTCCAGTCAAGCGATTACTCTCTATATAATTGTTTTGATACAGGTTAATTTCACGTAGTATTATAAGTAAATCCTATTTGAATTGTTTCGGTCAACAGACCACTGTATACCCAAACCAATAGGTTGGACCTATAACCAAATAGAATAAACCTGAATGTGATGAAGCCTGGGCGATTTAGTCAAATGTCCAAGTTTTGTAACAGCCAACAAACTGTCCATAAGAAATGAAAGGAAACCGGATTAGTCTATTGAACTGCCTATATCTGTATCAGTGACCACTGTAGTCTTCGTGCGTGAACTCTACTTGACAGTGTTCGCAAATAAACCAGTGAAAATCACCGAAGTAAATGGGTGGGGGGAACTCTAACATTTGAAACATACATTTAAAACTAGAAGTCCTGTCATAAAATGCCCACAAATAGCACGTCGATCAACGCGTTAATCTAGGCGTTATGGCCATAGTAAGGCTATCAAATTCTGTACATATGGTCTGTGCACAAGCAATGTTTCAGCCAATGGCCCTCCGGGTAACCCGGAGGTCCATTGGCAAAAACATTGCCCGTGTTTGCTATGAGTAACCAGGAGAACCTTCCGTGCTTTGGATGCCATTCGATATGACAATTGCGCGCAATTCCAGCGAACAATTAAGCCTAGATAAGCGCACAGCTCGTGACAGGACTTTTAGTTTTAACTGTATAGCCCGGAAGCAGAAGATTTCAAATTTCAGAGTTCTGGCCCTAAACTCTATTACTAGTTTTGGTTACTCAAATGCTTCGGTGTTGAAAATGTTTGTTTGGGTAACCACCAGTTATCGCCAGAATAATCTGCACAATTATTACATTGCACGTTGTCGACATATCTGTTAAGAAATTGTTTTCTTAGTTCATTCTGAAACGTACGCCTCTATGTGGTTTGTCGTAATCCCTCATCCAGATCATTCCAGAATTTGGGGTATGCAAATGTCGGAAGGGCTTCAAGAGATCTGGTTCTCGATCTTCCCTCTTGCAACAAGCCGAACTGTCGAGTTAACCTCCCAAGTGTGTCACCTACTGCTCCAAAAATCCGAAAAAATTGTTAAAAGATACTGGCAGATTGTTGGTTCGCCAATCCCATATTAAAAGAATCAGTTGGGGCGCAAAAGATCGCTTAGATTTAAGATTGTTTCTTTGAGAAATAAATGGTTGGTGTGAGAGTTGTATTTCGCGTTGGTTATTATTTTGATGACGTTTCTGCTTCATAAATAATTTATTTACGGCTCTGCTATTACCCCATACCTGAATCCAATACACGAAATGGCTTTGCACAAGTGTAAAATACAAAATTCGTAGACAGTCACGTGGTAGAATATGTTTTACATTATTTAAGATATAATTTGCTCGCGCTATTTTTAGCCGATTTCCTGAGATTTCCGGGTTTGATATAAACGATAACTTCACAAGTGAATTATGCAATCAACAATTGTGTCATGTATCCGTGCACGCAAACGAAGACGCTTTGCCGTGGGTGTAAAGGAGACTTCATTGTTTTTTGGGGCTTTTTTAACCCTTTACCTAACATGAAAAGCAGACGACACTTGCGAAAAATATTCTTGAATAACTATTATTTTTATTTTTTGTCTCAAAAACATAGGTTATGACCCCTCAACTAGTACATCTATAACAATGAACTGGCTGAGTGCCAGAAGTCACCACCAGAACTCTCCCCCTCCCTCCCCAAAAAAAAAAAAAATAAAAATAAAAATAAAAAATAATGAGGGTACCAGGGCAAAAGCCAGCATTTTTCTTGCTCGTGTTTCACAAAGCCACGACCAGGGCTTTAAAAAAATGTGATGGTGGGTATTGCTGTTCAATGTGAGATCAAATCACGTGAATTCAGGGAGGGAAAATCTGAAAAGTCGAGAAAAGGGAGTGCCAAATGTGCAACTAAAGAGTTACAGAAAGCATGGAACAGTTCGTTTTAGTTTGTCTCAAATACCTGCCCAGTAGGCCAAGACTCGTTGATAAAGTAATGGAAGAATGGAATGAAAACACGAGAGATGGTTGGATGAGGTATGACATGAGTTAAAGGGTCAGCATTATAGATGAGAAGATTCAGAAGGCGCAAATGGGGAAATTATAACATCATTTGAACCGGAATGTTGGGATAATGTGAGAGGAAAAACCCTGCAGGGAACATGGTTGGTGTAAACATGATCGTTGTAGGACAGCGGCAGATCAACTGAAGGCCCAAGAATTGTTATATATACATCAGCCGAATGCAAACAAGAGGTAAAATCAATGAATGGTGTTGTGAAGAAGACTGACTGAGAGAGGGTAATTTGTCCCGACTGCCATGGCTCGCTCTAGTTCCGACTGATAATATATTCAAACTTCATCATCAAGATTAGTGTGTAATATAGTTTTCCCCCTTTTTGATGGTCTCGGTGGATGACCTCGGAATTGACGTCATGTTACGTGCCCCAGTGTAATCATGTTAAGTTGTCAACGTTGCCTTTGTAAGCGGCCCTGCTGTGATGCCATTACCATAGTGGTACGTGGATTTAGTGCACAGATGCAGCGCATGATGTAAGGGAGGTAGTCGTTTCTCTTGTCTGTTGCGTATACTGGAGACCGTCATCTTGGTTTCTATGGTGGCATGTGGTTGCTATGTGACCCCAAACCATTTAAAAAGATAGGGGTGTTTCATTGAATGGGAGTATATCCAGTTCCAGAACCAGACAATCACCAGAAATCACCCAAAAAAAAGGACTTGGATAACCCACATATTCGGCTAATAAGAGTAGCACACAGTGCTTTTGGTCCAAAATAGTGCGTGGTGTGTTCGGTTGTATAAGAGTTACTGGCTCATATTCCCCAGAATCCTTGTTTTCTACATATTACATTCGCTATTCTATCTACTCTAAACCTAGCAGTCTATCTAGTTGTAGCTACTCTTTACTACCCCTGTTCCCGACCTCTGTCCTCGTCCAAGTCTTATAATCATCAGTCAGATTGCTTGACTTCCCGTAATTTGTTCCTACTTATACATAGTAATGGCTCTTGAGTATAACAAATGTCTCTGTCGCTTGTGACGCTTGGGGTTTCACAGTATTAATAATTTCCAATAAGTGACTATTATAACGTTCAGGCGAAAATATATATGATCGCATCACTTTAATTTTAGCATTCAAATATCTTTGTCAAGTGTTGCCCTTCAGACAACAGGGGGTCATGCAACAAATAAGAGAGAAAAACTGACAGGAAGGGAAGTACCGGTCACGAGCACATATTATTCAGGGAATTTCCATAAAAACCCAAATATTCATTTCTATTCAAAAGTCATCTAATCACCCTCTTTGTTTATCTGGAATATTCAACAATAATATAAGATGCCAGTAGGATGCTTCGAACGTTTATTGAAACGATATATTTTTCTACGACTGCTTAACCATTTCGCTGCTGTGCAATTTGGGAATATCCTGTGCTGATCCATATATTGGAAGGAATGGGGTTAGTGAAAAAAATGAAAGCGCCAATAACGTTCACGTATTTGTAAATTTAAAAACTGTTATTATACAGTACGTGGATAGTGTATTGTCAGTAAATCACCCCTGGAGTGGCGATTCCACCCAAACAATAATTGCAGATTCGTTGCAAACCATAACAAGCACAAGCAAAGTTCCAGCCAATGGACCTCCGGGTTAAACCCGGAGGTCCATTGGCTGAAACATTGTTTGTGATTTTTGTCCATATGTGCAGAATTTGAAAGTGATACTTTGGGTGATACCTCCACTCTACGGGTGATTTTGTTACAATCCACATTCCACGTACTGAATATTGGAACAACGTTGACTGAGTCCAACAATGTTTCCAAAACTACTCCCAGCCACACTCCACAAATCTCAAAAGAAAAGACGTCTAGTCGACATGAATTTACTTCCTATTTAATGCACTGACCATGTAGTTCAAACTTTGCTCCACAGGCCGTTATATAATTTTTGTTTTGTTTTGTCGCCGTGTGACACAGGACAACAAAAAACAATTATATATGTTGGGACAGGTTTGGACTATTGAGTTCGTTGTTGCCTCGAGTATTTCGGAATTTACATAGACGCGAAAAATGGTTGAGATCAAATGGATAATGCCATATCGTCTGTCGCTTGCATTTCGTATAACATGCGTTCTATTGAGAATAACAACGAGCTATGATATCCATTCCCTGTACATGTATGTGGTATCTCCGTGCTGAGAACGGACTTATCGCACAGGCCGGCAACAGTTGGTTCCGTACTCAATATGGACTTGTAGCAGCGAATGAGTTAATTTTGGAGATAGCATCATTTTCGAGTTCAACTTTTTAAGGCGGGTAATTCTAATAATTCTAATTCCAATATTTAGTACAGTTATACCTTAAATCCGAAAGGCAATCGAGCAGGAACATGTATTGCTCGAACGACTGGAATCTTATCCAGGAAATATGCTATTGATAGTGACTCGCTCCGACGACTCGAATCTTATCGAGCAAATAAACTATCGGGTAACTGATCGATCGAGTGACTCCACATACGGCTCTACGACTCATCTCAGAATGTATGTATACTAATGACGTGGTGATTTACTACTCAAGGATACCTTTTGAGGATATCTGTTACAGGATATCTTGTGGAGGATATCTATTTGATGATACATGTAGTTATGGTTATTTATTTATTTATTGGAGTTTAAGGTCACATATTTCTGCACAATGGCTAACCATGACCGTGACAGTTTTACGGGTGGAGAAAGCCGGAGTACCCTGAGAGAACCACCGAGCAACGGCGAGCAACTGTCAGCTCCCCAACATACCAACTCCACACAAGCAGAGTTAGCATTGGTTGAAGACAGGTGCACCATCGACGTGCAGTACGCCTTAGTACACAGCGCCACCGTGCTCCCACGTGGGCAATGGGGGTGAGGTGTCTTGCCCAAGGACACAACGCGATTGCCGCAGGTGGGATTCGAACCGAGGACCTCTCGGCTTGCAGCCTGCACCTCTACCTACTGAGCCACCGCGCCCCCTGTAGTTATGGTTCCTAGTACATGTTTGTCACTGCCATCCTGATTTCTGTTGTGGCACGTGGTTGCTATGTGACACCACACTATCTAATAGTATATGGATGTGTTCGGGGGGTTGCCTCCCATTGAATAGGAGTATATCAAATTACCCAAATGAACCCGACAATCACCCCGAATCACTGCATATCTGAGATGGTGTAAAAACAAGCAACGCGATAACTTCCCCATCAATGATATTTGATAACAGTGACACTGTGTTTGTAGCACTGACCTCTGTATACATACAACGATACGCGCATATGAATGGGTTAATCGATATGGCACGAGTGTCAGCGCGGAAGGATAAAACGAGACGCCGCAGTCGTTCTTACACGACGCCTTCACGCCTATAAAGCGTCCTTCCCGGAACAGGTGTGTAATAAATATCTAGATTGCTGGAACGCTCATTGGCAAGAAATGGAAAAGTGTCTCCCCCTCTTCCATCTTTGGGGTGTTGAGGGGAGACGGAGGGGGCAGAAGTTGCTTTAAATATACACCACTCAACAACAAACAAATTCTCCGATCGCGTTTCAAAAGATAATGCTTTGGTATCTGTTAAAAATGCATATGTTGTTGTTGTACACGTGTTTCGTGGAAATGCAAGTAGAATATTTTCGACATATTTTAGTTGTTATTGGCCAAAACAAGTGCCGAGATTGGAAAGTTGATACAATGATCTTAGTTTCGAGGCAAGATAAACGCCGTGGCGTTTGAGAAAGTGAAAGCTTTCACGTCACCAAACGTCATGAATTGGGAGGCTTTGCCGTGTTGATTTACTTAACGCAAACCTCGTGGGGACAGGGAGAGGAGTCTGTTTGAGTGGCGAAGGTTTTCGCTGACGTTTCAGCAAGCAATCGAGTTGTTTAGAGATTATTGCTGTTGTCGAAATCTAACAGTACTCAGTTCATCAGACGTCCTGGTGTTTATCAAGCTAGAAAATTTTCTAATCTCGGCATTTAATTTATTTTATGAAAAACAATTAACAGTATATTGTAAATATTCAATTTGAATTATAGCGAAAAATATGCACATCATCAGAATGTTCTTTTTTCACAAACATTACGGTATACGTATGTGTTATCGTTGTACCATAACTGTTTAACTATCTCTGTGTATATTCTCTATATATGTATACTGTGAAATAAATAATTAATCAGTCAGTCACTCAGTCAGTCAAATGGAATTTGTAGATATTTAATTCCCCAGTGGGAATCCCGGAAAGTGAGGGAGTGCTTGTTTACTGTGGTAAGTCTGAGCGTCATTTTATCTCCGTGTTGTGTCACGATTAGCCATTGTGCAGAAATGCACCCATAACCCAACGTAGCAAACAACATTGACTAGGCCTATATACAAAACTCTCCTTTCAAATTGCATTATGTCTTCAATTCTTGTCTCAAAAACAAAGCTTATGACCCCTCATTGGAACGAGCTCAAAGAGCTCGTTCCAATAAGGGGTCATAAGCTATGTTTCTGAGACAAAAATTGACAATTTGTAGTCATTCATGAATTTATTTTGCAAATATCGTCTGCTTCTTCCCGCATTGTGTAACGGATTAAGAATGGCCATTTCTAGCTACTGAAACAGTATAATGATCATGCAAGTGAACAAGTATGTCAGTACATAACTTGCATGCTTTACTCTGTCTCATATAATTAATGCGAGTCAGTGTGACAGTGTTTGCCTGTTTTGGAGCAAGTTTATTCCTTTGTTAACACATGTAATACTGTAGTTCAAAAGTAACGGTTAATCGATCAATTACCTCTTGGATCGATCAAGGCGTTGATCAGTGATTAATCGATTAATCGGTTAACCGTTCAGCTCTGTTATCAAGTTCGAAATCTTCTAATCTCGGCACTTAATTTAATTTATGAAAAACAATTAGCATTATACTGTAATTGCTCAATTTGTATTGCCGCGAAAAATGTGCACATCACCAAAATATTTATTTTTCACACACATTAATGTATAAAAAATGTAAACACAGTATACGTATGTGTTATCGTTGTACCACAACTGTTTAACTAACTCGATGTTTCGTCTGTACATATATATAATCTTTGAAAAGCGATCGACGATTACGAGGGGTCAGGAAATTAAAAATTGGAATTTGTAAATATTTAATTCCTCCGTGGGAACCCACGGAACACACGTGCAGTGCTTGCTCACTGTGGTAAGTGTAAACTTGATTTCATCTCCATGTTGTGTCACGATTATCCATTGTGCAGAAATATGTGACCTTAAAGACCAATAAATATATATAGAGGATATGGAATGAGTGTTTTTCTCATATAATATTTATAAAACGAGTCTAAGAATTTTCCGTTTTGGCGAGCCTCTGGCGAGCTCAAACGGAAAATTCGGACGAGTTTCATAAATATTATATGAGAAAAACACTCATTTCATATTCTATTTATCATATGACACGCAAACGCACAAATTAGTCACTTAGTAGGACTTTTAACCCATCACCTAAATTGAGTTGCAGACGGCACTTGGAAAAAACATCCTCGTAAAACTAAAAGTTTTCATTTTTTGCTTCCAAAACATAGATTATGACCCCTCATCGTCTAGCTCGTTCCAATGAGGGGTCATAACCTATGTTTTGGAAGCAAAAAGCGAAAATATAAAAAAAAAATGAATGGCATTTTTTTGTAGGTAAAAAGATTAATACCATATAACCCACCCTAAGTAGGACAGATAACGTAAATTCTCCCTACTGAACTTATGCAAATGTGGCCCAGTTGTATTTTGTTTAGCCAATCAAATTGTCCAGTTTTGAAATTGACCAATGAAAGCTCCCAACTCTAATTATGCAAATTATGAAAATGTGGCCCAGTTGTATTTTGTTCAGCCAATCAAATTGTCTAGTTTTGAAACTGACCAATGAAATTGATGGAAGGCTTTATTTATCACTGATTAATATGAAAACAAAATATCAAATGTTTTAAAGTGAAAACAAAACGGACGAGTCATATGATAAAATTAATTATTCAATTTGCGTGAACAATGTGCACGCTATCCAGATTTTCATATTCCACAGAAATCAAAGTCTCCTTTTTTTAAAAAGGGATTGACTGCAGTAATACACCGGGAAATTGAAAACCTTTGAGAAATGTTCTATTGTTAGCATTCTTTAGTCTTTTTTTTAGGTATAGCAACACCTTCGCCCTTCCTCTTCCCGTACGAAACGGTGGCGTTTGGGACACTTTCCCATAATTGACCTCACAATGGTTCCAACAATCCATTTGTTTGGAAATCAGTACTGCAATCTGCATATAAGATATATATTTGCGCAAGTCTCGCGAAAATAACTGGCCAGAAACAATATTGCGCCACATGCGGACCGCATCAAGTCTCCGGTGATTGTGGTACCACTACGAATTAATTTCTTGGTCTTGTATTTTCTTGTCAATAGAGTTGAACATCCTCCTGTGCTCAGTTGTATCGTAAAAAAGAATAATAGAAACATTATATATATGTTCACTCATTCTTTATTTCATATTATATTTTTCTTTACACTATATAGCAAAATTTCTTGTTATAATGGGTTCCAATGACTACCAGTATGTATACACTGACATATTGGTCAAATTATTTTTTACCAAAATTATTTTAATTGCAGTATTGGTTGGTTTTTTACATCGGCTCAGTTAGATCCAGGTATATATTTACCGTGGCTTATGAAGAGGTTCGTAGATTTTACATTATATTCTAACACGACAGATTTGAGGTCCAATGTGTTCTATGTGCCTACTGGCAGCCTACTGGCACATAGGACACATTAGAACTCAGGGGACGAAATACTATTGAATTTCTTTTCTCAGTCGATTATATTTGCCAATACTGCCTTTCATTGAGTTGAATATTCTATTGGAATTGTTTAGAATTACTTTCTTCATGCACGTTTCAACTCAACCTCTGTCAGTAAAACTTCTAATCGAATGTTTCAATTTATCCTTTAACGGTCTGCACTGATTTCCGCAGCAAATATTTCCCATAATGCTGTTTGGTATTTTACCAAATATACCGCGTAAGATATAATTGGTTAAATTCATAGCAACACAAGAGAAAAAAAAGAGTGATTGGATAACATTTTTTTGTACTACGAGAGTGCTAGGGGTTAAAATTGTATCCTTTAACCCTTTACCTGACATGAAAAGCAGACGACACTTGCAAACAAAATCTTGAATAACTAATTATTTTCATTTTTTGTCTCAAAAATATAGGTTATGACCCCGCATTGGAACGAGCTCGATGAGCTCGTCCCAATGAGGGGTCATAACTTAGGTTTTTGAGACAAAAAATGAAAAAAATAATGAAAATTAATAGGCGATTTTTGAGAATAAAGCTGTCCGTTTTTACGTTAGGTAAAGGGTTAAAATCAAATCTATCACAGTTGTCATATCATTTGTTGAAAAAAAGTCTAAAGCGTTTGGTTGGTATCCTAGAAAATTTATTTATTTATTTAGGGGATGACTATGTTGTATTTGATTGTTTGGAGCCGTAAACGATGGTTTTACTGTCGCAAATTGAGTTTTGCGCGGAGCCGGTAAAACGGATATTTGCGACAGTAAAACCATCGTTTACGGCCCCAAACAATCAAAAGCAACATAGTTATCCCCCATTCTAATATAATTCGGTTGAAAACGGAGATAGTATTTGATCTCCCAACTATAAAACAGCACCTTGTCGACGACAACAATTTAAATCTAAAAATACAGTCTCCGTGACGTCATTTGGGAGTTTCGAACCAAATCACGAAATATATTTTACGCTGCCACTATACAAATAGTTCCAAACGTTTTAGTCATTTTATAATAACAAAATATATTTATATTTGTAACGACAACATTTATCATGTTTAAATGTTTGTGACAATCTGAAAACAAAATGCGCCGGCTGGTTTCCCTGTTCAAGTTTAGAGTTCACTTTTTGAAGTTGCGATGTTTCAGTCTGAGTTGGAAAGCACTCGAGGATTTACCATTAAAGTTAAAAATTTGGGGAGCTTTGATTGGAAGCACTTGTTTGACAGAAATAATTACTTATGGTTACAGAACAGTTATTCATTTCAAACTGTTTCTGGGAAGTGATGGCTTGTGGAATTAGGCTCCTGGTAATGACATAAGTGTTGCAGAACGAATAGTTCACCTCTCTCAGTGGTGAACGCGTTCCTGCAGCTGTTCACGTTGGTGCCATGGACACAGGTGATAAATACGAAAATGCACTTGAAGTGGATGTTATAACATCGCTAGCGGATCGGTCAGAAATATTTGGCCTTGAACAATTAAAGTTATCATTGCCGGTTGTCAGAATTTTGGTTTTTTATTTGGCACATAGCGTCCATAAATTCTTCATCGTACGAAAAGTTGCTATTTATAAATTATAATATCACTGACTTGTTCCACACGGTTACCGTTAAGCCTGTCGGAATCAGTTTTTTCAACTCTCATTTCATAACTCATCAGTCTCTGCCAAACCTCTTCCGCATTAATATTTAACTTTCCAACGTCATCCGTATTAATTACAGTTAATTATAAGAAAGATAGAAAACCTTTTCATTTTTTACAGGAAGTCAATGCGTTCATAGCGTTTGTTTACATTGGATACGGTAGTCAATGACTCCAAATGGAACGAAAATAGAACGACCACGAATGCATCTTGACTTTCCTGAAATAGCTTTTGACAACACAAAATTTCCGACAGGTTACGCCGATTTTACTGTCTCAAATTTTATTGATTAACCAATCAAATTTCGAGATTATAGTAATTTTATTAGAATTATTTATTTATTTATTGGGATTCAACGACACTTTAGACAACCAGAGTCACCTCGTGTGGCACACTTTTTACGGGCAGAGGAAGCCAGAGTACTCAGAGAGAACCACCGACCAACGGCGAGCAACTGTCAAACTCCACAACGTACTAACTCCTCACAAGTAACGTTAGCATTGGTTGAAGACAAGTGCACCATCGACATGCAGTACGCCTCAGTGCACTGCGCCGCCATGCCCGCACGTGGGCAGTTGGGATGAAGCGCTTTGCCCAAGAACACAACACAGCTACCCATGGTGGGATCGAACCGAAGACCTTTCTATTTAAAGTCCATGAGCCACCACGCTCACTTTAGACAACCAGAGTCACCTCGTGTGGCACACTTTTACGGGTGGAGAAAGCCAGAGTAATGGGAGAAAACCACCCACCAACGGCGAGCAACTGTCAGACTCCACAGCGTTCTAACTCCTCACAAGTAAGAACACTGCGCAACCATGCCCACAGGTGGGCAGTTGGGATGAAGTGCTTTGCCCAAGAACACAAAGCAGTTATCCCTGGGGTGATCGAACCGACGACCTTTCGATTTGAAGTCCAATGCCGTAACCATTGAGCCATGACGATTAAAAATAATAATTTAGGAATGAGATGTTGCTTTCAGTGGCTGTAATCTTTACAACGATGATTTGGTTAAAATGAATGGTAATGCATTCCACGAAGACTTCCCACCTAGGCAACCTTTTGAAATTTCTTATCAGGCAACAGTTGAAACGTTGGCTGGGTGCACCTTGGTTTAGAAGAAAACAAAAGATGT
This sequence comes from Pictodentalium vernedei, assembly GCA_031216915.1. Taxonomy (NCBI): domain Eukaryota; kingdom Metazoa; phylum Mollusca; class Scaphopoda; order Dentaliida; family Dentaliidae; genus Pictodentalium; species Pictodentalium vernedei. The sequence continues at coordinate 477,410,728 of CM062292.1, read as the reverse complement.
TAATTCATAATTATGATATTGTCTGCTTCGGATGTTAAACCATATACAACAATACAGAGCATAATTAGAAATAGGTATTCATATATACAGCAATCGGAGAGTGTATTATCACTAAATCACCCGCAGAGTGGAGATTTCACCCAAGCAATAATTGCAAATTTGCTGCAAAGCATAACCAGCACAAGCAAAATTTCAGCCAATGGACCTCCGGGTTAAACCCGGAGGTCCATTGGCTGAAACATTGCTTGTGTTTGTTGTCGATGTGTACACAATTTGAAAGTTTTAGCTTGGGTGATAACCCCACTCCGCGGGTGATTTAGTTACAATCCACTCTCCACGTACTCTAGAGGATATTAGGCCTGTCACGATTAATCGATTAATATATCGTCGATCGGTCACGCCGAAATCGATTAGTATTTTTCGTTGTCGAAGAATCGTTAAATTTTACACCCTTTAGACATTTAATAATTAAAAAAAAATAATGAAAAAAATATTGTTTCTAAAGGTAAAAGGTCAAGAACGTCGACGTTAAACCTCAAGAAGCCGTTTGAAGAATTTGTCTTTTAGGTACATTCAAAGCTTTGATGTTCTGAACTTTTGAACCGTCAGTGTAATAATCAAGACCGTGAACTTGTGAAGTTCGCAACTGCCGACCGGTCTTGATTATTGCACTGACGGTTCAACAGTTCAGAACATCAACGCTTTGAATGTACCTGAAAGAGGATCGTCTTCGTTGTTTACTTGAGATAGGTCAACTGACTTGAACTTCATTTTCAACGACTTCAAGGAGAGGGAGAATGGTGTCATCTAGGTACGATCGATCGATTATTATCGATTATTTGCGACGATCAATCGATTCCTAAATTCAAGAATCGCGACAACCCTACCGACAATCCCGCTCTTTGTATTCGAAATGACGTACTTCAGTTCAAAGTCTTGGCACGCATGGCTGCTGTAGGGCGAAGGGCATTGGGAAGCGATTTGGGGTTTCTGAAAGATGTCATAAAACACTGACTGTCCGGAGTTTACCGATTACAATACCAGATTATCTCACCAGAGTGGCCAGACACCACAATCAGCGACAAAGGCAGTACATTTACCATTGATTGACATGACCCCGGCTCATACGGAAACAATTTCCACCGCCATGTTAGAAGCACTACGTCTAACTAAGTTGACTGGACAGAAGTCCACGCCATTCACTGCTGATCAGCTGCTGTATAAAGTGGCATTGGATGTTCTTTGGTCTGATCCAGATAAGTTTAAAACCGCGATACCCCGGTTAGGTGGCATGCATATGCTTATGAGCTTCGTCGGTGCTGTCGGGCAGATTGATGGACAATACAGGGTTTTCAGAAATTCTTGAGTCAGTATTCGGTGGTGTGTCTAAGATGTTGACTGGCAAGAAGTTTCCCATAAACGTACCTGCATTCCGGTTGTTGACTGAAGAATTGCTGAGAGCATCTTAGCTCGGGAGAACGTTGTCTGCCCTGAAGATTCGAATGAGGTATTAGAGGACCTGACGGAACGCAGCAAGACTTGCAAGGCATGGACGGACTGCTTTATAATGATGTACATTAGAGCTGAGCGTGAAGGCGACTGGCTATTGCACTTGGTAGCAGTGAAACAAATGTTGCCATATTTCTTTGCACCGGGTCACGTGAACTATGATAGGTACAGCTTACACTACTTGAGAGAGATGCAAAGAGTACCACCGGAAGTTTTACAGCACTTTTTGAAAAGGGTCTCATGTAAAGAGACACTTTGATGGCGTTTGGAACGGCATATGGAGAGATATGTTCATTGAAACAACATTCATGCGTTACGGCCATGGCAAGTCAGGCATTATAGGCATTACATTGAAACCAGAAATCTTGAAAGTGTGGGCTTTAATTAAGTTTCCATAGCTGCGGCCAACTTATTAATGGTGTCGCTCAGTTGAGAGAGTCCGATGTCACGGCGCAGGCATTGCTTGAACACAGACAGAAGATGAAGGTGAGAATTGCTGCTGACCACGCATATTTTCGGCGTTTATTACATCCAATAGTCGAGATAATTCGGTTAGAAAAAGGTCGAGATCTGCTTTTGGTGTGGAGTATTTGGTCTATAGATGGAACTAATTATACATTTATTTTTGCCAGTGATTTCTATGAATAATGATTCAAAGACATGAGGGATAAAGACTGAGAGATCACTGCGTATTTTGAAGGACAAATTATCTTTTTACAAATAAACCAACACCACCTCTTCCATCATCATTGTCTGGTCGTGTGTTGCAAATAAGAGGGTGATAGCCTTCAAGTTCGTGGCACAGAGCTTTGGGGTTAAATATTTCAGTCGGACCTATTACGTCAAAAAAGTTTCTATCTGACTGTTGATTACACAATAAATTACGGAGATTTTCTAAATTCGCATTTGGACTATGGCTGTTAAAATTGAAGAGGGAGAGAGATTTACTTTGGCCCGATATATTATCTTGGAATTGCACGGGGGTATAGTACTTGCACAGTTTGTTATCCATAGCAAAAGGATGATTCATGCCCTCGCTGTCTTCAGAGAATGTACCATTAAATTTAGAGATAAACTCAAATGTATCGTCATTCTGGATCTCATCAAGTGGAGGGTTGTTAGCCGTGTTAATCAAACAGATCATCGAAAGCACATTTATGTGGGCCTTTTTAGAGGTATGAACAATCAATTTATTGATTAGACCAGGCATGGTTATTAATAAGAAAAGGTTGTATTGTACGTTTAAGAGAATTTTGATGTCAGGAACGTGAGACAGATACATACACATGACAGACAATTATTATACAGATTCGGGAAAAAGCTCCTTCCTTTTTCCGGGAAATGAAGTCAAAGAAATTGTACATTCGTGTGACTTCTAGGCTGAAACGAGTACAACATTTATATATATGTAAGAAACTGGACTTTTCGTCCAAGTAGCTGGGCGGCAGATTATGGTTACAAGATTCAAATCATTCAGACACAAACACATAAGTATCATAAGTGGGGATTTTTTAAAAGACGCGATCCATCTCTACTATTATGCTGTATGTCCTGTAGTCTGACGATTGCTTTCCAATTTCGTATAAAAATTATAGTAAGGCGAAATTCACAAAGAGCATTAACTCTTTTTGTGACAATTCACGATGACTATTAAACTTTAATCCTATCATAATCAGCGTTAACCCTTTGATACTTTTGTACGTCTTATAACGTACGAAATCAAACAGCACGTTGATACTTTTGTACTTCTTATACTTGGTGATCATTTGTTTTCTTATTATTTTTCGATTTTTTTAAAGTCCTCAATTCCTATTTTTTCCCGAATAGTGCTCTGTGACAACCGTTGAGCCAAATGTTATCGCAGCTTAAAATGCTAATATAATCCTGCTGTCAAGACTTGTTGAGTGCTAGAAGTCACTATCAGGGCTTTTAATCAAAAATGAGGATATCAGAGCAAAAGCCAACACTTCCCTTGCTTATATTTCATGTTCAGTCAAACACAAATAATATTTTGTTTATATAGATTTGTTTTGTTACAAATTATTGGAGAGTGCCTCTGGGCACTCTCCAATAATTTGTAATAAAATAAGATTTGAATAACAAATTCAGACCACCAAAAATAATCTAGCCCTCAACCAGATAATCACTAATGTGAAAAATATCTTGTTATTTGTACTTTCCGACGTTTGACGTCGCATTTTGAAAAACGTTGAAGAAACTGAATTCCCAGTGACGTTTGAACGTCAGGATAATTAAAGTCTCAAAGTGTTAATATAAGGCTGTTTGATCAAATTAAAGTCCAATGTTAACTATTCGAGTAATCATTCGGATATTCACTCAGTCATTGCTATCCAAAGCCGCCTTCAGCATTTTGCAGAATGCAACTCTGGATACCAATAACTAAGTAAATGTCCATACTTTACATAAAGATAAAAAAAGATATCAAATTTTGTTAAGATCCGAGTCTACTCTTCGTGAAGATTTGGCAGAACAAAACACAAAGGGCAATAACTCTAAAATTTCGTTAGGTAACTGGGACGGACCAAGACACTGTTTATGTAAAGTAGACTCCACAATAATTGGAGGCCGTATTCTGATAGCTATTCTTCATGATATCACATAATCAGGTTTTCTAACAGACGGACAGTTGGAGGGATGGGGCTTCTAATTACGCCCCTCCCTTACTCCGGTGGAGAAGGGTGGGGGTAAAACAACTACGGCTAAACGTGTGTGTCACTTCTTACTTTAGCAAGATTTCGAAAAGTGGCATATGTTGTATAAGGTACGCTCTCTGGTGGAGGGGGGGGGGGGGGGGGTAAAGCAATTACGCCCAACGCGTGTATTACTTCTTACTTTAGCGAGATTTCGCATTTGAGGTAATTTTCATTTTCAAATGCGCCACAAATATGATAAAGAAAGATGAAAAACAAGGTTAAAATAAGAATAGGTATGTAAAATAAGTGCGCAATGTCTTTACCATAGGGAATAAGCACTGTTACCTAGAAGAAGGGCGCTACCAAAGTTCCCAGTCTGTGTAGCCTACCTCCAACCACCGAAGCATTCACAGATTACGTCAAACGCGCACATTTCCAAGTATCCATTTGGAAACACGCTTTAGACCTCGTCCCCCCACAATTGGATGCTACAGATTTTGGTTTTATCAAGGATGAAATTTTAAAAACTTTATCACCCGTGACTCTTCCAACTGGTGAAGTGGTTGCCCCCGACACGGTTTTGGGCATTGTTCGGTGTTCCTGTTCGAGTACACATCCTTGCAAAACTAACAGGTGCGGGTGTAGCTCTTCTGTGTTGGCATGCACATTTTTTGTGCTTGTAATGCAATAATTGAGTGTTGTAATGAACAGACGCATTCGGGGACAGATGGCAGAGTAGCTCAGTTGAACGAAGCAGACACACTACGTAGTTCAGTTTAAGGTTTCAGCAATTGGGCTGCTTACTCATGTACATTTCTTAGACAACTCTGTCTGCAATTTGTAGCAATACTGCTGTACCATTTCTTGTCTTCGGAAAACGAAAGATATCAATGTAATGCTACATATTTCTGTCAGAAGTTAGCTCCTGTTTGAGTGTTCTGATCAGTATGACCTCAATACAACTTTTTCGCCCATTTTGTCGACATTTTGTCTGCCATTTTGGATTCATTTTTTTTCGTTGGTACTTGAAATTAAAGATACTTACCGTGCATTACCCCATTGGTTCGAAATATTCGAAAACTCACTTGTTTGGAGGTCAAACGTGGACTACACAGTCATCTCTATATTCTCGGCGGCCATTTTGGCGGCCATCTTTTTTTTAACCCAAATTTCTCAAATTGCTCAAAGCTGACAAATGGCCAGCCGATTAATTCTTCACAAGTGTGTCTCACTCTATCATAATCCGCAGAGAAAAAACTTTATACGCCAAAACACGCATCCGTGTCCTGGCGGCCGGACTAATATCAGCATATCGTCCTCTGAGTTACAATGTGTTCTATGTGCCTTCTGGCACATAGAACACATTGAAACTCAGGAGACGATATGTCTCAAATGAAAACCATTGAGCTGAAAAATAAGGCAATGCAAACTTAACTCTCTATACTAATCATATTTTAGGTATGGCCTAGTCTTCCATCCATCGTTGTTTTACAAAGTACCAATAATTTTTAAGCAATAACGTCAAAATATTGATTTGTATTTTTAATTTTCTTTTAGATACTACAACGAACATGATACGCATATCATAATAAGAAAGTTTTTCTCTCATTCAACCAACTGTCTTTTAAAATGGAGTAGACTAAACGAGAAAATTGACTGAATAACTAAATTAATTTAAAATCAATTGTTATGAAAACTAATGGTGCAATTTGACAAAAGGAGTTGATATTAAAACCTTCAGGATTACACTTCAAAGCTACACAAACAAAAATGCACTTTTCTCACTATTTCCTTGGCGGCTATGCATATGTCAGAGAATCGACCTCTCTTTGGATGGCTATTGTTTAGTCTGCAGGAAGATTCCGTTCAGGGATTCAAGACTGAGAGAGACGAACTTCCATTGTTACTCGCATAACCCTTTAATAAAAGTGCACGATAGAAAATTTGTCATTTTAATATTTTGTTTCTTAAATATTTCGAATACAAATCAATGCAAGCATATTATGTGACCCTCATTGGACGTTCCAATGAGTGGTCATATAATCTGATTTTGTTGCTTTTTAAGAAAATAAAAGGGTTTTCCAACTGCTGCTCATTTTGTAAATTAAACGGGTGGTTCCAGTGTAAAAGGAATGGAAGTCCGTAGGAACGTTAGTCCCTCTGGACTATTATTCCGCGGAATTATAGTCCTAGGTCTAACATTTCTAGGAATACTAGTCCGGACTATTCCTAGAAATGTTAGACCTAGGACTATAATTCCGCGGAATAATAGTCCAGAGGGACTAATTTTCCTACGGACTTCCATTCCTGTCACACCGGCCGATTCGTTAAGATAATTGTAACCTTATGGGCCATGTTTTGGGCAATATCTGTTTGAGTCGATTTGCATGCCAGAGAGAGGTTTGAACAGAGTATTTCTCATTTTAATTTCTAATTTCAGTGCGAAGAAAATGGGTGCCAAAGTGATACAGCGAAATGTTACCGCGTTTGAAGAGGTATTATTCCATATACCGCACAAATGGAATGTGACACACCCTTTTGAATGGGTTATATTTTCAGTACAAATCTGATTTGACATGGCGAATGAAGGATTCTTTAACGACATCCTCGTTCTAAGAGCTAGCCAACAGATGATTCGGGAGAGCGTGGCCTGCCACACGTCTCTATAAATTTCTCCTATTTTCCCAAGTACGAAGATGTGCGCATACTCGAGATGTTATTTTTTCAGTAAACGGTGCAGTCAAGTAACAAAGTAGTCGATAATAGAATCAATTAAGATATTCTCTTGTTTAGAAAATCCAGGTATTTGGGCATCCAGCCACTTTCTAAACAGTGTTCACACTAGGCAAGACAGTCTGATTCACTGAATAACTTTCTCTAATATTTCAATGCAGGCGTGTGTAGACCACCTAAGTACTTCAACATTGGCGATAGGGCGGTTAATATAATACACTGCAAGCTGCGAAATTCCTGTAGCGACCTAAATTTTGATAAATACTCTAACTATATTCAAAATACACCTAACTGTTCAAGTGGTTATCAGACCGAAGACGCGAACCATTACTTCTTCAACTGCAGTAACTACTCATACGAAAGACTTGTCCTAAGGGGATAACTTGTGCATCTGCCAATAAGAACGGCCAATGATCTTCTTTATGGTATTCCATACTTTCCGGATTCCGTCAATATTCACCTTTTTCGCAGTGTACAAAACTTCATAAAAGCCACGAAGCGGTTTTAAGACTAGATTGCAAGTTGAGCACAGGAGTCTAAAAGCATCCTTTTCCTATTCTGTTGATCTTTAAAGTCAGTGGTCATCTCTGTTTACCTGACACATGGCTCACTTCTGTTCGCTTGTTTGTCCTGTCTGTCCTGGCAATAGTAGTGGTGTGGACTCCGTCGGAGTCGCGGTAGTGCCTAAATGTGGCCCATAGGCTTGTTGACCCAAGCCAGCAGTGTTGTAGTGTGGCATTTCATTTTTCTTCTCCCCCCCCCCCCCCCCCCCACACACACTTCTTTGTTCAGTCTTTTCCAAAGTTGAGTACCCATCAGCTGTCTTCTCTAACTTTGTACATACACAAAATTGTTTCAAGAAAGACATACGTTTTGTTTCGCCATTACATATAAATTCATGAAACTACTTGTAAACATGTCATAATTTGTAATTGTAAACGTATTTCAAGGAAAGGATATAATCTAAGTGCTGGGCACTTGTTATCCAATCCTTTTTGTTGATTATAAACAAATAAAATATGTTTAATCTAAATGGGATATTTCGCAACTGACTAGCTAAATGGCAGAGAGCTGGCAACTCGTATTTAGGATTCATTCAGAAATGAAGGCGCCGGTAACTGGAAGGCTTTGCGCTCCTTGGGTGCGCTTCATATTTCTTTGCAGTGAAATTATTAAGGATTTGCGATGTTACTATTTATGTAGACACTCTCACATAAATTATAACAAGGCAAAGACATGTGAACAAATTTTAACCAAAAATAATTTAGCCCTCTATCAGGTAAGAGTTCGATCACCATTTCCTGAACTACGGTTGGGGATTATTTTACATAAAAACACGTGTTTACAAAGAAAATCGGAACAATATTTGTGAGAAACGGCAGCCATCGCATGTTAGTAAACGTTTCACACGTGCGTATTTGTCTGCTAACAGTGGTTACGTGAGGCGGGGATAACTATTTATTAATATTATATCTCACGTGACTTCCTTGCATTCTGATTGGCTGAAAGATGATACCCTATTTCGTGTAGTTTGCATCCACAGAACTGACCATGCACTACACCCAGGCACTACACGTTTTCTGCTTTTAGCACACAACTATATCAGTTTTCTTTTCATACTGGGCGAATAAAACTGATAAGGCTAAATTTAAAAATCGATTCACAGAGGCACAACATCCACAAAACGACCCGGAAAGAAATCTTTGTAGAAAAATGTATCGCTTTTCCATTGTTGAAGTTACATTTTTCGAGGAGTTCATTTTATTCCTTGAGAAGATGATTCATATCTCGTTTCGAAGAGAATGATCCATACCTGGTTCCAACTTTCATGAGAACGCGTCCGGATATGAAAAATCGTTTGTTTCGCTGCTCATATTATTTCGCTATTTAATTGTATGTTTTGGGCAGTAAACGAATAAATAATGGAATTCAATTGAATCTTCGGAGTTTGTATCCTGTGGTGACCCATTCCGTAATGTATATGTGTGACAAATGTGTGGAAATTATCAAACTGCGTTGTTAAATTTCGAAAATGTTTGTTTTCATTCGCGAGTTGCGCGATTCTAGAATACACAGTTCCGTTTGGGGGAAATGTTTTGTTTACCCTTGCCGCCGATTCAAAATCTGTCTTCTTCTCATATCAATAATCCAAGTTAGCCGTGTTTTGGAAGAAGAAAATGTTTTTTAAAAACTACATGGTATTTTTTTCTATATGACGCTGGTTGGTAGGGCTGCTACCTTGGTAATAGATTAAGAAATCGGACAGATGTTTTTCTTGATGGGTGTTCAATATAATATAAGAATTAGTGCATGTCTTGTCGTTGACTACGCCCATATATTGTCCGTTTCGCGGCGGGAACTACACCACCTCACTGGTCACTATATGGTCGTAGTCAACTCCAAGCCATGCACTATTCCTTAACTGTTTTACTTCCTTTAGAGCGGTTAACGTAAAGATAATGCTGTAAGTTCCACTGCTTTATACAAGCTGATTGCCTTAGATAATTATGTACTTGACTCATCAATCATACAGGTATTCTATGGTTACCATGGCATTTTCAAAAATTGTTCAGGTATACCGCGAGATTACCTATTAACGCTGCAATATTTTGGGATGAAGAAAGGGTGTGACGCAGTGCATTTTTTGATGGATAAAGTGCATAGCTGGTTGCCCAGACGTGACACTTATGTGTCTTTCCCTGACTCATTGTCTTTTCGAGATATGCCAATAAATAATAGTTCCCCACCTACCTGGGGGTGTTCATGGATTTGAACAACCAGGCAGCATGCAGATAGTGAGGCCTAGCCGCGATCAGGTACATTCTTATTGCATTGGTAGACCAAGTATAGGGATGCGTGGTGGTAGGTGTAGGACGAACTGAAGGTCAGAAAAAGAGGGACGGAACGGCATGTACATTAAAGAGAATTTAAAGCTGTCGTTGATCACAGATCTGGAAGATGTCTGCAACTCAGATGAGATATCGAAAGAAATTAAATGGATAAAGGTTAATTTAAAAAAAACAAAAGTATTGCTCCAGGGAGTGTGTACAGTGCGGTAGTGGAAACAATCCCGAGTGGAATGATTCAATATACTCAACACTTAAATCCAATCTCACGGAATTGGAATACAGGGAACTTGGTATAATTTTGATGGGCGACTTTATTGGATATACAGTACGTGGAGAGTGGATTGTAACTAAATCACCCGCGGAGTGGAGTTAACACCCAAGCTATAACTTTCAAATTTTGTACATATCGACAAAAACACAAGCAATATTTCCGTCAATGGACCTCCGGGTTGAACCCGGAGGTCCATTGGCTGAAACTTTGCTTGTGCTGGTTATGCTTTGCGAAAAATTTGCAATTATTGGTTGGGTAGAAACTCTACTCTGCGGGTGTTTTAGTGATAATACACTCTCCACGTACTGTATAGGCGATAAGGAAAAGGTCACACAGGGCGGGGATACGAAAGTCAACAGCAATGGAAGGAAGTTGTTGGACTTCACAAATAAGCTCGGTGTGAAGATTCTGAACAGGAACGCGAGATGGAAGGGGAATGGTCCTGGGAGAGAAACGACAGAAAAACAATAATCCACTATATTCTCACAGATATTGACTTAGGGAGGGAAAGTGGAAAGCAATGAGATCAGGGTTGCAAAGGAATTCACTAAAATCATATGGAGAGAGAGTAAAGGGAGAGAGCCAGACAGACAGACAGAGACAGAGAGTGTGAGGATGAAAAAGGTGATCGAGAGAGAAAGACTTTACATTACGATGTGATAATTTGAAAGAAAATATTTAGTACCACCATAGTCATGTTGGACAACCTTATGAAGCTAAATGAAACTTTCTTACCTTGTTTACCCTTTATCCAACGTAACGGAAAAAACCGGCCAGCGCTATTCACAAACTTCGCCAATTAATTTTCATTATTTTTTTCTTTTTTCTGTCTCAAGAACATAGGTTATGAGCTCGTTCCAAAGAGGGGTCATAACCTATGATTTTGAGACGAAAAATGAAAAGAAAAATAGTTATTCAACTATTTTGTTTGCCAGTGTCGTCTGCTTTTCAGGTTAGGTAAAGGGTAAAGCTGAAAAGTAAAAAAAAATACAGTAAAATACAGTAAATTCAGATTTGTATTAAATGTCTAGACGATTTTACTGTTATTGGGTAAATAGAGGACCTCAAACGAGTGATGTTTAGATATAAGAGTTTTTGAAACGAGTTTGATGAATTTGATTTGAATCGAATTCATCAAACGAGTTTCAAAAAATCTTATATCCAAACATCACGAGTTGAAGATTCTGTATATCACATGAATTTTCGAATGTGTTTTACACTTTTTATTTAATTCATTGTCGCTAAATTCTCCCACAACAATCGACAATCAGTTCGTTGGCTCAGACGCTTCACATTATGACGTCATGAATGCGCTTTACTTGCACCTGTTGTCGTAATTAACGTCGTGTGAACGCACAAGAATACAATGCTGCTGCTATGGGACCACGCACCGATTAGACACTAGTTTGATAATCAGGAAATAAGACATGGGTTGTTACGTCGAAATTAACGACGTTTCATGTGATAAATATGTTTTTGTAAGATAAAACGATTTAGTTTTATTACGTTTCATGCGGGATTTGATTTCCAGTAATTACCATTGACGAATAGAGACTTTCAAATATGACTTAATGAAATTCTTCTCTACTACCCAGTAAGATTTTTCACATTCTGGGAAGTATTGTTAAACTGCGGGGAAAACTGTCGTGTTGTGATTGGGTCCCTTACAGGGCTACCGGTAAGGAAAGCGATTACAAGGTGACATTTTTTTATGTTTTCAATATTTTCATGTAGTCAAGGGGGATAAATCCCAATTGCAAATTGAACCGAGAAGATGATTTCGTCTCAAAAATGCAGTTTCGTGTGGTTTGATTGAATGTACAGAATCAAGTAAACTTAAATAGATTTGCGAACCATACAATCCGAAATAAGTGCTAATTGCCACAAAATAATTATCAATATTTGACTGACATAAAAGAGGCAGCATCTTTGAAAATTATTCAACAGAATCTCGTGACAAAATACTTGTTTATTTTTCCTCAGATCAGATTATCACTGCACTCGCAATATTACGATGGCTTTCTTATTTGACAGATTTGATCTACCAGTCTCTGGAAGGACACACGGCCCCGTGTACCCTATCGGAATCAAATGTACTCATCGCCTATGGCTCAGGGTACAGAAAATTCTGACTGAGAACATGCGGTTGTGTACCCGCCGAAAATCTGTATAACTAATATTCAAATCTTATATTCTTCTGTTACGAACTAAAATTTAGTATGTAGTCTTTTACTAAACATATCGGCAATAAAAAGTCAGCGCTATTCAAATTTTATTATTGTTCTCCTAATTTTGACCTGAACACACTTTATTGTAGCTTATCAGACACAAATAAAGTTGTTTAGATGTTAAAAATGGTGATTCCGAGGATCGTCTGCTGATCGTATTGAGTAAATAGAGGATATGAAATGAGTGCTTTTCTCATATGATATTTATGAAACGAGTCTAAGAATTTTTCGTTTTGGCGAGCCTCTGGCGAGCCCAAACAGAAAATTCGGATGAGTTTCATAAATATTATATGAGAAAAACACTCATTTCATATTCCATTTATCATGTGACACACACACACGCACAAATTAGCCACTTAGTATGACCTTTTAGCCCATCACCTAACTTGAGTTGCAGACGGCACTTGGAAAAAACATCCTCGTAAAACTAAAACTTTTCATTTTTTGCTTCCAAAACATAGGTTATGACCCCTCATTGGAACGAGCTCGTCGAGCTTGTTCCAATGAGGGGTCATAACCTATGTTTTGGAAGCAAAAAGTGAAAATATAAAAAAATGAATGGCGTTTTTCTTGTAGGTAAAAGATTAATACAATATAACCCACCCAAAATAGGACAGAAAACGTAAATTCTCCCCACTGAAAATATACAAATGTAACCCAGTAGTATTTTGTTTAGTCAATCAAATTGTCCAGTTTTGAAATTGACCAATGAAAGCTCCCAACTCTAATTATGCAAATTATGAAAATGTGGCTCAGTTGTATTTTGTTCAGCCAATCAAATTGTCTAGTTTTGAAATTGACCAATGAAATTGACGGAAGGCTTTATTTATCACTGATTAATGTGAAAACAAAATATCAAATGTTTTAAAGCGAACAAAACGGACGAATCATATGATAAAGAGACATACGATACATTTTAAAAAGAGGAAAAAAGGTTTAAAATTGTACTAAAACCTAACTTGCCCATTAAGGTTTTTTCAAACTTACATATTTCACAGCTTATGGAATTGACTAGGGGGCGCGGTGGCGTTGGGGTAATCGGTTTTCATCAGATCGCCGAAGTTAGGCAATGTCGATCCAGGTTAGTCCTTAATGGGTGACCGTCTGAGCGATCGATTCGGACTCCCGAGTTGTGTCACTGGGCAAGGCACTTACTCCGATTGTCCACATGGGGGCACGATGACGCCGTGTACTGAGGTGTACTGCACGTCGATGGTGCACATGTCTTCAACCAATCTAACTCTGCCTGTGTTGCAGTGGTGCAGTGCGAAGTTACGATGTTGGGGAGCTGGCAGCTGCTCGTCGTTGCTCGGTGGTTCTCTCCATATACTCCGGCTTTCCCCACCCATGAAACTGTCACCGACATGATACAACATTGGCTCCTAATGTATCGTTAAACCCTTATAAATAAATATATGGAACTGACCTATACATTTCTCATATATCCAATTTATAGTTCATTAACACCGCTTGACGATAGATTTATTTTCATTTTTGTTACAAGCTAGAAGACTATGACCTGCTAGTGAACTGCACTGGCCTGCGAGCTCCAGAACTGACTGTTGACACAGAAATGAAGCCTTGTAGAGGGCAGGTTATCAGGGTAAGAAATAAATAAATACTCGTGCTAAGCTTTCAACCCCCCCCCCCCCCCAATCTAATTTTGTAAGAACATCAACGCTGTAAACAGTCTAGCCCTAAAATAACCCATTACTCATGTATTGAGTCACTCGTCTGAAATATTTCACCTGGGAGCAGATACTATAGAACTTTTTTCAGTTGTATTTTCTAAAATTGTATTTTCCAGTTGTAACCTCAAATGGGTTGAAATGGACGGATTGCACTTTCAAAGATGTGGCAATTTACCTGTTGGAAAATAGCCATATATTTTAAAATGCTAGTATGTATTTTATTCAGTTATATTAACCCTTTACCCAACGTAACGGCCAAAACCGGCCAGCGCTATTCTCAAAAATCGCATATTAATTTTCAAAATATTTTCATTTTTGTCTCAAAAACATAGGTTATGACCCCTCGTTGGAACGAGCTCGTCGAGCTCGTTCCAACGAGGGGTTATAACCTATGTTTTTGAGACAAAAAATGAAAAAAATTAGTTATTCAAGATTTTTTTTTTGCAAGTGTCGTCTGCTTTTCATGTTAGGTAAAGGGTTAATAGGTGCAATCCTAGAAAATAAAAACGTATAAGTTTTATAGCATTGTCTCCTTGTCGGAAAAGGAAGATAAGGTTCAATTTTCCGACCAACTGATATATTTCAGACGACTAAATCTAACAAAATACCATAGGGATTCATTTTCCTTGAATCAACAAGAGAAATGTTGCTCAATCGAGACTTGATTTGACCGAATGTTTTGATTATAATGTTAAGTTTACGAGTCGATTAAAGAGCAATAACTTTCAGGCAGGAGATTCGTGAATGTGCTGCGACAGAGTACTGACCGGATTACTGTTACTACCCAACTTTAACCCTTTGATCTCTAGTGGTATCTTCCATGCCAGTTCAATGGCAGCAATTAGAAGAGTCCATATTCATTATTTGGGGTAGACCACTCAGTATTGTCCCTCAGAGTTGAAAATACTGATTAGCCTACCCCACAATATTTATTGAACAGCCATCCTAAATAATTATGTTATGAAGTATCATGTTCATGGCCGGAAAAGCAGCCGCTGGGGTTCAAAGGGTTAGGGAGAATGGAACATGACAAACTTTCAAGTTATAGATTAATGAACATACTGTGACAAAGCAGAAAGCTGACTGCTACTACTAACGCATTTTAGGAGAGTGGAACATGACAAACTTCCCGCAAGAGATTCGTGAATGCTCTGCGGCAGAGTAGAGATGTGAATGTTATTACAACTTCATTTCAGAAGAGTGAAACTTGACAAACATTCGGCAAGTGATTCGTGACTCTTACAGACAGTCATACAAACATACAGACACAGATTTGTTTATTTTTATAATAAAATGAATCAGTTTCTGATTGCTCCGCTCGAAAAAAAGTTTATTACATAATGCAACTCTTGTCAAGTCTATTTCGTTGCAGTTTGTAACAATTATTACATTTTGCAGCGTTTTTCCAATGTATCTAGAGGCATTTTGTAATAATAATTACATTTTGCAAAATTTTTCCATCAATGTAGTTGTATTTTGTAATAAATATTGTATTTTGCAACTTTTATTACAAAGAAGTACGTTGCAACAGACCCCATCCGTAGAAGAGACACTGAAAAACGCAGACGGAAAATTACAAGTTTTTTTGCAATTTTGACTACGTTCTATCTCCCACATTCGAATGACCACAACCAAATCGACCAACTCCGTCGATAAGACACCTGAGTATGCCGACAAAAAATTACACGTTTTAACATCTTGTGTCACGATGTATAATTTTGAATCAGAGAAATCTCAGCGAAATCCATGAAAGCGAGCGAGCACTTAAAAGGCGAGTAATAAATATATGGTTTGGTTGTGTAATCAACTGCATCTCGGTTAGCGGTAACTTAACTGTCGTCAATGTCATCTTTGGAAAAAATGCAATGAATTCTCGGTCTGGGCCAGAACTGGTAGAACTCGGAATTTTCTCAGATTTTCTAAGATTTTCCAAATATTTTATTTTTGCTCAATCTCCGAGATTCGACCCAAAAGACGGGACAGTTCCTCGTATTCTCTCTATCGGCGATTCGTTTTCCCATCGGATTTCTGACTCGAAAAAGGTCCATGTCTCCTGTTATACGAGCACACTTAGCGAGAAGTCTAAAGTATGCTAGTATTTTTTCTCGAGAAATTAAGCTCGAAAATGGCGAGAAATTACCTAAGTAAAAAAAAACAGTTTTGTTGTGCTCGAATACTCAATTATACGCTACTCACGCCTATAATGCATTATCATCTGAATTTTGTAAAACAAAACATGGCACCCCGTATTCGCTTTAATTGACATAGCGTCCCCCGAGTTCCAATGTGTTCTATGTGCCTACTGGCACACAGAACATATTGGAACTCAGGGGACGATAGGTACCCATTCCTCCAACACTTTACAAGTGAATAATTTTTTCTCCCACTGCAGGCCACATGACGTCACCGAAAGCATAATTCAAAAGTATTCGTCATCGGAATATCCGCTGTATCAACGCGCTTCAAAATGTTAGTCCATCGCTGTCGTTAGCGACTGCTCATTTCCGTAGTTTTCACCTTCGTGTGTAAAAAACTTTTCGATGTGCTTTCCGAATATTATGCACTTCATTTTTCTTCACAATCAAACGGAAGACCACCCCCCCCCCCCCCTCTCCGGGAATTGATGCAGTGCTTGTTTCTGTGGAAAACAAGTTATGTTACTCTGACAAAATAGGATCCGGTCACAAATGCTTGTAGTGGAATAAAACGGACGACAGGGGTATAAACGATCGACTGAAATTTATCTCCATGTTGTGGGACGATTAGCCATCGCGCAGAAGTATGTGAATTTAAACACCAATATATTAATAAATAAATAAATCCGTATAACATGGAGCAATATAAATATTTCAGTGACGCCATGTAGGTTGTGGTTGAAGGATATTCAAGTTGGAGTGATGTGATGGAGGTCGAATAGGAAATCTAAATATAAAGATATTTGGCTAGCCTCGTCTCTTGAGGGAATACCTTACCCCCTCGGATGAGATTTATCCACCCTCCCCACACCACCTATGATAATACTAATCCCCTTTAAAGCCGTGTCGTTATAATACTTTTAATTGTCCACAGGGCAGAAAAAAATGATGATTGATTGACTGATTTTTTATTTCACAGTAAAACATATATACAATAATAAACAATAATGACGTTGATAAAATTACATAAAAACGCATATGTTTACTGTGGAGAATAACATAGCCAGATTGGCTGTCAGCTTCCTGTTATCCCCAATTTATATTCTATTGCAATATTGTACTGGACAATATAAAATTTTAAAAGAGAGTGAAAGTACTGCCTCATATATGCATATGCATATATATATATATATATATATATATATATATATAAGAAAAAAATATTAAAGTTCAAAACAAATACACCGACATCACTGACTATATTCCTGCTAGCGCTTTCACCGCTCTGTATGCGGATCTTCAGGCATTTTTATTTTTATAAAATACGTTATACAAATATTTACAAAATAACGTTATGACGTAAACCACTGGGTGTGGTGTATCGATTTTGGAGACGTTGTTCCAGAAACTGCATATGCAATAATTATTTCATACATTTGAACAGAGGCGTGTTGATCCTTTATCGAAAGAAATTATAACGAAATTAACATAACAAATAAAATAATGATGTTTCTTTTATCCTAGAAATTAAGTTATAAATGTTGTGGGCTCCGAAAAAACCCGGTATATTTATTTCCCACAGATGCTTCCCACTCCAACTCTCTATATATTACTATGTTGGTAATACCCATATTTCTGCATAATGTAAGGGAATGAACTCCTTACTCCCGACTCTAGCTCGAACCCCCGAGAGTGTTTGTCATTCTCGGGGAGTCGAGCCGGACTCGGGGCAAGCGCCACTGTACATGTAACTCTCTGGCTAAGGGAGAAGAAAAGGTTGGGTAAGTAGGGGGCTATACACAAAGACTCACTGTGCCAATCGTGTTATTTCTATGAAACATAACATATAATACTATGATATGGCCTTTATACTAGAAGTAAAGTTTATGAACTCAGAATATATGTGTTTTTCCACGAATTTTCCTATGTTAACCATCTATTTAAGGTGGGAGTGGGGGTGGGGGTGGGAGGTCCCCTAGCTTTATATTCCTTTAGTTTACATTCGACCGCATACTTCTCAGGCGCTACAATTAACGCGACTTGATTATTATTGTCTTAACTCTGAATAGTAAATAACTAACCCCTTCTAAGTCGTTGGAGATGGCTCCCTTTAGACAAGTAATTACTAATACCAGCGTACTTTCGGAAAGATTTTGCCGGTGTTCACTTGGGTGGGGGAGGATAAAGGGGGTTGGATATCCTTTAACAATGAGGATGCGTTTAAATTATGTAATGCAATGGCGATGGTTGAATGTGTTAGTTGATTTGGTGGGGCGGGGTGGGGGTGATGAGTTGTATAAAACTTACGTTTCCATTACAGTTTATATACCCTTGACATTATAATGAAACGCTACTTTTTTATTATTATCTTGACATTGAAGGGTAGGTAACTAACCCCTTTCAATCGCTTAGGATGGATCCCTTTATAATAGTGATTGGTAATACCATCGTGTTTTTAGTAAGATATTCTCGCTGTTCGCTTGGGGGAAAGGGATTCTATTGTTGACACCAAGCAGTACATTTAAGCTTGTATTGTTTTAAAGCATTAGGTTGGTGGTGGTGGGTGGGGGTGGGGTGGGAGTGGTGGAGATGAATTTGTTTTATGATATTTCTTAAAAACCTGGCCGTATATTTAATTCCCTTTTAAATCGTTTTGGATGGCTCTCTTTATAATAGTAATTACCTACACCTGCTTGCCTTTTATAAGGCTTTTGTCGGTGTTCACTTGGGAGAGGAAACTTCCTTTGTTGATACTGAGGATGAGTTTAAGTAATGCAATATAATGGGGATTAATGTAAGCATTAGTTTGGTGTTTGTGTGTGTGTGTGTGTGGGAGGGGGGGGGGGGTGAGTTGAATGACCAGCTCATTTAGTATTATTAATTTGTTCATCCTTATAATTCCCATTTTAATTCTTTATCTAATCGTACTATTTTTCCTTACAACAGGAGTGGCGACAACGGGACACATTATGGGTACGGAGTCCCCCCCCCCCCCCCCCTCCGGTGGGGTCTAGGAGGGGGGCATACCACCGCGTTATATAATTATAGCATACCTACTGATAACTTGAATTTATTTATCGGAAGATCATGCTCGCCTCAGTTTGCGTCGCATAAGTTATCTGTTATAGAACGCTTGCACCGGGTCCGACTCGACTCCACGTGGTACTGAGTAAAGAATCTCGTGGTGTCGAGCTGGAGTCTGAGTAAGGCGCTCACAGCCATAAATTTAAATTATGTAGAAATATTG
The DNA here is from genome assembly GCA_031216915.1 of Pictodentalium vernedei. Taxonomy (NCBI): domain Eukaryota; kingdom Metazoa; phylum Mollusca; class Scaphopoda; order Dentaliida; family Dentaliidae; genus Pictodentalium; species Pictodentalium vernedei. The sequence continues at coordinate 477,391,411 of CM062292.1, read as the reverse complement.
GTATCGTGAAGATAATAAGGAAACATTCGTGAAAAAACACATATATTCAGAGTCCATAGACTTTAATTCTAGTATGAAGGCAACATCATTATTTTATATGTTATGTTTCATAGAAATAACACGATCGGCACAGTGAGTCTTTGTGTATAGACCCCTACTTACCCAACCTTTTCTTACATGAACAATGACGCTTGCCCCGAGTCCGGCTCGACTCCGCGGGAATGATAAACACTCTCGAGGGTTCGAGTTGGAGTCGGAGTGAGGAGTTCATTCCCAAACATTATGCAGAAATATGGGTATTATCAACATACAAATATACAGAGATTTGGCGTGGGAAGGATATGTGGGGAAACTAATATACCGGATATTTTCAGAGCCCACAATCTTTTTTAATTTAATTTCTAGGATAAAGGAAACCGCATTATTTTTTATATATTATGTCAATTTATACTAGTGATTAGTAATACCAGCGTGTTTTCATCAAGATATTATCGATGTTCGCTTGGGAGAAAGGGATTTTACTGTTTACACCGAGCAGCACTTTGAAGCCTGTATTGTTTAAAAGTATTAGGTTGGGGGGGGGGGGGGGGATATGAATTTGTTTTATGAGGTTTCTTAAAACCATGGTCGTATATACCTTTATTTTGAGACAAAATCAAATATTTCTATATCGGCCAAACTAAAATCTAATTGCGAAAACGCATTACATTGCATAAACAGCCAACTATATCAATTGTTCACATATAATTATATCTTACGTGACGAGAAGGAATTATTATTATTTTTTATACGCAGTCTACAGCCTTAATTTAACTCATGCACGTGATGTCGATCTATGTGGCTCGGCCGTTGTTCGTATCTCCCGTTAATTTACGGTTTGGGCTCATTCATGCAACGGTCAATTTAATGCTACTGGGTGGCGCTATTACAACCCAAACGTAATGTAATGCCTGTAGTTTAAAGCTTTAGATGGGTGGTGGTGGTAGTAGGGTGGGCACCCAAGGTTTTCAAATTATGCGCTATATTATTATTTTTATAGTCTTAACTTTGGAGAAAAGGGGGGGGGGGGGTATAGATAATTAATCCATTTTAAATCGTTTGGGATGGCTCTTTTTATAATAGTAATTACCTACACCTGCTTGTTTTTATAAGGCTTTTGTCCATGTTCACTTGGGGGGGGGGGGGGGACTTCCTTTGTTGAGACTGAGGATGAGTTTAAGTAATGTAATATAATGGGCATGACTGTAAGCATTAGTTTGGTGTAGGGGGTGACGGGAGGGGGGTGGGTGGGTTGGATGACCAGCTCATTAAGAATTATTTATTTGTTCAGCCTTATAATTCCTATTTTAATTCTTTATCTAATCGTACAATTTTTCCTTATTACAGGAGTGGCGTCAACTGGACACACAATGGCTACGGATTCCCGGGGGGGGGGGGGATTAAACCACGGAGTTACAAAAGTATAGTCTCTCTACGGATAACTTGACTTTATTTATCGGAATATCATGCTTGACTCCGTTTACGTCGGATTAGTTCTCTGTTCAAGAACGCTTGCATCGGATACAGCTCGACTCCAGGAGGTGTCGAGCTGGAGTCTGAGTAAGGCGCTCACAGCCATTAATTTAAATTATGCGGAAATATTGGTATCGTGAAAATAAATATAAATAGATGGTTAACATAGGAAAATTCGTGGAAAAACACATATATTCTGAGTTCATAAACTTTACTTCTAGTATAAAGGCCATATCATAGTATTATATGTTATGTTTCATAGAAATAACACGATTGGCACAGTGAGTCTTTGTGTATAGCCCCCTACTTACCCAACCTTTTCTTCTCCCTTAGCCAGAGAGTTACATGTACAGTGGCGCTTGCCCCGAGTCCGGCTCGACTCCCCGAGAATGACAAACACTCTCGGGGGTTCGAGCTAGAGTCGGGAGTAAGGAGTTCATTCCCTTACATTATGCAGAAATATGGGTATTACCAACATAGTAATATATAGAGAGTTGGAGTGGGAAGCATCTGTGGGAAATAAATATACCGGGTTTTTTCGGAGCCCACAACATTTATAACTTAATTTCTAGGATAAAAGAAACATCATTATTTTATTTGTTATGTTAATTTCGTTATAATTTCTTTCGATAAAGGATCAACACGCCTCTGTTCAAATGTATGAAATAATTATTGCATATGCAGTTTCTGGAACAACGTCTCCAAAATCGATACACCACACCCAGTGGTTTACGTCATAACGTTATTTTGTAAATATTTGTATAACGTATTTTATAAAAATAAAAATGCCTGAAGATCCGCATACAGAGCGGTGAAAGCGCTAGCAGGAATATAGTCAGTGATGTCGGTGTATTTGTTTTGAACTTTAATATTTTTTTCTTATAACTACCAGCACAAGGATTTGTTTATAAACTTCTGATATATATATATATATATATATATATATATATATATATATATATATATATATATATATATATACATGTGTTTGTACTTGTGCATATAGATGTGTGTGTGTGATGTGTATATATGTGTATGTGCTGTATAATTCAATCTCGCCCAGGTATCTCCGCGATGCATGTTGGAGAGTTTCATGACATCACCAAAACTCAGTCAAGTTGGTTCTGAACCAGGAGACATAATTGAGAGAGAGAGAGAGAGAGAGAGAGAGAGAGAGAGAGGGGGGGGGGAGAGGGAGAGAGGGAGGGAGGGAGAGAGAGAGAGAGGGGAGAGAGAGAGAGAGAGAGAGAGAGAGAGAGAGAGAGAGTATAGAATAATTATTTATCAGGCTATTTTGTCACGGACATGTGCTGTACAATATATAACTGTTTTTTCTTCCTACCATTGTAACTTGACTCCATGAAAAAGGAAATAAGTTAGAAAATAAGTCAAATCAAAAATCAAATGCTGAACAGTATCACAACACTCAAAATTGAATCCTGTAACCATAACATTCTGAATCAAACGTTTGGGTCTATTACTTCGACCAGTTTGAAACACAGGAGCAACGCAGGACAAATATGGGACTTGATAACTGCTGTGTAATTCAGAATTCCCACCACAACCCCGGCCTCCACCATTGACCGGGGTAGTTTAATGTATGTATCTGGAACACAATTTGACTGGACTTGGTGGGGGAAAATACTGTGACGGGCTTAAAAACAATATCACACGAAATAATATTTATTTTTATCAATTGTTTGAGGTTACTTTAACACATCCAATAAAGTTTGTGTGAAGAGTGAACCAACATACGATAAAGACATTTTTAATGTGGTCGCACTTGACCTTTCTTGTTACTCAACTCGCATTAGATTGTGTTACACTTAAGAAGTACTTTCAGGGATTTGCCTCTTCTGATATCTCTCACGTCACAGATTAGAAAGGACGATTTAGCTTTTCTTTTTGGTCATGACTCGAGAACTTGTATAAGGAAACAATATTCATTGTATAGAATCATCTCGTAACCCAACGGTTTATACGTTCCCGGTTTGTGGAAGGAGTTTGATGTCTGAACCAAGTTCATTACAAATAATTTTATCTGCTGCTATTGTCATTTCTCACCCAAAATCATAGTACCTTCTTCGGCGCGACATGCCAACGCTGAGACAATTATTTTTCGGCGGAACTGACATTTTTGTCGCGTTGCAATTACCAGAAGAGTAGCTTTACCTCTGATGGGATTCGAACTGTGGACCTTTCGATTTGGAGTCCAATGTCGTAACCAATGCGCTCCTGGTATATTTAACCCTTTACCTAACTTGAAAAGCAGACGACACTTGCAAAAAAAATTCTTGAATAACTAATTTTTTTCATTTTTTGTCTCAAAAACACAGGTTATGACCCCTCGTTGGAACGAGCTCAACGAGCTCGTTCCAACGAGGGGTCATAACTTATGTTTTTGACACAGAAAATGAAAAAATAATGAAAATTAATTGGCGATTTTTGACAATCGCGCTGGCCAGTTTTGGCCGTTACGTTGGGTAAAGGGTTAACTATAACCCAGACTGAGAAATATTCCAAACGCATCATCAAAGCGTGGCTTCAACGGTGGCATGCCTTGATGGTGTAGTTGTTGGAATATTTGTTCATTCGGGACTTGATACATCAAAGTCGGAACAAATCTTCCCTGCCCCTCCCATCCCTAGTGCGCTATTTTCGCGACACGGCTAGGAATTATTTTCTCGCGTGTTCCACTCACAATTAATGGATAAAAGAAACCAGTCGCTCATGTTTGGATTCGATCATTTTACGGAAATTTCCAAACATGCCAATCCTAAGAGTATTACTGTTATTTGTAATCGGGTTCGACTGCTAGGAAACTGCGGGTATGCCATTGTTCTTTGGAAAATGATCACCCGAATAGTACTTCACGTCAGACAATGAACTGAATTGAAATGCCCATTACATAATGCCGAATATAAATCCAAGGGCACCCATCCCTGACATATCTCGTCATCTGAAAATCAACTTTCATAAAGTTATCTCCCCTGAAATTATTAGACTGGCGAGGAAGGTCCAATTAAAAACCGTGTAAGAGTTGTGAAAACACCCACAACATGAGTAGAAATTAAATTCTATTTGCTCTCATTATCTGTCTGTTGTTTTCGTTTATTAAAAGTTACAAAAGGAAACTTTGCTTTTTAAGGCAAGCTTATGAGAAGCAATTTATTAACAGTCCGTTTTAGCTCTTCGTTGAACGAGCATGTTTTTAAAGTAATTTGCAAGTATTCATTTTTCACAAGAAAGAAATTAGCGAATCTTACCTCGTAGAATTTTATATTAATGGAAAGGAGAGTGCCAATATTATATGTCACGATGTGCTCAGTGCAGATAAAATGAAAAGAAAAGAAAAACTTACAGAACATCAAAAGATGGGGAAACGCCGTTTTCCTATTTTCAAATGCGTTTCTACAGAGAATAATTGTCAAACGTTCAAAATGGTTCTGAAAAAATTGCTAAAAAAATAGTGTCTTTATTTTTACACTACTCAAAAGGAAAATGTTTGCAGTTTGTGAAACGTAGCGTGCATCAATTATACAAAGCAGGTAATATTGCAAACTTTTAATTATTATATGATTATCCCATACCCTGAGTGTTAAAATTACTGACGGCTTCTGTAAATTAATGGGAGCTTACTTTCCTGTAAATCTCTTCCAATGACAAAATTTTCATCCGTGGGAGAGAATTTCAGACGGTGGGTGCAGATGAGACGTGGCGACATAACGCGCAGACGTCCGCTCCTGAAACGGTCAGATAATCTTCCTGTTGCCCTGGGACGCCCATCTAAACGAGCTATCGTTGACTCGTGGACCCCAAATTGCTGAGCGACGAGACGTTGCGATTGGCCCCGCATAATTAAAGCAATAGCCCTACACCTATCAACTTTGGACATTCGCTGCATTTTCCTTTTCAATCCAGTTGAAATTAAGTTTTCTGCAATCTATGTGTGCTGTTCAAAAACTTCGATTTGGTATGGTTTTCAATCCCATAGCCCTTTGGAGTGCCCCGGATACACCTTTTGACGAAAAGTCTGTTGAAAGCATTTAGCGTCGCACGTGGTCATGGTTGACTGAATTTTACCCAAAGACTCTTTACATAGTACATTGTGGAAACTAGGTGTCACATTTTACTACATTTGGTCTACGGATACTACGGATAAAAACAATTATATTACCAAAACTGAACTTTCGTTTCTTTTTTCCGTCAGTATAGCACACAGGGAGTTGAAAAGGAACTGGGAAATTATCCTGCGACAATACGGCTGGACAGCCACTTGTAGATTCTCAGTGTATCAAATACTCGAGTGTACCGAATTTCCTCAGTGTATCAAATTTCTCAGTGTATCAAATTTCCTGAAGCTATTTTATATGATATAAAAAACCTTCCATGTGAAGTTCCGATCAGTTTTCTGCCATAAGTATTTTGTTTGTTGTATTTATCATCTACTGTTCTGACATAACGGAGCAAAAATAAATATTGATATTGATATTTTATTTGCCAGTATACTAAAATATAACAATATATACATATAGTACATGGAGTTAACATATTGAAATTTCAACAAAAAATATATTTCTTATAGTACATATAAATACAAAAATCCCAATAATTAAAGCATTGTATACTGGCAGGAGAAGACATAGCCAGATTGGCTGTCTTCCTGCTTTTCCCTGGGAGATATAGAAATATATATAATATAGAATGTACCCATAGTAGCTTGGTGTACCAAATGTTAACCACAAGTGGTGAAGTAGTGTTAACCGCGAGCCTTCGGCGCGCGGTTAACACCACTTCACCACGAGTAGTGAATATTTGATACACCAAGCTACTTTGGGTATATTTTATTTATACCATGATCGTCAGATTATTAAGAGTCGCTATTATTTTTTCTCAGTTTTACTAAGCAACAGCCGAACATACGCGCGAATTTGTTTTTGTTTACATGAATATCGGTGGGCGGTACTTCCGCTATCAATTTTATCACCGAAAGAAGATAGAAAAAGAAACAGGGCCGTTTTCATTTTAATAACATAATAGCAAACTGTTTCGAGTTATGAGTGCTTTATTAACATGAGACAGGGGGCACGATGACGCCGTGTACTAAGGCGTACTGCACGTCGATGGTACGCATGTCTTCAACCAATCTAACCCTGCCTGTGCTGCGGTGCGGAGTTACGATGTTGGGGAGCTGGCAGCTGCTCGTCGTTGCTAGGTGGGTCTCTTCGGGTACTCCGGCTTCCTCCACCCGTAAAACTGTCACGGTCATGATTAGCCATTGTGCATAAATACGTGACCTTAAACATCAATAAATAAATAAATAATAAATATAACATGGGACAATGCATGTGTGTTAATGTTTGGTGTTTTATGGGGTAAATTAATTTAAAAATGTAATAAATAATTGCCACTTTCAATTCAATCTTCGCGAGGAGACGTGCGATAAATGTAGACAAGATCGCATTGAGGTAGACGTCACCAAGGGTCAACTTGGATGTAGTTCCACTGTAGGTGTAAATTTTAACTTTTGAAAATCCATTGCTGACGTGTTCACCACGGTTGGTGTATAAAGCTGAAATTTATGTCATAGGCTTTTCATATATAGTAGAATATGTAATCATTGTAGAAAAGATAGTCTCTCTTTCCGGTTAGCGGTGGTGTAATAGTATGCGCGTTGACCACATCTGTTTGCAACGAAGTTTGAGAATGACACAAACTGTCATCGCTGCAGGGACACAGGGGAGGGGATTGATGGAGGAATGGAGGATCGCAAACAGCCAAACACTGAATCTGATATGTAACAAACAAACGTTTCCTGCATGAGAACATAAACATCAAATAAAGTTACGATTTGGGGGCGCGGTGGCGTTGCGGTAACCGGTTCTCGTCAGATCACCGAAGTTAAGCAACGTCGAGCCCGGTTAATGCTTGAATGGGTGACCGTCTGAGGGGGTCGACTCGGACTCTCGCGTTGTGTCCTGAGGCAAGGCACTTAACCCCGATTGTCCACATGGGGGCACGATGACGCTGTGTACTGGGGGCGTACTGTACGTCGATGGTGCACATGTCTTCAACCAATCTAACCCTGCCTGTGCTGCAGTGCGGAGTTACGCTGTTGGGGAGCTGGCAGCTGCTCGTCGTTGCTCGGTGGTTCTCTCCGGGTACTCCGGCTTCCTTCACGGTCATGATTAGCCACTGTGCATAAGTATGTGACCTTAAACACCAATAAAAAAAATAAATAAGTTACAATTTATGGTTTTTTTTGCATACGAATACAGACATCTATTTGCATTAATGCAAGGCTTAAATACCAAGATAAGAAATAAAATGTTGATCAAAGAATCTCCACGGGTATTATTTTAATCCGAAATGTGGGAGTAGAATAAAATATAAGATCCGGAAATGTCTGCGGACAATGCCCTCTGCCTCCCCAGGTGCTGTTGACGTCACTGCTATTCTACCCCCCCCCCCCCTCCCGTTTCATGTATCATGAAACTAACATTCCGCTCAGACAAAATCCTCAGCAAACGGATTCTCCGGTTACATGTCAGCAACTATTACAGATGGATGGATCAGTGGAAAATCCTCAATCATATTTGGCTCCCTTGAAAGTTCGCAACTGCCGACTGGTCTTGGTTATTACACTGACGGTTCAAAAGTTCAGAACATCAAAGCTTTGAATGTACCTAAAAGACAAATGCGTCTACCGGCGTCTTGAGGTTTAACGTCGACGTTCTTGACCTTTTACCTTTAGAAAAAAATAGTTTTTCATCAATGCTTTTTAATTATTAAACGACTAAAACGGGGTAAAATTTACCGATTCTTCGACAGAGAAAAATACCAATCGATTTCGGCGTGACCGATCGACAATCGATTAATCGCGACAACCCTAAAAAATAATCTTGTAATCTCCTGTTTTGTTTTTGACTTTTTTGTTGTTTAGTTTTTGTTTTGTTGTCTTTTTCTTTTTATTTGTTTATTCCTCTAGTTAATAATGGACATCGTACGCTGTCTTTTCTTTGACGCGCATATGGATATTAACCTTCTGCTTTGTCTTCTTATAGGTTTTGGCACCTTGGGTGAAACATTTTATGGTAAGAGTCCATGCAATGGATTTGGAAGATTATATTATACCAGGGTAAGCTTCCGATAGTTTTAAATATACTCCCACTTGTATCCATGCGCGTAAAGAAGACCGTGCCATTCAACTCTTTGTTACTGGCAGATTTTGCTGCCGAGATCAAAAGTAGCCTGTTGCCTTTAGTTGAGGAATGTTACTCTATCTTGTTAATAGAATATTACCCAATAAATAGCAGTCGTTCTCTTAACAGTTATTTCTTCAAACTTGACTTAGGAGATTTTTTTCAGCCATGAATGATTTAAAGAAAAATGAACAAAAAAAAAAAGACAAAACAAACAAACCGTTATCAGCTTCAGAGTTAAATTGGCGGATTGCAAATTAAATGGCTTTAGAGTATATATATAGAATAAACGTATAGTGTTGTCTAGTAAAAAAATTAATCTACGAGTAGGATTAAGAATGAAACCGATGAGCCTCTGGAGAGTGCGTTTCAATCTTAATTCTACGAGTAGAATAAATTTTTTACTTGAAAACACTATACGTTTATTTTGTTTATCCCATAAATCTTCTACGGGGCAGTCGAGGCAAACTCGTGCTATAATTCGCTACAAAACACAGCGAGAAGTGAGGAGCACATTGATCCAATTCGATCGACCAGCAAAATTGGTAAAAATAAACAAGGCGCAGTAATACATTTCTGTATAAAAATAATTCCCCTACAAACTTGAGCTAAACTTCCAAAATTACTTTATTATATGAGCATTGGGTGGTGTTTCAGCTGGCATTGTGTAATACTTTCAAAAAGATTTAAAGAAATCAACAAACGAACAATTAATTATGCTAGACAAATCTGGTAGAGGCCAGAGGTCAACAAGTCCCCTACTAGGGGAATCATTTTTTTCAAACCTGTGAGGAAACTTTATCACCCTACTAGGTGAATAAAGCAAAAATTTATCCAAGGCCTTAATTGTTCAAATAAACGGTCATTTAAGGGATAAATTTTAATAAAAACGAATAAGAAAATGTATTTACATCTGTATGATGCTGTTGGGTGGCTATAGTTTCTCAATCAGTAGCTATTTTCAGTGTCTGAAATTACTTATCCTGGACTTGAGAATGCTCGTTGAAAGTATTGATTGGTCTACCCAACATATTGACGAAGTAGCCATCTGCTGAGTTAAATTATGACGTGTCCTGTTCGTGGAAGGAAAGGCGGTATTTCGTGTACAAAGGGTTAATTTTTTGACATAAATTAAGGACACAATTTCGTTTCGACCACTCTGTAGTCAGTACCATATCACCAGGAGGGTCGACTTAATGGACATTGGACTGGAAGAAGATCTCACCAACCTTCTAAACTCACTATGAGGAAACACCGTCGTCGGGAATCGACGCTTCCTGATGAAGAACTATTTCAATCTTTTCTCACTCAGATCAAAAACTGTTTTCACTTTATTTGCATGCGAATTGTTAGACGGCAACGTAGGCCTAAACTAAGAATGCCCGAATTCTGAATGTATGAATAAGACTTTTTCAGTAAGGGACAACACAAGCTGTCAGATCACAAGCTTAATTATGTTGAGAATTCATCGTTGTAATGTGCTTTTGGTTTGTCCGCTTTTTCGCCCAACTTTTAGAGCATTAAATCTACATTTTGCTTAGTCAGAAATGATTCACAGACATTTCTCTTTCGCTCAAACTCCATAACAAAATGTCCAATCCATTTTATCAACATAGATTTTGTGAATGGCCAACCCATGTTGACAGTTTGAAATAATTTATTTAGTTTGGGACCCTTGAAAGTTTGGGGGACCGTAGCACATGTTACTTTTGCTCCTCGGATAATCCGACATTAGATGGTGTCTTTGCTATAGAATCAGATTTACTTTTCGTCTTTAGGCCAACATTATTGTTCTCCTACCTATAATTGGTGAGTAATGCAATTTATTTCATAAATGGTCGTTTATTTGAACAATAAAGGTCTTGGATAATGTTTTGTTTTATTCACCTAGTGGGGTGATAAATTTTCCCCTTAGGTTTAACACTGAATGAATTTATTCCCCTAGTAGCGATGGTCGTGTTGACCTCTGGCCTCTACCACATTTATCTAGCATAATTAACAGTTCGATTGTTGATTTCTTTAAATCGTTTTGAAAGTATTACACAATGCCAGTAGAAAACACCGCCCACTGCTCATATAACAAAAGTATTTTTGCAAGTTTAGCTCAAGTTTGTACGGGAATGTATTACTGCGCCTTGCTTATTTTTTTCCAATTTTGCAGGTCGATCGAATTGGACCAATGTGCTCCTCACCTCTCGCTGTGTTTTGTAGTGAATTATATCACGATTTGCCGCCACTGCCCTGTAGAAGATTTATGAGATAAACAAAATAAAGGTATAGTGTTTTCATGTAAAATATTGATTCTACTCGTAGAATTAAGAATGAAACCGACTCGTCAGAGACTCGTCGGTTTCATTCTTAATCCTACTCGTAGAATACATTTTTTACTTGAAAACACTATACGTTTATCCTATATAGGTCGATTAGTTATGCCAATCAAAAGTGAGAGATACCTGTGTTTTGTTTAATAATTTCAGGCCGAGGTTTTGTGTCTTAGGAGGTATTTTTATGGATAACAGGTCAGATACAAAAATTGATAAAACTGATCACCAGACAATATGGAATGGATGCACTGAATTACTACCAAGTTTGAAAGTTAGTAATTTTATCTATATTTCACACTCATGTTTTAATCATTATCATACCTACTCGAATGAACCATATTCACAATAGGGCTGAAACGGTTGGCTCATTTTCGTAACCGACTAACCGAGAGCTATAACCGGATAATATCCGGTTATCCGTGACCATTATTTCACCGAATTCGGGATCAAAATTATAGGAATTGGAGAGCAGTATTCTCAAACTATTCCGTTGTGTGCATACAAACGAACGTTGTCGAGTACTCGACAACCTTCGTTTGTTTGCACACAACGGAAGAGTTTGAGACTCGACAACGTTCGTTTGTATACATACTACGGAATAGTTTTTTAGATTTCTCAGTACTCACGGAAACTGTCAATCATTAACGAAGTATTGAACTCCAAAGTCATTATTTCTCAATATATATAACGCGGTTTCGAGGTGTAATCTATCACAAAGGGGAAGCGGCAGATTTACTACGCTTTAAACGTGGAATGACGATCACTATCGATATTTCGGATAACCGGTTGACGGTTTTTCTGATGGTGATATAGGAGAAATATTAGCTAAAGTCATACAGACGCAAACAATCGTTGCCCACTCCTGTAGAATGAAAGCAAGCTGTCAAAGGATTTTTCCAAATGCTTGATGTCAAGGGTATAAACAAGTTTCATCCCAAACAATTCTTGAATGAGATAAAACCTAGCGTGATGGATTTGTCTTTAGATGCAAACCATTGGTATCAAAACGAAAATTGTTTTGAAGTGACAGATGATCTGAACACTGGTGAAGTCATGGAACAAACAGCTTATTTTCAATCTCGCACGAAAACCGTGTGTGAAAGCTCTTCTGTGTCCGATATTTTTGATCACATGAAAGAACAAATAATACAATCTTTGGTGCAATATCAAAACCAATGTAGTAATTGAAGATTCGGAGAAGTATTGAATCTAGAAATTCATAGCGACAAGTACTATCTGTCTTCGTATTTAAAATTGCCCTATTTTATAGGAACGAAAGAAGCTGTAAAAAATGTAGAAAATTAGAAAGGCAGTCACTGTTTCAAATGGGCTGTCACATCTGCCTTATATCACAACATTGATCATTTTGAAAATCAAAATCCCATGATCACCGTCAACTTTTTAGGATATGAGGATTCGAAAAACACATATTTCTCTGAGGATAAGTTCATAGAAAAATCGCGAGAAAAGCAATAGTTTATTATTAATTTAGGGAAACGAAAATCAACATTACTGTTGTATCAAGAAAATGAGTCGATTACTGTTGGCACAGACTACAAGACATGACGGAGAGAGATTTTTTGGTTTTAACTGTCTAAATTCCATCAAACGCAAAGAATCAATAGAACATCATGAGAAGTGTTGCAACTCTAATTAATGTGTTGCCACCGACATGCCCGAACCTCGCACATACATTAAATAAATACATCAGAACAGAAGACTGAGAGTGCCTTTTGTGGTGTTTGCCGATTTCGAATGTTTTCCGGTGAAGGAGAGTTCGTGTTAGGCCGACGATCGTCAGAGTTACACTGAAAAATATCAGAAGTACACACCGTCTGGACGGGTAAGACTACTTACCGAGAACAACCGAGAACAATCGAGAACAAATTAAATTAATAAATAGATTCAAAAATAAATATTAATTGTTACCATATTGGTACTCTGTGTTGTATAACAAATAAGAAAAGTCAAATTTAGAGCTTATAGACCGACTCAGTCTGTGGTGATGGGGACTATTTATCAATTTCGTATTCGCCGCCAAACCGAGAAGAGACTACCCGCCGAGAACAAGATTGTGACTGTTAATTAACACTGACTGCATGTAGTTTCATTTGTTCTCGGTAAGTAGTCTGTTCTCGGTGTAAATACAGAATTAATAAATAATTCCCAGCACATAGACTTTAAATTTGTTTTTTTTAAATATAGAAACACAATTCCCATCACCATTTACCAGGGCTTTGGACCTCCAAGTCATACATGTGGACATGGCTAGTTTAAAATTGTCTGTTCTTTTGTCATGCATGCCGTTACGCACTTCTTTTTTATAAGAAGACACTGTGTAGTGATCAGGTAATAGTGCCAGCTGTCCCTGTTTTAGGTTGTTCCATAATTGGAATCTTACCCGACATCGGAAACAGACCTGCGTACCTAATATACTCACTTCTTTTTGAAAGCAAACACCGTAGAGTGTTGAGTCAATTCTTTCTTGTGAGTTTTGTTCTTTTTTGTTTGTTTGTTTGTTTGGGGTTTTTCTTTTCTTTGTCTTTTTTTGTGGGGGGGTATGCACATTTTCCCTTGAATTGTTCCACGTCCCGCGGTTTGGAACCTTACTTAGGCCAGACGTTGACGTTTAGTGCTAAAGCCACTACTCGTTTTTGAGTTCTTCACTCGCTTTCGCTGGACAGGTTTCTTTGCCACTAGTCCTTAACTTTCAGTTTAGTTTAAAAAATATTTATTCAAAAAAGTTTGTTATTTGTGTACAGAGTTTTAATGTGTGGCAATTTAGACAATACAGGTTATAGATAAAATACATAAGTACACAAAATAGTGGCAGACATAAGTTGTTAGCGTAATGATGGAGGGGATTCGACATGAAGCTGATAGCTTATGTCAGTCGTCTCCCCGTCTAACTTTCAGTTTCTTACACTCCAAGTGATACCAACAATCACAAATATCACAAGTTATGCTTCTGATTTTGCGGCACTCTTCACCACAGACTCCACATGGGTACAGCGGTTTGGAAAACGCCATTGGAAATAAAGAGAATTTAAAATGAAGAAAATGTGAAATTGTCAGGTTTGAATGTTTCTAATAATTGGATCGATGATCTGAATGCGGATTTCAGTTTGACTGCCATATTTAAACAATACACATTGACAGCATTAACGCTTTGCGGCAGGTGTGTGTTTTCATTACCTGCGGGGTGATTTGCCTTTGAAGTTTGTGCATATGAAAACAGGACATCACCTCAAAGAAAATTGTTAATCAATAACTCAACATCAAAGATCATCATATGCTTGGCTGGTTTAAAATTGTTTTGTTACTAATTTGTATATAATATAGAGTAGATACATGCCTTATACGTTAACATTATAAACTTGTATTTTCATTTTTAAATATTATTTTGTTTTGTTCTCGGCAAGTAGTCTCCAGAGTAGAAACATGCCTTATACGCTAACGATAAACTTTTATTTTCATTTTTAAATATTATTTTGTTTTGTTCTCGGCAAGTAGCCTCTTCTCGGATCGGCACCGAATGCGCGAATTAATAAATAATCCCATTCACCATATACCTGGCTGGTTTAAAATTGTTTGGTTACAAATTTGTACATAATACAGAATACTTACATGCTTCATACGCTAACAATAAACTTTTATTTCGATCTTTATATATTATTTTGTTTTGTTCTTGGCAAGTTGTCTCTTCTCGGTTCGGAGCCAAAGGCAAAGGATTATTGAATAACACCCTTCACCATAGACTTGGTCGGTCTAAAGTTGTTTTTTTCTAGCTTTTACATAAATAGAATTCCTATATGCCAACAATTATTTATTTTCGCCTTTATTTATTTATTTGTTTTGTTCTCGGTTGTTCTCGGTTGTTCTCGGTTGTTCTCGGTAAGTAGTCTCTCTGTTTCTACATAAAATTGTTCTTTCGACTATCGACATTCTTTGCGTCCATACTCCAACATGAAACAGTTGGATGATGATGACGTGGCTCAAAAAATCATGGAAGAAAGTGAGAGATCATGATTACTGTACAGGCAATTGCAATTTAAAATATCAAGATTCTCAGGTCTTTCCAGTGATATTTCATAATCGGTCAGGTTATAACAGTCACCTGTTTGTAAAGAATCTCGATAAAGTCAGCAAAGAATATGTAAACTGTATCACGAAGGGCGAGGAACAATACATTTCTTTCGCACAATGATTAGTCATAGACAAAAAGAAGAAACAATTAGATGGAGGAATATCAATAGTCGATATCAAGAGAGAAATACTTTTCATAGATAGTTTTAAATTCATGTCGACCAGTCTCGACAAATTATTCATCAGATAGTTGCATCTAAGCACTTAATTCTACGAACTGCACCTCAGAAGAAATCAGCGACAGTACTTGTCTTTTTCAAATTTCTCGGATGCCATAGAATTAAGATAGGACAATGTAAACAAAACCAGCGTCCTATCTTAATTCTATAGCATCCGAGAAATTTGAAAAAGACAAGTACTGTCGCTGATTTCTTCTGAGGTGCAGTTCGTAGAATTAAGTGCTTAGATGCAACTATCTGATGAATAATTAAATAATTGAGTATTCCGTGTGTTCTGTACTGGCCTCGTATATATTTGGTTAACTAGCATTCCCTTTTTGGGGTCTGTCGGTGGCCGAGTGGTGTGCGTGGTTCAGTATAGTTTCGCTAGGCGGTTGGTGCCGAAGGAAACTCTCTCGGCGTGGGTTCGAACCCTCGACAAATTAGTTAGCAATTTAGAGCAGGAGATCATGACTGAACACAGTCAAGACGAGCGCCAACTGGAGCACGTATTGATGAAAGGAGTCTATCCCTATTATTAAATGGATTGTTTACATACATTCAACAAGTAGAAGCTACCTTCCAAAGATCATTTTAATTCAAAATTATATGATGCTGACATTTCCGATGTCGTCTATGAACATGCCCAAAAAGTGCAGAAAATATTCGACATGAAATCCATGAGAGATTTTCACGATCTGTCTCTGAAAACCGACACCCTTCTCTTGGCAGACGTGTTCGAACATTTTCGGGACATCTGTTGGAAGCATTACGATCTAGATCTATCTTTGTGTTACATGACAGAAATCCACCTGGAATTATTATCCAACGTGAACATGTTGCTCATGTTTGAAAAGAGTGTGAGAGGTGGAGTGTCAACAATATCTCACAGATACGCAAAAGTGAAGAATTGCTACATGGAAGAAGGATTCGAAGCGCAAGAACTGAGTAAATGAATAACATATCAAGATGCTAACAATTTAAATTGGTTGGGCTATGAGTCATCTATTATTGATGGGAAATTTCAAATGGGTTGAGAATCGTGAGGAGATGGAGAATTGGAGACATTATCCCCGTCTTCAGAAGGTCCCCGTCTTCTGTAGGTAGATCTAGAATATCTCGGAACGTTACACGATCCACACAACGATTATCCCTTTACAACCTGAACAAATGAAAATGAATAAAGTTGATAAACACGATAGTACTGAAATGGTTAACCGGATAACCGGTTTAAAACCAGTTACCTATCTAACCAATTAAAAGAAATCGTCAACCAGTATCCGAAATATCGATAGTGATCGTTATTCCATGGTTAAAACGTAGTAAATCTGCCGCTTCTCCTTTGGGTTAGATTACACCTCGAAGCAGCGCTGTATATATTGAGAAATAATCGACTTTGGCGTCCAAGACTTCATTAATGATAGGCAATTTTCGTGAGTAGTGAGTAACCGCAGAAACTATTCCGTAGTAAGTATACAAACGAACGTTGTCGTGTACTCGACAACGTTCGTTTGTATACACACCACGGAATAGTTTCTGAGAATACGGCTTTCCAATTCCTATAGTTTTTTTGGTCCCAGATTCGGTGAAGTAATGGCTACGGTTAACCAGATATTATCCAGTTATAGCTCTCGGTTAGTCGGTTGTTTCAGCCCTAAAACACGTTCCAAATTTAAATGACAAACGTAAATGACAAACGTAAATATTGTGTCTACTGAGAAAATCTTGAACTTTACATAGATTATAGCATGAAATTAGTCAAAGTACATTGCATGATCTGATTTGATGAAGAGCCTTGTATGAAGAAGATATGTTAACGCGTATTTGAAAACGCAGGTTGTGATTGAATTCGAGAAGGATTTTTTTAAACTTATGAACAACTCTTTGTACAGAAAATCGATGGAACACGTCAGAAAAATGACGGACAGACAGTCAGGCTAGAAAATACATTTCGAAACGAAACTATAAACATCGAACCATATTTGATGAAAATCTAGTGGGCATTCACATGAAACAAATGCGTGTAACATTTGACAAACTTACTCATTTAGGAACGTACATCTTAGACATCGGTGAACAGTTGATGTATCGATTTCGTTATGAATAAATCAAGAAGAAATACGATTCGAAAGTCAAACTGTTGTTTACCAACACAGATAGTCTGGCTTACGAGATAGAGACCGAAGATTTATACCAAGACATATCTCTCAATGAGTGGTTCGACATGAGCAATTACACTCTAAATCGGTTGGGTTAAAAATCAACCCACATCGACTGGGTTGAGTGAATATGAACCCAATTTGGGTTCATATTCACTCAACCCAGTCGATTTGGGTTGATTTTTAACCCAACCGATTTTAGAGTGTATCCAAACGATCACAAATTTAACATTCCACCGAGTGTGAATAAAAAGGTGGTGGGAAATTCAAAGATGAGGTGATGGAAGACAGATCACAGAAGTCGTGAGTTTAAAATCGGCACAGTACACTTACTATTTAGATGGGAAGGCGATTAAGAAATGTAAAGGTGTGAAAAGAAACATTGCGAATACTGACATCATTTTCAAAAAGTATAATAAATGTTTGTTCGAAAATAGAGAAGTGTACAAATTGATGAACGCGATTCACAGTGACAAGCATGATCTGTACATGGAAATGACCAATAAAATTACTTTATCGACTGATGATGATAAGAGAATCATGCAATCAGATGGAATAAACACATTAGCACATGGTCATTATTCAAAAAGTCGATGATTCCTTAAAACCAAGAAGGATTAGATGAATACATGCAAATGATAAAGACATAGAGAAAATGTAGAAGATAATTAGTAACAAAAAAAAAAATATGTAAAAAAAAAATAAAAAACAAATTCAACAAAAAATAAAATGTACAGTTTGTTCTGACGAAACAAAAAAAAATGTTTCGTTTTTTTTTTTTTTGGAGAAATGAAATTCATACAACATATAAAGAATAAATGAAATAAAAAAAAATAATAAATTCAAAATAAACTGAAAAAAAGGAAAATACGAATATATCAGAAGAAGGTGTCATCTTCTCTAACAAACATCTGTATAAAATCAATCTGTTGGATGCAGTCATATAGCCCAAGAACATTAGGTTTCACTAGGGAAAAAAATCGGAGAAAGCTGATCTTTTCAGGGAATGTCGAGTACATGTCACTGAACGATTAGACAAAAGTCCCCTAAAATCCCAGTTGAGCTTTTTTTTCTACAGCCTTTTTTCGAAAACGCGTTTGAAAAAAATCAAAAAAAATCGCACGAACTTTGTAACCTCGAATTGATCCAACTGTATTTTTTGTTTACGCGTATTTCGAGCTACATAATGTCTAATATACATTTACCTAGAGGAACATGTGCATTCTGTGACAATTTCTGCGAAAAATTATTGAAAATTCACAAAAAAGTATCGGATTTACGCAAAAAATGACGATTTTCCTAACGGATTTGCCCAAAGGGTCGTAGTACAGAACGGGATGTTAGTTGGACAGACGATAAAAAATCCACCATCATTTGAAGACTTTTATCATTGCTTACAAAATAGACATTATGGAAGACCCCCTCTGCTTCTGACCGAGTTCCCCTTTTGGCATAAAATTCGTCAGCATGAGAACTCAACTATTTTCGGGCTTGGGACCGAACAGACACGTCTGTGTCTGGCAGCATTAGATCAATAAATAATATTTACAGAATGTACAAAAATCAATAAATAATATTTACAGAATGTACAAATCAATCAACATGGATTAAGTTACATTGACTATTATCAACGCTATATACAGAAATGACATGACCTATATACATATTATTCATCGAACTCAGAAATTTCCGAACGTCAGTGTTTCTGTGGTTGTTACAAGAATCCGAACTGCAATTACACAAACCTGAGCAAGAGAGTCCTGCCTTCTTACACCCACACCTTTTTGTACAAGCACTCTTGCAACCACAACTGATCAGATTCAGTAGGTTATCGGGGGCACATGGCTTTGTGGCTGCAGTCGGTACAAGAAGTCCATTGTCTAGCGACCAGCCCCAATCCGTCGGAGGAAGCGAAGTGCCCAGCCATTGTTTGACCTGGAGATAACATCTGTAGATATGTTGTTGTGCAGCATCGCTGCTTGGTGGGAGTGAGGCTAGGTCGATGGGTTTATTCAGTTTAGATTTTGCTACATAACGCTTGTAAGTGACATATCTATATTGGTCGAGAGAGGAAACAGTTTTACTCCCGTATAAGATCAGGAGAAGTTGTTCCCCGGCAGCGGCTACTGCACTTGGTGTACTGTCATCCGCCAAAATTGTGTTGACATACTGTTGTGAGTCGCTAGTAACATCGGAGACAATTGTACTGAATACTTTCTTCTTACCAACTCGAAAGAGTGCAAAAGTAGTGTCACAACCACTTATAGAATGTGCTACAAGGAGGTTGCTTCTATGGTCACCCATTTTGGTTGCTATTTCACTAACTGAAACTAGTAAGTTTGGGGTAATGGAATATATCATGTGAATATTACATCCCGGTTGAACTCGAGAGGTAAGAATGACTAACAAGTCTGTGTCTGTTCCCACAACGACAACATTGTTGTCATCTTGAGCGATGTCAAGTGCAGTTTCGGCTATCAGTACATCAGCATCAGCCTCGGCCTGCTTGGACTGAATATTGATAGCAGATAGCTCCTGCATTAGAAGATCGATCAGTTGGGTTTTGTTCTTGGCATTTGCAAGGAAATCGGATTGGGGTGTGGTGGCTGGTAACTCGGGTGAGATATTGATATCAATGGAATACCTGTCTTTAGATGTACGGGCTTGTTCCATGCCCTTTGTCGACATTGTACAAGCATAACCATCAAAAACAACCACGACGTTCGCCCCAAAATGTCTCACTAGATAATTGGAATATGATGTACATATGTCCTTATATGACGACTGTTTAGGCCATACAACTGCCCTCAATAAAAATCCACCATCTACAACAAACAGAGAATGTTCTGGGATTTTAGTTTGCTCGGAACCGTATGTTTTGAGGATCTTACCGAGCGTGCTTTTCTGTGTCTTCCTCATTCCAGCAGAATCAAACAATGCTGGTGGTTTCGGGGCGAGTTCATATTTGAGATACTCTTCCATCTCTGCTTGTGACTGAATAACACATGTGATGCGGTTGAACAGAATTGTGGGGTCAATCACTACCTTACTTCCACGGACGTTGATGCTATTTGCCATCGATGCGAAAGACTTCACAGTCTCAACACGTCGTAGTTTGATGCTGTTGAACGTTTTGCTTACAACATTCGATACGCAACATTCACCAATTTTGCGAACTTGGTCACAGTTCACAGTTTCGTCGGCCACAAGTCCGGTCGCTATTAGAGACTAATTGTAGTGGATCTCTATTCTGAAAGGGGGAATGCACTCTGAGCCAGTTCAATAATTTGGTGATATCATTGGCGTCAGTCAATTGTGAACTTTGACGGAGATCCCGATATTGTTCGCCATGACCAGTGTGAACATGAACAAAATTTTCGAGAGCATTACATATCGGAAGGCAAAGAGGTAGTCCATGCACCCATTTCGCAACAGTGCTATCGGTTATTCCCCTGCCATGTGTGAGACCACCAGGGAGCTTGAACATTCTCATTAAACACTGCTCTATGGTCTGATCAGAATATATCCCGTCCCAGAATTTATCTGAGCGCCTTATGGTAAAGTAACCTTTCTCAGTGAACAACTTCAAATCATCCTGTTGCATTATTTCTGTTAGCTCATTCATCTGCTGCAAATAGAGATGAGAACTTTTTGCGTATGCAAAATGACCACCTGCGTGAAATAGTGGAATCATATTGCGAACACAATATGTGTGGAGTTCCCAGTCGCCTGTGCGCTCTGCTCTCAAGAACAACTGGAGAAGACCTATTTGCTCGTAGTATTGTACCCAAAGCTTTCCTGTGCGTCCTACGGACGCATTCTGGAGCAGTTCGTGTAATTTTGACAGTAGATGGTTGACACTTTCTTGATTGACAGCGTCAGCTGTTGTACAGTCACCTCTGGCAAGTCCACAGAATATTTCATTGACTTCTGTGCAGTCTATGTTATCTAGTGTTCGGCTTTCTTCAAACACAAGTTTTGTAATGGCAATTTGTGTTAGCAAATGGGCACGAACTGCTCTTGAATATGCATGACCACTGATCAAATGATGGATTGACCCACCAGCATAAACAGTCCCCCAAAGTTCATCCAAGCCGCTACCAGCCATGATCGAACCAATTGCCCCTAAATATGACATAATCATATGGAAGCCGCCGAGTCAAACGAAAACTTTTGTCAACTTATCTGACGAAGACATAATCTCCACTGCTTTGATATAAAGTGGTTGGTCAAACGTCACTGGACAAACGTTCAGTCCCTGTTTCTCACATTTAGTTTGTACAAACATGAGAGCAGTGTAAATTGTGCTCGGATTGATGCTATAATACGGTATTTGAATGAGAAAAGTCGATGCCGTTTGAATTTGAGTTTAAGGGGTATGGTTAATATTTCACACGTTTCACCAGTTCATTATGGAATAAATGACTATTGTTATATATCATTATAAAGCCACTGCTTTTCTGCAATTTTTGATATATAATTTAACTCCCAAAGTAGTCGTAGATTTGATTTAATGGACGTTGTGTACCGTTGTGTGTATGAAAACAATAACTTTTTTTTCGTAATTTTGTACATTTTCGTGAATATTTCACCATTGAGTGTGAGGATTGGTACAAAGTTGGCATTTTCTGTTGGGGATATGTATTCTCAATATAATTCAGCACGATATTTATGATTCTCACCCTACTAAGGCGAATAAGAATGAGAAATATGGAGCTGGGTCGAATTTTTTTTTAAATTTTTTTTTTCATCAAAAAAACGCTATAACTAAAAAAGCTCAACTCGGATTCGCGGGGACTTTTCACACTTTATCCGCAATGTGTGTCCCGGAAACATATAAAACAATCAGCTTTCTCCGATTTTTTTCCTTACTTTCTCATTTTTATGTCTAATGTGCCTGGACTAATAGCATTGAAAATGATACATTTCCATGGCGTCTTTTCCATAATAATAATAATAACACTTTGGCCAGCCGCTGATTTGTCGCGGTCCTCGGACGAGAAGGCCATGGTTACCCCTGTACTCCCAACTGCCTCCCTATTCCCACGCTTCTCCTCTCCTCCCAGCACTCGGAGACGATCTGCTTGATGATATCCCTTGTCCCATTCTTCCCAATCTCTCCGATTGGCATATTAACCCTCTCCTTTGAGTCTCCCCCTAACCACATGTCCTTCATTCTCCCATCCCACTTCCCCATTATACTCCCAGTGAATCTCATTCTTTTAGACTGATACTTTGGGCATTCTAGAAGAAAGTGTTCCAGGGTCTCCACCATGTCCAAGTTACACATCTGGCACTCTCTTTCACCGTCTTTTCCAATTTTCCCCCTCAGCTCCAGGGATCGCGACCTCAGCTTGAACAACAGTGACCCCCCAAAGGTGCCATCAAGGTACTCTTCAAAACCAGGCTTCTCTTTATCACGCAGGCCACCCAAAGACCTCTTTGATTTGACCCCCTCTCGCTAATTACGGTTACAATCCTCCATGACCCTTTCTGTGGGGATTTTTTTTACCCTGGTTTGCTCCAACGTCCAGGTCCGAGATCTCCAATGAGTAGTTCTCTACTAGCTCCCTCACTTGGACCATCCACTCCGTTTTGATATTTGAGTTGAAAATTCTCAGGAACATTACTTTACACCATCGGCTGTCGGGGAGATTTACCAAATAATTAAGATAACCGAGTTTCAACAGGTCTATCCTGTCCTTGATCCTCATCCACCCAAGCTCACCCTGATTGCTTCTAGCGCTGCGGCATTACTCGACCCCGTTATCCATCGGACTGCATCGTTCTGCAGGATTTCCAAGCTCTTTACGGCCGTCTGGTTTAGGGGTACCACTTCCGTAACGTATTTTATACTTGGCAGCCCTACCATTTCCCAGATGGTTTTCCTCACGAAAACCTTACTGAAACTGTTTCTCCCTATAAGTTTCATTTGGTTAAGGATTCGCTTCCCCTTCAGAATTAATTTATTTGTGTGGTTCCGGTAGATGCCTCTTCCTGTAATGTTTATATTTACCCCCAAATACTCGTAATCACCTGTCTCTCCCACACTGAGAAGTTTGCTGCTCCCTTCCGGAATGCAGAACTCACCCACTCTCCACCTTCGAGTGGGGTCCACTTTGCGGCCCACAGGTATAACTTTGCTCTTGCTTTCATTAAGTTCGAGTCTCCATTTGCTCCCATATTTCCCAACAATTCCCAGAATTTTCGTTAGCCCCTCCAGAGATGCATTGCCCAGAAAAAAACGGGAGTTGGCGACGATTGCAGAATGATGAATCTTGACGAGTTCTCAGGCGACGACACATATTGGCTAGCATGGTTCAAGAATGTGAGAAGAAATTATTGTTTTGAATGTTATGGAATCTCACCACCTGAAGAATTGACAGATTATTTAAAATCCTCAATTTATTACAATACAGAATGTGTGCAACATCGCAATCAAGTGTTTTGTGGAAACTTGTGTCTCTATGTTCTCAAGAGATGGTCTTCGAAAGATCATTTTCAATACATCCTCAATAATTTACGTTGAGGGGGAAAAATATAAATAACAGGAAATAGAAAAAAATAAAATAAAATAATAAATTAGATAGAAAGTAAACAAAGAAAACGACAGTCAATAAATTTGGAAGAACTGATGAAAATGTGAAAAAATAAAGATCGCCTCTGAAGGCAAATGTGGAATGTCTGTTACATATTTGGATGATCATATCGTGGGGAAGATACGAAATGTTAAACATGAATAATGACAAGCTTTATAACATTCCCGAACCGATAGATCTCAGCGACACCGCACCTAAAATGTATGCGGATCAGGCAGTTGCAGATTCTGAGAAGCGTGTGAGAGATACTTACCTAGATAAAAACATGACCGACGATCTGGACTTGAAATCTAAATGATTTGTGAATGTGGCGGATCCTGTGGATTCGAGTGATGCAATCACGAAAAATTATGCCTACGAATCACATATACATTTTACTCAATATCTTAGAGAATGCGGCATTCCTCAAATCGTGAATTCTGAAGTCGATGCGAATTCTTAAAAGATATTGAATCTAGGAGAAGTGGGGCATTACAGAGATGCTTCCACCAAACAATACACAGATATCATGGAACGAAAGATCGTCGATGTTTTGAATCAGAAAAATGAGATGAAGACTGGTCTGAACGCCAGATTTAATAAGATCTTCGATCAGTTACAAATCGATGATGACGATTCTGAATCGACCACAGTGAGTAAAGGCGATGTGGATTCTGTTCCCACGAAATCACAAACCTCTCTCAAAGAGTATGTGAAAGATTTGCATCCTAACAAACGATCGGGAGGAATGATGGAGTCTGGCATTGACATGAATGGTAACAAACTATTCGGTCTCGAGGTAGATCTAGAATACGATTCGAGAGCAGTCTTCAGAAAATACGTGGACGACACCAAAGTCGAGAGAACTGTCGATATGTTGGAAGGCGATCTTGAGATGGGAGGTTATCGAATCATGAATCTCCCTGATCCCAAGTTGATGATACATGCTGTACTATGATTTGGGTCATGGAAAAATAAAATATGTGAGACAGTTGATACCCATGTGGCTGAGGAAAGTGGTGCATAGATTCTGGCAAATTAGAATGGTCCTTCAGATATTGAGGAAATGGACCACTACACGGGCAGGTGAGATAAAGAATGATGGCAGGAGGATACATTGTTTGAATACGTTTGACTGCTGATGACTTGAAGAATAGAGCTGTTGTTAGTTAAGTCGAGAAAATGTTGAATCATTATGGCAATACAAGCAAATTCGGAACACCTTTGAGAGTCGAAGAGGGAGATAGAATTAATTTCATGATGAGGACGAGTAATATGAATGCTACTTCTTCAATAGTATTTGTGTTGATTGGATGCGATCCTTTGAATGAATGAAAGATAATTGGATAAACTTTTTAATAGAATTGAACTCTTGAAGTACTTGATGGAAAAAAATAAGGATATTAAAGAACTTTAGTAAATAATTCTAAAGTTTTCAAACTTCCTTTTTTATTTTTTTACGTTTAAGTTTTGTGAAGTTTGTTTATTTTTTTTTAAACTTTCTTAATTTTTTTTCAGTTTTTTAAAGTTTTTTTTTCAGTTTTTTAAAAAAAAATTCTTTGGAGTTTTTTTCATGTTATCTGAATCCATTCAGATTGCTTGTGCATTCATCCAACTGATGACATTTCAATCTGAAATCGGCGTCATCACCATACATCCTAGAAAAGTCATTCTTCTCAAATGATGCATTGTAATCTATGGATGTATATCTCGTGGAATTGAGAAACACCTATAAGTTTCTCAAGTTGCAGTTGTCGGATATAGATGAATTCTTTTCTTGAGATCTGACAATCTTTAATCAAACTGAGTTGATGTTGGAACGTTTGCGACATCACACTGCCCCATTTTGAATCCCATCAGTAATATGATTTTTGATTTGATGATCTTGAAGAGTTTCGTTATTTGCTTGTCATTCGGTAGTATGTGCAGCATGAGCCATGACACCTTACTAGCTGCACCTTTCTAGCACCTGATGGGGCAGCTCGCATGATGATATCGTCAGTTACGAACTATTGTGAGATTGTGTTTTAATCTGTAGACGATTTTGTCACAATCTTCATCGAATCCAAAAATGTGTTTCAGAGAAATCTTAAACAAGAACGTTACTATAGGGAAACACACTTGAATGACGTGTTTAAATGTCATGGCTAAACACACATTGTCAACAGTTGCATCTGAGCTGGTATCTTTCATCCACAGTTCATTGAGTCCTTTAGATGTGGAAAAAATCGTCACGATATTTCAAAAGTCCAAACATCGTTGTTGCCTGACCGGGATGAAATATGGTTTCTATCTCTTGACCTAAGAATTTATACAATATACATTTAAAAAGATGCATCATGCCATTATGGGCTAAAGTAATGAAGTTATAATCGGCATAGTCGCAACCATAATTTTCATCAAATGTCCTTCTAGTCTGGAGATAACTTTCAGTGGGATGGAAAAGAGATGTTGCATTTTGATATTGAGTCTTGTCCCTATATCCGATAAATTTTGTCTTTTGATTGGCCAGAATGCCTTGAGCAAATAGCCATGACAAACTGTGCACCCAACATCCAAGTTATATGAGAGCATGCAACATCCAGGGTATAAGCACAGGCAAATATCGGGGCTATATTGTTTAAATGAAAGCTTTTCGATTTTGCTCGCCTCAAAATAAACATCGAACCAATAAACCCGAATATAGTCACAAATATCATCAGATTTCTGACAATTCAATCATAAAGATAAAATAAGAGCAAATCATTCGTCCCCTGAGTACCAATGTGTTATATGTGCCAGTAGGATGCCAGTAGGCACATAGAATACATTGGAACCCAGGGGACGATATGTCAACAAAATACTGTTTACTCATTTCCTTAACGACCCAGGGGATGTAACTCTGTCTGTTGTCTTCAGCGATTATAAAAACAAACTAATTATTACGAATTTGGTCCAAGTGATTGTGGAGCTGACAAATGTGTCCACAAGTTTATTTCCACTATGTTTGTTCTGTTTTTCAAACGGACAAAAACTTTATCCCCGCCAATATGTATGGTATATGGAGATTTTAATACCTTGATGTCTCATACAAACACCTCGCCTGCAGCTCAGTGTTTAAAAAAACGACATCCAGGTATTAAATCTCCATATACCATACATGCTGGCGAAGATAAGTTTTTTAAAATGCAGCCCAAAATCGTATGTGGTATGTTGGCAGATATAACTTATATTAACTCTCCTTCATTATAGAGACTAATCCCCACCACAGGTAAATGTTTGTGCACTTAATACTCTTAAACACTTATGTCTCTTATTACACCTTCCCTTTTGTCTAATATATACGTTCCACTTTTTTTCATCCCACTCTAATTTTAATTACATATTTCTTTTTTATTTTTTATCTTTTTTCTTACTATAATAAATATAGTCTTCTCTTTTTATCTAAACACAGTCTTTTGCAATTGCTGTTCATAAAACTTTTCTGTGATTCTTTCACCGTCTAATGCGTCCATCTCATAAGTGATGGGATCGGTGTAGAGCACTCAAACTTTGACAAAGATTCTTCCCATCCATCTAGGTGTATAACCTTTTCCAAAATGCCTTTTTTCCACTTGTAAATTCACATTCCATCTCCCACGCCAAATGTGGGTTGTTTTGTTGCCGCAGCCGAAATATTCAATTGATAGAGATTTGCATAGTCTTCCTTTTCTTGTCACGGATTGCTAACGTCCACATGTTTCATCTTGATGGAACTGTGGCGCATGTTGTTATGGTAGTCAAGAAAATTGTCTAAGACTTTCAAGTATTTGATAGTCAAGTTGGCATGAAATGTTTGTGTATTGTTTCCTTCATGGTTCTATTACATTGTTCGACCACCCTCACCTCCTCAAAGATGTCAATGAGTCAACGAATGTGAACATTCGAAAACTCTCGACCTTTGTCGACCCACAATTTACCAGGTTTTTGCAAAGAAGTGGTGACGATATTTTCGAGCTCCAGACACACTTGTTCCCAATTTATTTTTCAATGCTCTCATCCATCCACACTTCGAAACCACATGTATGACCAACGTATTTCACGCCTACGTGTCTAGACAGTGATTGCATGTCCACCAGATCGGATGCCCAAACCTGATCCAGTTCTTTGTCAAATACTCTTCGCTTTCGAAATCTATGCAATATGGGATTGTGCAGTTCGTTCACTAATGCATTAGTGAATTGCATTTTTTATTTCCCATTTCCAGTCAATCGACTTTTCGTGCCGACTCGATTATTGACTAGCGAAAGTTCGAATTTCTCTCTCATCATGGGGTTGATTATATTTTTAAATCTGTCAACATTTTATTGTCACACGTTTTGAGTCTTTGTGTCGGGATTCATTGCGTAACAGAGATTGGGACTAGGCAAATTGATCCTCTCTATTGACGGGTTTGCACCAGGATTTCGAAGTCAGATCTATATTCAATGTCTTGTTCAATTTCGTGCCTGGTCCTGTCAATTGATGTTCAGGCTGATGCACTTCGAAGGGAAGGTTATTGATGAGTCTGTTTTCCGTTCCTCCACCTCTTTTGATGAATTGACTTTTAGTCGAACTGCACACTTTACAAGTTCTATGAACCAACTGCCTATTATTTTAGTTTTCACTTTATCGAAACATATCTGTATCTGTAGAGTTCTTACATGTTAGGCAATACATTTTTGTTTTGTTCATTTTATTTTTTTATTTATTTATTTTTTTATTATTTTCTTATATATATAATATCATTATTTTTTATTTTAAATCTGTCACTGTTTCTGGATCTTTACTTTTTCCCAAGAGTTTGCGAAATGCTTCCCTGGCTTCTTCTCAGCCTTTTTCTATCAGATTATGTTTCATCTCTTCTTTGAGAATCTGGCGAGATTTTATTCTTATACCTTCTTTCTGCACATCGAATTTATCATTTTCCTCGACAATGTAGTGATATTCCTGATAGGATATCCTTCCATCCTTCCATCCTTCAGAAAAGCGGATATTATGTCACTTTTGAAACTGTTTTTTGCATCAGCCAACACTTTGATCTTTTCGTGTTTCTCGGCCTTCAACGATATTTTTTTACTGACAGATTTTCTGACCGTGCTCAAGAATCCTGTCACAAGAGCAATGCACTCTATCGCCAACGCGACTGGAATGGTAACCACAGTCGATAGGAGACCCATTCCGGCTGCACCCAAACCCATGGACAAGGTGTTGAGAGTCAGATCCAGTCCGTCAACCAAATTAGTCTTTCATGCATACTTCTTGTTGAGTGATTGATGTCTATCTCTTTCCATCGTTAAATAATGTTGTTCAAATTTTTTTGATCTGATCAATGCGTTGCTACTATCTTCCAAAGGGGGTGCCGTCGGTAATACATTTGATAAGTCGGGATATACATTGTCACTTCTTAATTCCATTTTGTTTATTTTAATTTTTTTTATTTTATTTTTTTTTCTTCTTCATTACTTTTTAGTATATAAATTATAATATATATAATAATATTGTGTCTAAGTTATTTCTCTTCTTTTTTCAAAAGACAATGTCTCATAATAACGAACTGAGAGTGGGCACGTTTTTAACCCTTTACCCAACGTATCGGCCACATCCGCCTGCGTAATATGCAAATTCAGCAGTTGAAAAAATATTATTTTTCAAACAATTTCAACAAAACCATATCATGTGACCCCTCGTTGGAACGATATGGTTTTGTTGAAATTTGATGAAAAAATTGAAAACATGATATTTAAAATAATAAATTTTGATATCGTCTGCGTTGGGTAAATGGTTAAAGGACGAATTCGGACTCAATAACAGTCCTTGACCATCTCTCAAATTCTTTCGTCTCTTCAGATAGAGACCGTCTACGTGAGCCTCAAACACACCGCTACCTTTTTTCCCCATTTTAAATACAGTCATTTACCATCCGTTTCAATTCGGCACGCAACTCCTCCTTTCTTCAGAAACCGTCCGTTTCCCATTATTTTCTGCTCACCAGAACTGGCCAACCCTGACAGAGCTCATATATCCAAACCAGGCAAAATGATTTTTGGTGAGAATGGGTAATGCTCTAGTGGCCAATCCCGCCAACAATCCTAAAGCTGTGTAGGACTCAGTCTCGTGATCAATGCTTTTCGATTACGATGCGCTTTGGATATTCTATTAATTTGCATTTTGGTCCAGGAGATTTTGCCGTGTTCATTACTCAAGTCTTGATGACTTAATTTCAATTCGATGCGATTTTCTAAAGCTCTGCGAAGTTTGTCTTTCTGATCTTCGGATATGTTTACATTTTGTACTATGTACCTCGTCATTATTTGTTTTATTCAGTTTTTTATTTAATTTATTTATTTATTTTTATTCCCTATTATACATATATAAAAAAAACTGATTTGAATTTAAAAATGAAATCTGTTAATCTTTTATTCAATTTCCTATTGTGAAAAAACAAATTATGTTAGAAAAATATTTTTTGTTTGTTTTTTGTTTTGTTTAATAAAATATATACACGTAACATATTTTGTTTTTAAATTTCTTTTATGTGAAATCGCATTGTCACGTTCACTGAGGGAACTAACAACTTTCCATTTTGATCCATTAATTCAGTGGTAATACTGACTGATTCTTTTTCTCCATTCATAGAAGATCATGAGATTTTTGTGCTCCGAATCCAAGTCGCTAGGAACGGGCACGTCGTTCACTTTTTCATAAAATTGAGATTCCTCATTCGATGTTTTATTATTTCTGAGTTCTCTCGATGTTTATTGCAAGATCGTTGCGAACGACGGATCGCATTTTTCGAATTCGTCTCGGTGATCGAAGATTCTCCTTCTTACGTCCTTCTGTACATTTATGCACAGATCGTTTCGCAATAATTCATATTCGGGTTGAAAGAGACTCTTGCCAAACACGAACAGTCTGTCGTAATCCAACCACTCCAACCACAACAACTGATTCATCTACAGATTCGTCTTTCCACAATTCGATTTTCCCACTGTCAATCCTCTTATGCTTTGGGGAAAGAGTTTGTGATTCGATCTCTCAGTCTTTGGTGAGTTCCAAGATAAATCTGATTCCCATGCTCGTTGCGTTTTTTTTCTAGTTTTTTAACTAATTTTTTTTATGTTTCTTTTAACAAATTTTTATTTTATTTATTTATTATGTATGATAAATTTGTTTTTTTAATTTTTTTCTTACTTTAAACCATTTTCAATCCGATTCACTGCTGTTCAACATCTTGGTGAGTTCCTATATCGGCACAACGCCAGAACCCTTGACATTTCCAAGTTTCACGTTTGCTAGAATCTCTTCTGATTTCGACGACAATTTCGGTCGTTTGGCCGGTGGCGGTCTTATCAACTTCTCTTGCTACCTTCTCAAGCGATTCTAGTGCTCGCTTTCGTCGCGGCTGTTTTACCCACATGCATCACGGTCTTCTTTCCAACCTTCACGGCGGTTGGAGCGATTTGTTACGCCGCAACACCGTTGAAGGCGCGTGATAGAGCTCCCACGATCGAATCAAGCAAACCCGATCCGCCATAGACATAAATAAGATCTCTTAAATCCTCTGTACTTTATCACTAACACTTTGCCTAGTTATTTATTTTTTTATTTCCTATTTCATTTACTATTATTTATTTCCCCGTATTTCAACGCGTTCATGATCGATTTGTAAGTTTCTCTATTCAAAACCTTCTGCCTCAACTATTCGTTGTATACAGTACAGTCGCCGTAGATTGGTCGTAATCCACGCGTGGGTAGTGATGTCCACGCATGTGTTTACCAGGAAATGAAAAATCATCATCATCATCAAAAATTTAATTAAAGAAGTCCCCTGGGCAATGGTTATATGGATGCCCTTTAATTGGACTTAGTAATAAACACGTGAGGGTTTGCCCATAATCATTCCAGGAGATACCCCAATTAAAATAATCTGTATGTCTTTGTGTTATTACATATGCAAGACATATTTCCGATCATTTAGTTAAGAACCGAGAATAAGTTACGCCCATAAGTAGTGCGCAAATTATTCAGCATCAAAACTGAGTTCATGATATTCATTTAGTTAAACCTATCGCACCATGGACATTTGAAACTACATGTATGCTCAACAGCTAATCTCTCAATCCGGTATTACCGGCTTCTGGACTCACCATCAAACGATCTAATCTCTCCAGCAGCGTATTTGGATCGCAATGAATGATCGTAGTTTTCATTCGCTGTCCGGTGATCGAATACCCTATTCGCACCCCACATGGGTTTTACCACGTTCTTTTACTTCGAATTTCTACTTGCATTCGGTCTCATCTCGCTGCAATGGTAGTTTTTTTTCTCATGATATTCGTCCGAACCAGGAGATCGCCGTATGTTTTGTAATCCTGTTCCTCAAAATCGCAAGGTTTAGCCAGCACGAGCAGACTCCACAATCCTTTAGTATCTTCATATTCTCGATCTTCGACGATCAGATTATACTCGTCGGTTATTTCTACTCGCTTGCCACCTATATAGAGATTGCCATCGTCTCCATCATTCAAGACGAAGACAGGATCCGCGACCAACTGTTTCGCCTTATATATATTCGCATAATATTCGGGTTTCATATTGACGGCATCAACCATGGTGTCGCCAATCATGCTCGCAATAGTGACCATTGATATTGCACTCCCCGAATTCAATTCTGTCTATCTTGGAAGGACTCGGCGGAAAGTCGTCGCCTGAGTGCAAGAATGTTCTATGTCCCTGTGGGACATAGAACATTCTAACACTCAGCCGACGAAGAGCTGCTACTGGAAAAAAGAAGGAAAAGGTACGAAACTAGAAGTTGGACCAGAAGGTATATAACTGTTAGTTTGACCAGAACGTAATTAATAATAATAATAATAATAATAATAATAATAATAATAATAATAATAATAATAATAATATACATTTATATAGCGCAGACATCTCACAATATTAAAAAAAGTTCCATGGCGCTTTACAACACTGCTCATAAACAAAATGATGACCATTATAGGATTTAAATTCACCCCCATTGCCCACGTGGGGGCATGGTGACGCTGTGTACTAAGGCGTACTGCATGTCGATGGTGCACCTGTCTTCAACCAATGCTAACCCTGCTTGTGTGGAGTTGGTATGTTGGGGAGCTGACAGTTGCTCGCCGTTGCTCGGTGGTTCTCTCCGGGTACTCCGGCTTCCTCCACCCGTAAAACTGTCACGGTCATGGTTAGCCATTGTGCAGAAATATGTGACCTTAAACACCAATAAATAAATAATATAGGATTTAAAAATATTTGTTAAATAAATGGGATTCAATCTAGATTTAACTGCTGTCAAAGAAGGGGCTGTTTTAACAAATTCTGGTAGCATGTTAAACAGTCTAGGAGCATTATAGCTAAAAGAACGTCCACCGTAGCTAACGAGAACATAGGATTTCTCTTCTAAAAGATTTTGGTTTGTGGAACGGAGGGGGCGTTTCGGTATATATGGTTTTACTAGATTAGCAATGTAAGCTGGGGACTGCTTCATGTGTACTTTATATGTGAAGAGGAGAATTTTGAACTCAACTCTGGCCATAACAGGAAGCCAATGCAAACTTTTCAACTTAGGTGTTATGTGATCTCTCTTTTTCGCTAATGTCACAATGCGAGCTGCTGTGTTTTGAATAGACTGTAGTCTGCCAAGTTGTTTATTGGGAAGATCATGTAGAAGCGAATTACAGTAGTCCAGCCGGATCATAAGGTTCATGAATAGAGGTTGGACCAGAAGGTCTGTAACTAGATATCCTGCTTTCTCTTAAGGGTTTCAATTATTTGACGATCACTTTTTCATTTCTTTCATTTCTTTCTGGATTTCTGTCACAATTCGTTTAGTCATATTGCTCTCTCGAATATTCCTCTTCAGTTCTAGAAATCAACGAACCTTCTAGTCTCTCAACTAAGGATCTTTGATCTTTAAAAATGACATGTTTTTTTTTTTAAATATTCTTTTTTTTTCCCTTTAGTTTTTTGGGATATTAATTATTAGTTATTTTCTTTTCGAATAATTTTTCTTTCCTAGTAATAATAAGAAAAGAAAATATAAATAAAAAAACCCCCGCGTTTTAGTCTTTGACAATGAGTAATGAGAGCACCCTTAAAGGTTGTTATGCAACTTACATCTTTCTACGACAGTGAACCGTCTCGGATATATATGGGTCGGATCCTAGTTCGCTAGGCGGAGCTCACCTCCTCACATACCCACCCTAAACAAACCACGAGAAACCACATACACAGCTTCCGAACGATTAATATAGCTCTTCTTTAAATAACTGCTTAGTCGAGTAGAATCACATCAGCTCTTGTACGTTGCAAAACGCTAGTTGACAAAAATGACTATCATTGAGAGAGAAACAAAATCGCTCAAAGTATGAGGAATAAATAATAAACAAAAACCCACTGCGTTTTAGTCGTTGACAATAAATAAAAATACACAGCTTTCGAAGAATACTGTCGCAAATATCCTTTTAACAAGAATCTTATAAAATAATAAAACCTGTAGAGAAAAGATTAAATTAAAAAAAAATTTTATCGCGCACAATTCCGTATTTACATAAAATAGCGACAGTGATAAACATCTAATTATTAAACCTTTTCTCAAAGCTACACTATATTCGATAAACAGATCAAACATTCAAATAGTTTGTAACACATTAGACATTAAAACTGAAACTGTTTTTAACGACAGCACTTTCTTTCTTTTCATGAATTACTTCTTCTCATCCGAGTGTTATCAATTAAATAAGTAAATATTTTTTCTCGCTTTCAATCTACTGTGACAAGAATTATTTAAAGTTCTTTAAATTACTTTTATGTTGACATGCAGTCTTAAAAATGCGGTTTTTACAGCGAAATTTTCTATAAATTCAAGTAGAGATTATTTTATTTTTGTCAGAATGAGGGGGTGGGGGAATCTCCTCTTTCTCATCGGAGAGATCTCTACCGAATCGTAAGCACACTGATAAAAATAGACACTATTCTCAGTTTTGTGATGATTTCTAATGTTCCACATACGAGTGATCAAAGCCAAAATCATCAGCTCTGTCGATGAGACACATAAAAATTACACGTTTTCACACACTGTGTCGCGATGAATAATTTCGCATCAGAGATATCGCGGCGAAATCGACGGACACGAGCTAGGGAACAATTAAAAAGGCCGCGTAGAAAGTACATGGTTTGGAACTTAGGATTTTTCATCTCGGATTTGCAGTATCTTCACTTTCATCGCTGTCATGTTGGGAAAAATGCAAAGAATTTTCGGAGTGGTCCAGAACTGGACGATTTCTAAATTTTCTATTTTCTAACAATTTCTAAGATTTGATTTTTGCTCGATCTCCTGGATTCGATCGGCAAGACGGGACAGATCCTCGTCGCATCTCTATCGCCGACTCAATTTCCCTCCGATTTCCGACTCAGAAAGGCCGCGTGTCGTCTCCTAGTGCACGAGCCCACTTTGAAAGAAGCCTAAAGTGGACTCGTATTTTTTCACGAGAAAATAAGCTCGAAATCGTGAGACATTACCTATAAATTAAAATTAATTGGACTTCAACCCGAAAGGTCCACGGTTCGATCCCGGCCAGGGGTAACTGCGTTGTGTCCTTGGGCAAGGCACTTAATACCGATTCCCCACGTGGGGTGGGGCGCTAAAGCACTGTAGCGCTATATACTAAGGTGTACTGCACGTCGAAGGTGCACTTGACTTCAATGCATGCGGGCCCTGCTTGTGTGGAGTTAGTATGTTGGGAGTGTGACAGTTGCTTACCGCTGCTCGGCGGTTCTCTCCGGGTACTCCGGTTTCCTCCACCCGTAAAACTGTTCGATCCATAATAGTAGTATTTCATTCAAGTTTGCTTGCCGGTTTTGTAAAGTTAGGTATTTGTTGAGGCTTATTGACACTTTCAATAGCTAGGTCACATCGAGTCGGAGAGTCATATGGTGGAAGAGAAAAAAAAGATGAGTAACTTCCTGGCTCTTCAATTTAGTAACCAGTGGCAACTAAGATTGACTTAGTTGATGACTGGTTTGCGATCAAGGTTGTGTGTACAATTGCAGTCTCTGTTGCTACTCGGGAAGGCATATTGACGCAATGCGCAATGGGAAGACATAATAAAGATGACGAGGGTCGTGTCAAAAACCTGCATCATTTCGAACTGAAGTTTAACCCTTTACCTAACGTGAAAAGCAGACGACACTTGCAAAAAAAATTCTTGAATAACTAATTTTTTTCATTTTTTGTCTCAAAAACATAGGTTATGACCCCACGTTGGAACGAGCTCGACGAGCTCGTTCCAACGAGGGGTCATAACCTATGTTTTTGAGACAAAAAATGAAAAAAATAGTGAAAATTAATTGGCGATTTTTGAGAATAGCGCTGGCCGGTTTTGGCCGTTACGTTGGGTAAGGGTTTAATACGATAGCCACTTGGTCATTTACTTTCGATCATTGTTCAGCCTATATGTTTCAGGTTTGTATGTTGGACTGTTTGAAAGTTACTAGCATATGTGCAGCGGTTTACTCCCTCCACAGCAGTACCCCATACATACACAGAACGACACACGCGTGTGAATTGGTTAATCGATATGCCAGCGCGGAAGGATAAAAAAGAGAGGCGGAAGGCCCCGAG
Organism: Pictodentalium vernedei; assembly: GCA_031216915.1. NCBI lineage: Eukaryota > Metazoa > Mollusca > Scaphopoda > Dentaliida > Dentaliidae > Pictodentalium > Pictodentalium vernedei. The sequence continues at coordinate 477,354,674 of CM062292.1, read as the reverse complement.
TTTTATCCTTCAGCGATGGCACAAATTCCATATTGATTAACCCATTCACACGCGCGTGTCGTTCTGTGTTTATTGCACGCCTTCACATCTATAACAACAATTACTAGAAGGACACTCAGCAATTCATTTGACAACGATCAACACAATGGACATTTTATCGCCAACCACATTTGCGAGGGGAACCCGTCTTACTCTTTCGTCCCCTGAGTTCCAATGTGTTCTATGTGCCTACTGGACGATTTTTATCTATCGCCAGAGATTCAATTTGTAATTGCGTTGCACGATTTGTAGAAAATTCCAGTGAAATTTCGATTCTATTTAAAAATAGTCTGTCAACGATTTCCATTCCGAACATATGTGCGGAACAGATGTTTAATACGATAGCCACGTGGCCATTTCCAGTGGTTTACTCCCTCCATAAAAGTATCCCATAAAATATGATCCTGGGTGTTAAAAGTTTTGTTTAATTCGTCCGGACGGATGCGTGGACGTTCTTGCACGTTCTTACTTGTGTTTTTTTTTTCCCATGTTAAACCCTAACCCCACAAGGTCAAAAAATTAACCCCACAGTGCAAACAAAAAATAACCCACAAGTGGCCATTGTACTAACCCAACCCCACAGCTACCACTGATCCCAAACAGTAAACCCCACAAAGTACCTCTGCTAAGCCTGGCTAGACGGACAAACGGACGGATAGATGGGCAGACAATCAAGAGTTACGGCCTGAAATATTATGAGCTGAGCTGTGTCCATATATATGAGCTTTCAACGTTTGTACCGCCATTTGAGGTTTATTAGGGAATACACTCCTGTTGATTATTAATAATATTAATTAATAGAATATTAGGATCGAATCTCATAATTTTTTTCTGAGCTCATAAACCACGGATGATCGGAAGATTTAATTCATAATGGTTGACTTTTTTAACTATCATGCAGTACGAGGATCGGACTCTCGCAAAGTCCGTTGAATTGAGGCTTAACTCTCAGTCGTTTTTAAGCCCTTAAGGGTTCCCTGGGCGCAAGCCAGAAAATAAGCAGACTGCCATCTGCAAAATGAGGTCCCCAGAGGGTGAATTTAGTGATTCTACCCAACACAGCAGGGTAGCATCACTAAATTTACCCTCTGTGTAATCTGAACCAGGGTCTCAAAACTAAACAGAAAGAGATATCCAGAGGATAAAGTTGCCCACTGTATGGGATAGCATTATCAAATTCACCCTCTGGGGACCTCATTTTGCAAATGTCAGTCTGCTTATTTTCAGGCCTGCCTGGGCGGAATATTTGGATCGAAGTATGAGCAAAGATCATGATTTTTTTTCTGAGCTCATAAGCCACGGATGGTAGGAAGTTCAACTCATTATGGTTGGAAATTCTGGAATGGACGAACAGACGGCCAGACGGACGTACGCACGGACGCTTGACTAAACAAACGGATGGACAGGTGAGCAGTCAGGAGTTATAAGCTGAAAAATTATGCGCTAAGTGGCGTCCAAATTTATGAGGTTTCAACATCTGTACCAAAATATGAGGTTCATCACGTGATAGAGTCTAGTTCATTATTATTATTATTATTAATTAGTGGAATATTAGGATCGAATTTTTCTGAACCGCGGATGTTCGGAAGTTTTAACTAATTATGGTTGAATTTTCGCACGTCCGTCCATTCGTCTCTCTGTTTGTATGCCAGTCTATCTTTCACACACCAACACACATGCACCTTTTCACCCTCTTGTATAGCTACACGCCATCAGTCTTGTTTAACCGGTTTTATGGGGACTTGGTGTTTTTATTCCTTTCATCTCGGCTATAAAGAAGTCCAAACAAAATCGAGAAAACAAAACCCTTTTCTTTAACTTTTTGCTTCCCTTTGTTTGATACGGAAAAACAACTGAAATCTTTGTGACAACCCAAACCCAGTTGTCTAGATTCTCACAATACGGGGAAGACAGACCCCCGTCCCGTCATACACAAGTGGGGTTACCAGACCTGGTATTTTCGGGAGAGCGATTTATTCGCTCGCCTACTGCTCGCCTTAAAAAAATTGAGCAGAGCGAAAAATAGCCCTCCCAGCTTTAGAAAATAATGATTACCACAACAGCCTACTCCTAAAACCCATATCTTTTCAGATCTCTGCCATGTTAGTGGTCTCTGCAAGATGGCCACACTGCCCCTCCCACACCTCCGGGCCTTGCCAAGGCCCGGAGGTGTGGGAGGAGCAGTGTAGCCGTCTCACAGAGACTACCTTTTTTATCAGCACCAAATAAAATGTACAAAGCCCACTAGGCAGAATTCACACTGCCATTAATAGTACAACTTCATTTTGCCACTTTTAGCTTTTGTAGGCTTGAGGATAGCTAACCTAGGCCATATGAGGAAGGCGATTTTTAGAAATCCTGCATTTTTAAGAATGCCAGGCCTGGTAATGAAGATGTTCCGCTTCTGATTATCAGAAGAGGTTGCTGAGAGTAAAGTTCATGTCATAGTTATTGACTACGTGCAACGGTCTTCTGGTTCAGGAGTTAGACTCCTAATTATCAGGTGGGAGTACCGAGGGTTGGATTCTGGGAAGAAGAAAAAAAAAAAAACACTCAAAATTCCTTCAAACAATGATTGCACCCGTGCCAGTCTTCGTATGGGCACAAACATAGCACGATGATCGTACAGTATGTCTTAATTTTGTAAATGACTTTGTACTTTGAAGTTATTGTAATTAATATAACAAAGTTATATAGTTGGGAGATGTCCACTTATGTGGGCCCCACGGTAATACAGTACAGGATTCTAATATTTGAGGGTTATTAATCGTTTGAACCCTGGTGGTATCTGCCATGTCAGTTCAATGGAAGAGGAGTCCATATTTATTATTTGGGGGCTGGCAGCTGCTCGTCGTTGCTCGGTGGTTCTCTCCGGGTACTCAGGCTTCCTCCACCCGTAAAACTGTCACGGTCATGATTAGCCATTGTGCATAAATATGTGACCTTAAACATCAATAAATAAATAAATAAATATTATTTGGGGGTAGACCAATCAAAATTTTCAACGTGCAGCCCTAAGGCGACACGTTAAAAGTATTGATTGGTCTACCTTACCCTTCACTTAGCAGGCATCCCACTTAATGAAAGTATGACGTACCATACCCGTGGGTCGGTAAAGCACCCTTTCGGGTTCAAATGGTTAAATGGTTAGTTTCAAAACCAGCCCGAGGTAACTTAATATCAATCGGAAACGCAGGTCGAGGGCTGATGTGAAGTTACCGAGTAGCAGCCCGAGGTAACTTAATATCAATCGGAAACCGCAGGTCGAAGGCTGATGTGAAGTTATCAAGTAGCAGCCCGAGGTAACTTAATTTCAACCGGAAACCGCAGGTCGAGGGATGATGTGAAGTTACCGAGTAGCAGCCCGAGGTAACTTAATTTCAACCGGAAACCGCAGGTCGAGGGCTGATGTGAAGTTACCGAGTAGCAGCCCGAGGTAACTTAATATCAATCGGAAACCGCAGGTCGAGGGCGATGTGAAGTTACCGAGTAGCAGCCCGAGGTAACTTAATATCAATCGGAAACCGCAGGTCGAGGGCTGATGTGAAGTTACCGAGTAGCAGCCCGAGGTAACTTAATATCAATCGGAAACCGCAGGTCGAAGGCTGATATGAAGTTACCGAGTAGCAGTCCGAGGTAACTTAATATCAATCGGAAACCGCAGGTCGAGGGCGATGTGGAGTTACCGAGTAGCAGTCCGAAGTAACTTAATATTAATCGGAAACCGCAGGGCGAGGGCTGATGTGAAGTTACCGAGGGATAGTATCTCGACCGATATCAAACCAACCAAGTAATAACCTGTTTATTTATTAAACCAACACAAATGATTATAAAATATTCTAAAATCTGTTACAGTTCTCTGACGGTGTTATTGTGTCTAATTTTTTTCGCAAAGTTCGATGTTTCCTGTTCTCCTAGTTCAGTTATCCCACTGGGAAAATCGGAACGTTCGGATAGCAGAACCACGAATCTTCTCTTATGAAGCTGAATCTTAGTTTGCATTACATTTTCTATACAGACCATCCTTTCGTCCATTCATCCACCCAATCCCTCCTTACAGCCATCACTATTTCCTCACCATACAAAAACCAGTCTATTGTGCATGATGACCCAAATTTTCCTGATTGCGTCCATCGAAAACGGTGAAGAATTTCGATGAAAACAAGCTGGTTACAGTACAGTCGCCGTGGACTGGTCATAATCCACGCGTGTGCAGTGATATCCACGCCTGCGTTAACCAGGTAGTAGAAATCATTATCAGCAAAACTTTAATTAATGAAGCACCGGGTACAACCCGGTGCTTCATTAATTAAAATTTTGTTGATTGTTCATATAAATATTGTTTGGAATCTAATATTATTGCGTCCGTGGAAATATTGCCCACCCGGGGAAAGTGACCAGTCCACGGCGGCCGTGTCTGGTTCAAGGCAGATAACTTTAGCTTGGTTCATATTGGCCGATATCGGCGTCATATCACCCGCGTTTGAAGTCATATCTGCCGCGCATCAACAGGGTGGGTGGAGAGTGTTAACTGTTTCCTCATATAGAGAAATGATAATATTAGATTTGGAATAGGCATAAATTAAATGTAAAAAAAAAACATCTCCGATCTTTCTTACCCAGACAGGTTTTCCAATTGTCGTTAACTCTTTTCCCAGTTTCGGTAAGTCGTTGCCGGGCTCTTGTCGGCTTTGTTAGTATAAAGAACCCCCGCAATGAATCAACCAGGGTCCTCCGAAAAATCAACGGAGAAGCGACTGTAAAGCGCATTGAATTGTGCATCTACCGGAATAAAACGGGTGTAAGGCGCGAACTGCTGCTTCAGTCCAAACGAAATATACCTGAGATGATTCTTATGATGTGGGGTTCACACAGGGTGCTCCGAAAAATTAACGGAGGAATGTCCAAATAACAGAACATAACAGAACAGAACATTACACTCTTTGGCAAGTATAACTATAGTTCGTTCGAAAGTTTCATCACCAGCAGTATGTGATGTGGTTTTGGGGCCCTATCACCCTGACCACAGAAGGGACATAGTTACGCCATGGTTTGTTGTCATGGTAGCCCACGTGAGCTGCAGTGTCATTACCATAATGATACATGGTGTTAGTGCGCATGCGCTGGACGTGTTGTTAGGATGATACGTGTTTCGTCGTCCATTTTGAAAAAAGGGGTCTGTCATCTTGGTTTCTATGGTAGCACGTAGTTGCCATGAAAACGATGTTGGAGTAAATCTAATTACCACAAACTACCCGACAATCCTCCTCCCCTAAATCATCCAAATCTACCAGGGGGCGTGGTGGCGTTGCGGTAATTGGTTCTCGTCAGATCACCGAAGTTAAGCAACGTCGAGACCGGTTAATCCTCGGATGGGTGACCGTCTGAGTGATCGATTCGGACTCCCGCGTTGTGTCCTTGGTCCTTGGGCAAGGCACTTAACCCCGATTGTCTAGATGGCGGCACGATGACGCCGTGTAATAAGGCGAACTGCACGTCGATGGTGCGCATGTCTTCAACCAATCTACCCCTGCCTGTACGGCTGTGCGGAGTTACGATGTTGGGGAGCTGGCAGCTGCTCGTCGTTGCTCGGTGGTTCTCTCTCTGTACTCCGGCTTCCTCCACCCTTAAAACTGTCACGGTCATGATTAGCCATTGTGCATAAGTATGTGACTTAAATAACAAAAAATAAATAAATAACATCAAAATCTACCCAAAACTACCGAAATGGACATGAAGATGGCCTGTTTTGGGTTTATAATAGTAGCACGTAGTCCTATAAGGCGCGTTCGATTTCATAAGAGTCAATAGAGTTACCACAAACAATTACCATACCAAGTTGTGTTAGTTCGGATTATTTCAGAAATCTCTGCCTATACTAATGCTCTAGTTTAATCCAACCCTATTCGTTTCTTCTGGAGTAGCGTCGAAGAGTTTTTCCGTTCGAACAGTTTCTCTTATTGTTACTATATTTAGCTTTTCTGACCTGTTCTGGCTAGTTCTGAACCTATCCCTGGTACTCTTGTTCTTGTTTCGAACAGCATATGTTTCATATAACCAGATCATCCAATCAGTTCAGTTTGCTGCAACAAACTAACCAATCAGACCATTCCAATCATCTAAAGCCCACCCACGGTCACATGGATATCTGTATGACCCACCATTCAAGAACCTATCCTACATATGTTATGAGTTATATCTGCTTTAGATTAAGTATTCTCACTTCCCTTGATGTGTTTATGTACTAGTGCACAATGTGTGTTCATTACAGGTAACACATAGGCACATGCTGGATTGCTGATATGTGCTTGTGTGCTTATGCACAATGTGTTCACATCACATAGGCACACACGGGTATTTGAGGATACCTATGACATGATATTGTATCATTTGAGGATACCTTTGGAGGTACCTTTTGGGAATACTTATCTGAGGATATCTATTTGAAGATAATTATGGCGCCTAGTATGGCCTTCCAGGCCACAACACACCCTTCCTAGCCTCAAGACCACTACTATTCAGGCTTGGCAATTTCAGGAGAGCGATTTTTTAGCTCTCCTTACTGCCCTACTGAAAGAATTAAGGAGAGCGAAAAATTGTCCTCCTAAATATTTTGGTCTGGGATGATTGAGATTACATGTATTATGCTCACATTAAATTTTTGTTGTAAACCAAAAATGTAATTTAACTTCGAAGACACATAACATCACGTAATTTCATTTTGAAAGTGGTTTAGTGGTAAAAGGTAATGGCTGCAACCATACCCAAACACAGTTGCAATCATTTGAAGCAAAATGGGTCACAGCAATATTTTTTTTCTGTCAGTTTCAAGTTCAACAACTGACATCAGAGTTTGAGGGTAATTATTAAAGGAATATTGACACTATAATATACTACCATTACTACTATCCTGTCACTTGAAGCACTTGCACCAGGATGTGACTATAGATTCCAGCAGACCTATTGTCCAAGAAAGTTATACGCCTACCACTACCACCTTCAACCCCCTTGGGGGTTGAAGGTGGTAGTGGTAGGCGTATGACTTTCTTGGACAACAGGTCTGGGTACACACACAGGTCTTGTCAAGTGTGTGTTCGGTTGTTGAGTGAGACATCTAGATGTCTAAGAGATTTCGCTTTACCTTAGTAAAGTTAATAAAATCACTGATGTAGTCTGTTGGTTTCAGTTTCAATGAGTTCGTTCAATTGGATACTTAAAACGCTGTGTAAAGCTAATTGCTCTCCTAAGCTGAATGAGGAGAGCGATTTTTTGCCCTCCTGCATTTTTCAGAATGCCAGGCCTGACTATTGTATTCACCCACTGGTATAGTCCCTTTTACCATCATTGCAGTTTTGTACCTTTACTTCCATGTGCTGTTACTATTGGCTACCATTATTCCTAGAGTGTCTTACCATTACTGACTTGTAACATTTACTGTTTGGATAGCCTTATGATGCATTGGACGAATCTGGTCATATACTACTCAAAGTTTGCTAAGCACCAAGTATATCCAACTACCTGTTTTACGTTTAGTTGAAATATAGTGATGAAAAGTGTATATATTTTTATTTGGTTATATCTTTAGTGATTTAAGTATAGAAATTAAGATTTTATTTGTGTTTGACATTATTTTTTAGCTTTTGAATACGATAACCATGAAAATGGATATTATTGATAAAATAGGAAATTTTTCAAATTTGCCAAAAAGTTGACGGAGCGAACTGGTATGGGTTCAATATCGAGTGTGAGACCCATTTCTGTTAATTACAGCTTGACAAAGCCTTATCATGCTCCCGATCAGGTTCCTGGTGGTCCTTTGTGGGATGTTGTTCTATTCTTGGACCAGCATGGCACCAAGCTCCTGGACACTTCTTGGCTGAACTGAACGGGCTGAAATTGCAAGGTGAAACTCATTCTAGACATGTTCGATTGGATTGAGGTCAGGGGATCTTGCTGGCCAGTCCATACGCTCAATCCTCTCCTTCTGGCGGTACTACCCGACAGCATGGGCAACATGAGGACTGGCATTATCGTCCATCAGAATGAATTTATTATCACCCACTGCACCTGCATGCAATCTGATGTGGACATCCAGGATCTCATCAATATACCGCTGTGCAGTCAATGTAACACGTCAAAGGACACAGAATTCTGTACGCCTATCCCTGCTGATGCTGCCCCAGACCACGATTGACCCTCCACCACAGCGGCCATGCTCAGCAATGTTGGCTGCCTGGCATCGCTCTCCTGGTCTTCTCCATACCCTAGAACGCATATGTGTGTGGTCTAGACAGTACCGTGACTCATCTGTAAAAAGGATACGTCGCCAATCTTCTCTGGTCCATCCAACGTGGTCCATGGCCCATTCATATCGTGTCTGGCGGTGGTTCTGGGGCAGCGTAATGCGAATACATGGTCTTCTCGATCGGACACTACCTTCATGCAACCTTGTCCGGATAGTCTGCGTCGAAACATTTACCCCGGATGCATTCTGAAGGTTACGGCGAAGCTGGGTTGCTGTGGCAAAGCGCTTCCTACGGGCCTGAATGATCAAAAACCGGTCTTCAGCTGCAGATGTCGCCCTGTCTCTGCCACCACCATGCTGTCTTACTGGTGTGCTATACTGCTGAAATCTTGCCCTGGTGATCACCACATGGTGCACACCAAGCGCTTCACCAACCTGACGATAGGTAGCCTCTTGCTTCACCATCACTACAGCCCGCCACATTTTTGCTTCAGACAAATGTCTTTGCATTTGCCATATTCAATCATTAAATCAAGAGGGTTTGTGTTCGAATAAAGATTGAATACCCTACACATTTCATGTACATGTAGACAGTACACGATAACATCATGAAAATCAAGGGGTACATGCTTTCCATGACTGTCACGAAAAGTCTGCCTGTCAAGAGAGCTAATGTAAACACTGGGGACCATCTCAATACATTCCTCAATCATATCCATAAAAAAATACCGCAAATATGTCACAATGATGTGTCAAATATTTGGTGCTTAGCAAACTGAGTAGTCTATAATAAAACAATTTGTTTGTTTCTTAGCTCACGAACGATATCTGTTCCAGTGTTCCCTCTTCTTCACTTTTGAATTTCTCTGCCTACTCCATTCAACTAACCCCATTCCCTTTCACCCTTTCCTTCTCAATTGTTATGCCTTCAGACTGTTTTCACAAGATCTTGTTTCCACACACAAACTGTGTACACATATTACAGTGGAACCCTGTTAATTGAATAGCCACTTTGCCAATGAAAATAATGCAATTAACAGGAGTATTCAATTAACAGGGATTGTGTCACTTTCCTGTATTCTAGTGATAAACTTAGCAGTTACTCTATTATATCTTGTTTGACAGAGCTCTAAGAGCTCTGTCAAACAAGATAGAATAGATTAAATGCCTGCATTGGATGTGCTGAGGCTAAATAGGTCTACGAACAAAGAAAACTGGGGAGTGTCAGTGTAATTTCTTAACAGGTTACAAGATTTTTTATTCAATTAAAAGGAGTTTACTCTATAACCTATATTCAATTAACAGGTCAAATTTGTACTGGAGGTATGGTAAATGGTTTTGTGTTGAAAAATTATATTCAATTAACAGGGATATACAATTAAGAGATATCCAATTAAGTGGGCTCCACTGTACCATGACAATATGGCACCAGATGCTGAAAGTGATGTGATATCCACATGAACAATCATAATAATTCACGTTTACATGCCTGGTCTACACTGACCAATTTAACCTATTTGGTAATACGTTTATTGTATTTTAGGTTGCACTGGCTGGCGAACACAACCGACTTTGCAATAAGTTTATTACATTTCAGATTGCAGTGATTGGCTAACACAACCGACTTTGCAATAAATTTATTGCATTTCAGGTTGGATAACAGGCGAATACAACCTACTTTGCAATAAGTTTATTACATTTTGCGTCGAATTTCATTTTAGGTTGCAAAATTTGTTGATCGGCGTACACAAGGGACTTTGCAATAAGGTTATTACATTTTGCGTCATGTTGCATTTTATGTTGCAACAGGTGTAATATAACCAGCGCATTTCACCCTTTGATGTAGCTTCCGCAAGGAAAGTGAACTCAGTAATCACGAGAACTCCAGCTAAAATACTACATTGTTATTTTTGACGGTGTGCAATGGAGTATTGGTTTATGTACTTCACTCCTCATTGCCTGTCGGGGGAGCTAAGGAGGTCCATTCCCGATGGGGAGTAGGAACCAACATTCTAAATTCCTCCGAAACACACACATTATCGCGCATTTGTGGGAACTCCTTTCTCTTGTATTCTCCATGACAAACACGTCCCCAGAAAAAAAAACAATAAGGCAAATCTTTGTTTAATTTACAACTCGGCGAAAATTTACGAATTGGTTGTGGTAATCCAAAAATTACTGTCTGAAATCTCACAAAATCGGATCTCCCTCTCCTCTCTGCACAACACACACACACCGACATATACACATTTTTTTATGTGAATACGAATAAATGATATTGTATAAAATTTCAGAAGGCCAAAATACTGAAGTCCATTTCTGGAATCAGGCCATTGCGCCCAGAGGTCAGACTGGAGGTAGAAACCATACAAACAGCCAATAAAACCTTGACGGTGAGTATATTTATCCATAAAAAGGTGTGTATGAATGGGGATATCTGTTTTCAAACCGGAGGAACCAGTGTAGATAACTCTGTTCTCCAGCATATACGCGAATAAAAGTAACGCCTTATAAGCATTTTTTTAGTGTAAAATGACAGGGTTGTTGAACGTTGATGCTATGAGAAACATGAAGATTGATATAGAATAAACGTATAGTGTTTTCAAGTAAAACATTTATTCTACGAGTAGGATTAAGAATGAAACCGATGAGCCTCTGGCGAGTCGGTTTCATTCTTAATTCTACGAGTAGAATAAATGTTTTACTTGAAAACACTATACGTTTATTTTGTTTTTCTCACCCCCCCCCCCCCCCCCCCCCCACTGCATGTGTAACATAGTGTGTCCCGGGTGAGATAGCAGGGAGATACAGATGTTTCTCCCCCCACTGCATGTGTAACATACGTCTGCCCAGGGTGAAATAGCAGGGAGAGACAGATGTATCCCACCCCACCCACGTGACGTTATACATTTACAACGTTATTTTGACGCTATGCATAGTTTTTGGCAACCAACTAATTCATATTGACGTCATCAGAATGCCGTGTGTTCAAAGTTTGATGCTCTAAAACTCTTTAAACCCCAAGATGCCACCGTTGCTAATTGATTTCGTGGTATATACCTTTGGTATATACATAACTTTTGCATGGTCTTTCCCATAGTGTCATTAGTTTTTCAAAACAACGAATACCAAATGAGTTGATTATATCAGCACGTAGCCGCCGATTACCTCTGGCTAACGTAACCGCTGTATGGTGGGGGGGGGAGAAAAATAATCCCTGATGGGTACGGGTGTGGGATGGGAAAATCTCACCCTCGGGACAAGATATTTGGTCCAGACACTCGGCAAGCCTCGTGTCTGGCCCAAATATCTTGCCATCGGGTGAGATTTTCCCATCCCACACCCCTACCCATCAGGGATTATAATTATCGCACCCCACCCACGTGACGTTAAACATGTATAACGTTATTCTGACGTTATGCATATCGTATCAGTTTCTTGCTACGAACCAATTCGTATTGACGTATCAGATCAAAGTTTGATGCTCTAAAACTCTTAAACCCCAAGATTCCACCGTTCCTAATTGATTTCGTGGTATATACCTTTGGTCTATACATAACTTTTGCATGCTCTTTCCGATGGTGTCATTAGTTTTTCAAAACAACGAATACCAAATGAGTTGATTATATCAAAACGTGACCCCGCCGATTACCTCTGACAAACGTAACCGCTGTAGGGTGGGGGAGGGGGGGGGGGGAGAAAGATAATCCATGATGGGTACGGGTGTGGGATGGGAAAATCTCACCCTCTGGACAAGATATTTGGTCCAGACACTCGGCAAGCCTCGTGTCTGGCCCAAATATCTTGCCCTCGGGGGAGATTTTCCCATCCCACACCCGTACCCATCAGGGATTATAATAATCCCATAAATCTTCCTCAGGGCAGTCGCACCAAAATCGTGCTATAATTCTCTAGAAAACACAACGAGAAGTGAGGAGCACATTGGTCCAATTCGTTCGACCAGCAAAATTGGCAAAAACAAACAAGGCGCAGTAATACATTTCTGTCAAAAAATAATTCCTCAACAAACTTGAGCTAAGCTTGCAAAAATACTTTTTTATATGAGCAGTGGGTGGTGTTTTCTACTGGCATTGAGTAATACAAGATTTAAAGAAACCAACAAACTGATGCATCTCGTATCAGTTTCTTGCTACGAACCAATTCGTATTGACGTATCAGATCAAAGTTTGATGCTCTAAAACTCTTAAACCCCAAGATTCCACCGTTCCTAATTGATTTCGTGGTATATACCTTTGGTCTATACATAACTTTTGCATGCTCTTTCCGATGGTGTCATTAGTTTTTCAAAACAACGAATACCAAATGAGTTGATTATATCAAAACGTGACCCCGCCGATTACCTCTGACAAACGTAACCGCTGTAGGGTGGGGGAGGGGGGGGGGGGAGAAAGATAATCCATGATGGGTACGGGTGTGGGATGGGAAAATCTCACCCTCTGGACAAGATATTTGGTCCAGACACTCGGCAAGCCTCGTGTCTGGCCCAAATATCTTGCCCTCGGGGGAGATTTTCCCATCCCACACCCGTACCCATCAGGGATTATAATAATCCCATAAATCTTCCTCAGGGCAGTCGCACCAAAATCGTGCTATAATTCTCTAGAAAACACAACGAGAAGTGAGGAGCACATTGGTCCAATTCGTTCGACCAGCAAAATTGGCAAAAACAAACAAGGCGCAGTAATACATTTCTGTCAAAAAATAATTCCTCAACAAACTTGAGCTAAGCTTGCAAAAATACTTTTTTATATGAGCAGTGGGTGGTGTTTTCTACTGGCATTGAGTAATACAAGATTTAAAGAAACCAACAATCTATTATTTATGCTAGACAAATGTTGTGGAGGCCAGAGGTCAACAGGTCCGTAGCTACTTGGGAATAAATTATTTCAGTGTTAAACCTATGGGAAAAATTTATCACCCTACTTGGTGAATAAAGCAAACATTTATCCAAGGCCTTTATTGTTCAAATAAATGGCCATTTATGGGATAAATTAATCTATTATCTAGTTCTCTGGGATGTTTGGAGAGATAGACTGTTTTATTTCGGTACTGAATGAAGAAATTAGAAATTGATAACGGATGGACTTTAATTAGAGCTCTGCGAACTACACATTTTTGATTCGGACCGAATCGCGAATCGAATTGTGTCTATCATTCGAAATCGAATCGAACACGAATCAAAGCACGGGCGATTTGAAAATGAGTTACAGAAAAGGGATGCTGCTGTAAACCTCACTTGCCCCGACTGTGATGGCACGAGCTCCGAGTGAGAAAATATTACAATTACGTCATCAAGGCATGCCTTAGTAGAAGGCAAGCCTTAATAATGCAGTTGGAATATTTCCCTAGTGAGGATTTTTGTCTATCTTCAACAATGTTTGGAGAGTGGAATTTGCATTGATGGTGACATGGGTGATGATGGTATTTATTTTAATACAGCGGAAATAACATTCAATTTTTATTTTCAACATTATTTATATTACATTTTCTATCTGAACTATGTTTTATGACACGACGAAGATGGCTGATTCCAAGATATTTTTCCGTAAAAAAAACATTCGGAAGAATACGGAGTGGAGGGCCGATTTCGAATCGAAACGAATACCAACTTAAGATTGGAAATATGTCTATCATCAGCAGCCATCTATTGACTGCTTGGTGCCAGACTACACCACATCTACTCTCCTATATGTTTGAAGCAGCCATACCTTAAGTGGAGAATCAAAATGCTAAAAAAAATAATTATGTTCTTGAAGCAACCATTCCGTGCCCTATATGTAAAGCTACATTGTTAATTGCTTTCCGAAAGCAGCCATGCCCATGTCCTTGAAGCAGCCAATCAATACCCCACGTGTAATGCTATTTTTATTATTTGTCCTCTGAAAGTAATCATGCCTACAAGTATGTATATAGACACTACTTGAAATCAGTTCTTCAAATGAGAGTTAAAAGCCATTTGAAAATTAATTATGTCATTGAAGCAGACATATTATATGTGGTGAATCATTTGACAGGAAGAATGTACCACCTGAAACCAGCTCTTCAAATCTTAGTTAAGGCTATGCTTTAACAATAATAGTGTGTTTGAAGCAGCCATACATTATGTGGAGAATCACTAGGCAACACGTAATTATATTTGATATACAGCTGCAGGACAGGAATGTAGATGTTGTGATGTCTATCATCAGCAGCCATCTGTTGACTGCTCGGTGCCAGTCTGCACCACATCTACAGTCCTATATGTTTGAAGCAGCCATACCTTATGTAGAGAATCACTAGACAACCTGTAATTATATTTGATCTACTGTTTCAGGACAGGATTGACTGCTTGGTTCCAGACTGCACAACATCTGCAGTCCTATATAAGCTCACTTTTGTCGCTGAAGCAATCATAGATCACGTGAAGAGTTACACTTCTGTTTACCATTTGAAAGAAGTTTTGCCCATATCTATAATATGTAGAGGCACTATTTGAACTACAAACATCAGTCGAAAGCTGTGCTAAATATTCAATTATGTTCTCGAAGCAGCCATTCCGTGCCCTATATGTAATGCTACATTTTTATGTGCTTTCTGAACGCAGCCATGCACGTCTTTGAAAGCCATGCTCAGACATTAATTTTGTCCTTGAAGCAGCCACGTCATGAGTAGAGAACAACTAGACAACTTGTAATTATATTTTGATAAACAGCTGGGGGCGCGGTGGCTCAGTTGGTAGAGGTGCAGGCTGCAAGCCGAGAGGTCCTCGGTTCGAATCCCATCTGCGGCAACCGCGTTGTGTCCTTGGGCAAGACACTTCACCCCGATTGCCTACATGGGGGCACGATGACGCTGTGTACTGAGGCGTACTGCACGTCGATGGTGCGCATGTCTTCAACCAATCTAACCTTGCCTGTGCTGCGGTGCAGAGTTCAGAGTTACGATGTTGGAGAGCTGACAGCTGCTCGTCGTTGCTCGGTGGTTCTCTCCGGGTACTCCGGCTTCCTCCACCCGTAAAACTGTCACGGTCACGATTAGCCATTGTGCATAAGTATGTGACCTTAAAACACCAATAAATAAATAAATAAATATTGATAAACAGCTTAATGACAGGAATTTGTCCGCTGTGTTGTCTATCATCAGCAGCTAGTTACTGGATGCTTGGTGCTTGACTGCACAACATTTACACTCGTGTATAGACTGATTCATTTATGCCAAATAGACCTCCTTCGCCCTACCTAACAAAGTCACTATATTAAAGAAGCAGTTGATCTATTTACTGATCTACCACTTAAATCAATTATTCAAATAGCATTGGTGCTGAATTGCTTCACATTGATAGTCCTGTCTAGAGTGATTTTTATGCTAATACATATATATAACCAGCACTGACCCACATATTCTGAAGCGTATCGCAATCCCCCAACGCTTATCAATTAAAAGTATTACCAATACTCTCTAAGATTAACGATGAGCACAGATAACAGGGGAACCCGGGCTGATGATGAGACCTTGGGAAGAAGTGTCCCGAAGTCCTGACTGTGCCTGCCTACCTGGGCCCTGTTTGATGCCATTTTCTACAGGCGTTAATCATCAATTATGTTGTTTAAACACTCACAGTCAATACTTAGCCTCATCGCATAACCATCGTGGTTAGTACCAGTGTATCATATTAAAATACATGCATCTGTTCAAAGCACTCTCAGGCACATCCCCGAATGAACAGTTGTTAAAAAATAGAATCACAGTGATCCTAATAATGATCCTAATAAATTAACCTGCAGAACCCGAGAACTACATACTCAACCCGCCATCCCCGAATTATGGAACTTAAACTAGCAACAGTCTTCTCAATAATATTAATGTTTCCTTTCGATTGTGCAACATTGTACACTGCAAAAAACGTAGGTTCTCTTTAGAACCACAACTGGTTCTAATCTTGTCCCTGAGATGGAACCAGTTCTGTTTAAACAGTATTTATTTCAAATCAAATAAATTTATAAAGCTTAACATTAAATATTAACAGAATTAAACATAAATTGAGGGGGGTTCAGTCGTAAGTTTAGAGCTTATACGAGGTTGTCTCAAACCATTATTAAGCAAAGGAGATATGAACAGTTGGCATATCGAACCAGTTTTGGTTCTATACAGAACCAAAACTGGTTCGATATGCCAACTGTTCATATCTCCTTTGTTTCAAAATGTTTGGCGACTGCGTTGAATGAGCTCCAAGTTTACTGCTGAATCTACTTCAGTTCGTGTAATATTCTGTTAAAACTGAATGCTAATCTTGGTAAATTTATTTGCTTTGAAATAAATACTGTTTAAACAGAAGTGGTTCCATCTCAGGGACAAGATTAGAGCCAGTTTTGGTTCTAAAGAGAACCTATATTTTTGCAGTGTATCTCTATTCTCATGTCATCACACCATTCTTGTGTAAAGCCTCATCTAGATTTATGAAATACATTGCAGGATTTACTGACCACATATTCTTAAGAATCATTATTTGCTATATGTGCATCGGTGTTATTGGTGGTGGGATCGCTGATAATGGCGGGTAATATAAATGTGGACGAGATCCAGACCAGTCCCGAATATAATTTTAGTCATCTTCTTGATGACAACACCGAAGACAACTTGTCTTCTATATACAACTCAGTAGATTGTAAGTATTCACTTCCTAGTGAAGTGCACTCCGAGCTTGATGATGTACCCGGATCCTTCTCAGCTTTTCATATTAATTGCCAGAGTCTCCATGTACATTGTGATTCCTTACATCATTTGCTTTCCGAACTGAATAACCATCAGAACACATTCGACGTCATTCGTCTCACAGAAATATTTCAAATTCCTGACAATATAACTTATGCCCTGGAAGGATATCACCCTTTATTATAAAATATGAGACCCAGTGACGATGATGGTCGCGGGGGTATTGGACTCTTCATCAAGTCTGATACAAATTTTTATATTCGAGATGACCTCTCCATCTTCATACCACATGTCTTTGAGTCGTTGTTCGTCGAACTAAAGTACAAAAACTCATCGAGAATCGTTGGTGCAATATATAGACCTAACACAGCCCCTAAAGCGAGTTTGGATCTGTTTCATTCAAAAATCAATTACTTAGCTGATGTGCTTAACAAAGAAAAAAAATAATCCTTAATTATGGGCGACCTCAATATTGACCTACTAAATGTAGCTTCTCACAGTAAAACCGGTCTGTTTATCGATTTGATGTTCAGTGAAGGTTTCATACCTGTTATCACCAAACCAACACTGCTACACTCATTTATCACATTTACACTAATAATGTGGCACATGCTTTTAAATCCGGAATAATTCTTACGGATGTATCGGACCATTTTGGTACCTCCTGTGTTGAATTGACAAACACCTAACCGGATAGCGCTAAACCAACCTTATCCAGGAAAATCAATTCCACATCTATAGAACACTTCAAGTTGTTGTTGGCCCAATGCGATTTTTCCCCGGTTATGGAATCCAATTGTCCCAATGAAGCTTATGCAATCTTCATAAAAACTTACTCAAAAGCTTTTGAAATGGCATTTCCTTTAAAAGTCCATAAAACTAACAAGAAATTTATAAAAGAAAAGCCATGGATGACAAAAAGACTCCTAATTTCAGCTAACAATAAGAACAAATTTCTCCACAAAAAATTAAGATCACCAACCGAACTGAATACCAGGAATTACAAAAACTACTGTAGGTTATTCAGTAAAATAAAAAAAAAAACAATGCAAAGCTATATATTATGAAAAAAAGCTCTTAGCCAATAAAAATAGCATGCCAAAAACATGGCAAATCCTGAATAATGCGTTGAATATCAACAAAAACAAACATAACTTGCCCTCATCCTTCACTCTTGGCGACAGCACAATAAATGTCCCAAATGAGATTGCACAAGAATTCAACTCCTTCTTTGCAAATATAAGGAATCAGACCTCAAAACAAATATCCAAACCTCAGAAGCCCTTTGTTGAGTTCCTGACTGATACATATCCGGACAATATGTTCATCACACCAACGTCGCCTTACGAAATTATATGGATTGTAAATTCTATGAAACCCAAAGTATGCCAAGACTGCGAAAATGTTACTTCCAGCATCCTTAAATACTCAATAAACCTAGTTGCCGATCCACTCGCACATATCATAAATAATTCCTTTTGTCAGGGGAAAGTTCACGATAGGATGAAAATAGCTAAGGTGATTCCAATATTTAAATCAGGTAATGAAAACAATTTTACACATTATAGACTGATCAGTATTTTGCCTGTTTTCTCTAAAATTTTAGAAAAAAACTAATGTCCACAAGGCTTATAAACTTTTTGAATAAATTCGATATCCTATATCTACACCAATGCGGCTTCAGAAAACAGCATAGTACACTGCACCCAACAATGCACTTGTTAAAATGCATGGCCTAAGCGAATAACAAAAAGATCAAAGATAGTACTCTAGCTCTATTTTTAGACCTCTCAAAAGCTTTTGATACAATAAAGCATGTCATTTTACTTCGAAAACTAGAATACTATGGGATAAGAGGTAATGTTAACAACTGGTTTAACCCTTTACCTAACATGAAAAGCAGACGACACTTGTAAAAAAAATTCTTCAATAACTTATTTTTTTAATTTTTTGTCTCCAAAACGTAGGTTATGACCCCTCGTTGGAACGAGCTCGACGAGCTCGTTCCAACGAGGGGTCATAACCTATGTTTTTGAAACAAAAAATGAAAACATAATGAAAATTAATTGGGGATTTTTAAGAATAGCGCTGGCCGGTTTTGGCCGTTACGTTGGGTAAAGGGTGAAGAGCTACCTTCAAAATAGAACACAATACGTCTCTTTCGGACACAGTAAATTCAATCTACTGGACCTAACATGCGGAGTACCGCAGGGCTCTATTCTTGGTCTTATCATCTTTGTAATATATATAAATGATATAAATAAATCAACAAAGCTGAACCTTCAATCAGTTGCAAATGATACCTCGGTATACAAATCGGGCTTGGAGTTAAATCGATTCGTCTCGGATTTCAATGAGGAACTTCAAAAGATATTTGACTGGTCTGTGGCGAACAACTTAGTCCTGAACGCCAAAAAACAAAATACATCATACTTTACCCATCCTATAAAGACAAGAATCTTACACATCAGCACATATGTATAAATAATGAAGTTATAAACAAAGTCAGTAGTTGGAAAAACGAAAAATCAATTAAATTTCTTGGGATAAATATTGACGAAAACCTATCGTACAACGCACACATATCTCAACTCTGCTCAAAAGTTTCCCTTGCGAACTTCGCTCTCAATAATAAAGAAAGTTCTCCCACACAAAGTTATGAAAACGTTATATTTCTCACTTATACAGAGTCATTTTATTTATGGAATATCTATATGGGGTGCAGCAAAGGCGTGTAGTCGTCTATATAAATTACAGAAGCGGTCATTAAGAATAATAAATGATAAGAAATACAGTTCTCACACAGACCCCTTATTCATCAAAGATAAAATACTGAAGATAACAGATTTATACAAATTACTCGCCTCCATGTTTATGTATGACTGGCACAATGGTAATCTCCCATCATCTTTTGCTAATTTCTTCTCCATAGTGAATAACGACTCCATTATGACTACACCCAGGCAGGTCTCCTTCACAGAGATAGAACAAGAACTAAAACTCTTGATAATTTTCCTGTATTTGCATTTCCGAAATTGTGGCATGAAATAGGAAATGATATTCGAGAATCACCGAACAGAATGGACTTTGAGAAAAAATGAACGACCAAATTTCTCTCGTCTTATCTATACAACATTACATGCTCCAACCGCTATTGTTCCGACTCTGCCCTCTAGTATGATCGAAATATGAATGTTTTTTGGGGTTTTTTTTTAGACTGCTTATCTTAATTGTAAATGTGTGGTTCTCGAACCATTCGCCTCTGTCCTTAAATTGTATAGCTGTAAAGACCCAAGGATGTAGAACAAATATCTCAATTCGCAAAGTGAATCGTTTGAATGGTTGAGGCCGCTTCAAGAGAGCCAGCAAGCTTGGGATACCAGCCGCCATACCACCGATGTGTATATGCCTTAGTGGATGTATCAAGTATACACTCACTAAAGCGGAATCTCAGTAGAGCCAGTTACAAGACTCCTCAATGTTGCACGTGTATGCTTTCTTTTTCTCTAACCTTTCCTTTTAATCCTTCTTTTTCTTTCTCTCTCTTTATAGGGGAATGCAGGAAGACAGCCAATCTGGCTATGCTTTCCCCTGCCAGTATACTTGTGTATCATATATGTATAATAGTTGTTATGTACCAAATGAATACTCTAAATATATGTGAAATTATCAATTTTATTGTAATCTATAGTATACTGGTGACTAAATATATCTATCTATCTATCTATCGAATCGAATCTCGAAGCTAATCAATCTGCTTAAAATTGTTAATTGTGTGTAGTAAAACAACAGAAGTCAACACAACTAAATGTAAAGCATTTGATCTGAATTTCATTTTTATAAATTTTTATAACAGTTTAACCAATCTGGTAGCGTATTAGCACCATTGTAATTTAATATGTTGAACTGTTATAACAGTTTAACCAATCTGGTAGCGTATTAGCACCATTGTAATTTAATATGTTGAACTGTTATAACAGTTTAACCAATCTGGTAGCGTATTAGCACCATTGTAATTTAATATGTTAAACTGTTTAAACAATCTGGTAGCGTATTAGTGTCATTGTAATTGGAAATGTTAAACTGTTCTAACAGTAGCGTATTAGTGACATTGCCATTTAATATGTTAAACTGTTATAACAATAACGTATTAGTGCCATTGTAATTTAATATGTTGAACTGTTATAACAGTTTAACCAATCTGGTAGCGTATTAGCACCATTGTAATTTAATATGTTGAACTGTTATAACAGTTTAACCAATCTGGTAGCGTTCTAGTGCCATTGTAATTTAATATGTTAAACTGTTTAAACAATCTGGTAGCGTATTAGTGTAATTGTAATTGGAAATGTTAAACTGTTCTAACAGTAGCGTATTAGTGACATTGTAATTTAATATGTTAAATTGTTATAACAATAGCGTATTAGTGCCATTGTAATTTAATATGTTGAACTGTTATAACAGTTTAACCAATCTGGTAGCGTATTAGTGCCATTGTAATTTAATATGTTGAATTGTTATAACAATAGCGTATTAGTTCCATTGTGATTTAGATGGCACTAATTTAAAATGTTAAACTGTTCTAACAGTTTAACCAATCTGGTAGCTTATTAGTTCTATTGTACATTAATTATCTTAATCTATTTTAACAGTTTAACCAATCTGGTAGCTTATTAGTTCTATTGTACATTAATTATCTTAATCTATTTTAACAGTTTAACCAATCTGGTAGCTTATTAGTTCTATTGTACATTAATTATCTTAATCTATTTTAACAGTTTAACCAGTCTGGTAGCTTATTAGTTCATTGTACATTAATTATCTTAATCTGTTTTAACAGTTTAACCAATCTGGCAGCTTATCAGTTCCATTGTAATTTAAAATCTTAAATTGTTCTAACAGTATAACCAATCAGTGTTAGTACCATTGTAATTTAATGTGTTAAACTGTTATAATAGTATAACCAATCTGATAGAGTATTAGTACCATTGTAATTTAATATGTTGAACTATTGTAACAGTTTAAACAATCTGGTAGCATATTAGTGCCATTGTAATTGGACATGTTAAACTGTTCTAACAGTAGCGTATTAGTGTCATTGTAATTGGAAATGTTAAACTGTTCTAACAGTAGCGTATTAGTGCCATTGTAATTTAATATGTTAAACTGTTATAACAATAGCGAATTAGTGCCATTGTAATTTAATATCTTAAATTGTTCTAACAGTATAACCAATCAGTGTTAGTACCATTGCAATTTAACGTGTTAAACTGTTATAATAGTATAACCAATCTGATAGAGTATTAGTACCATTGTAATTTAATATGTTAAACTGTTATAACAGTATAACCAATCTAGTAAAGTATTAGTAACATTGCAATTGAAAATGTTTAGCTACACTGTGAAAATAGTTAGACATATTAAATTGAAATAGTGCGAAAACGTTGCCAGATTGATTAATTTACGAAACTCTTCCAGTAACTGGTGGCTTGGTGGATTAGATTTGTTGATTTATTGATAGATTCCTGTAACTGGTGGTTTGGTGGATTAAATTTGTTGATTTACTGATGGATTCCATGATTGGTGGCTTGGTGGATTAGATTTGTTGATTTATTGATTGATTCCATGACTGGTGGCTTGGTGGATTAAATTTGTTGATTTATTGATGGATTCCATGATTGGTGGCTTGGTGGATTAAATTTGTTGATTTATTGATAGATTCCAGTAACTGGTGGCTTAGTGGATTAGATTTGTTGATTTATTGATGGATTCCAGTAACTGGTGGTTTGGCGGATTAGATTTGTTGATTTATTGATGTGTTTCATGACCTCATAAGACTAAGGATATTAATAATACTAGATTCTCAGGCACCTCCCTCGAACCTGAAAAACCTGCTCTCATCATTGTTTTGGCTGCAGATATTGACACCAATACTGTTTTGAACTTAAAGGGACACTGAGCTCTTCAAACAAAGAATGGTTGGTTAAATTTGCACATGTTGTTTGGTAAATTTTCACCGCAGAAAACATATTTCCTCAAATAGTGTAAGAAGTTGAATTGATAGTTCGTACTATTTTCGGGACTGTTTGCGGATTAACAAAAAAAAAAACCAAAAAAACAAAAACAACCTCCCACCTCATCATAAAATTGATGGAAAATTTCCGGATAAACAAGTTTTTTTTAAAGGCCTAATTTGAAGGCCAGTTATAGTAATCCAAAATACCCGGATGTCGGAGTCACCCAACGTTGAATCCAGGCCTGGCATTTTCAGGAGAACGATTTATTCGTTCGCCTACTGCTCGCCTCAAAAAGGTAAGGAGGGCGAAAACTATCCCCCTGGCCTGATTACCATAACCGCCTATGCCTAAAACTCACATATTTTAAGATATCTGCTACATGTATGTTAGTGGTCTCTGTATGACGGCCACACTGCCCCTCCCACATCTCCGGGCATTGCCAATGACCGGAGGTGTGGGAGGGGCAGTGTAGCCGTAATCGACTTTGGCTTCAATAATCGACTTTGGCGTCAAGACTTCGTTAATGAAACTACCCTGTTAGCAACACCAAATGAAATTTACAAAGCCAACTTGGCAGAATTCATTAACAGTAAAACTTCATTTTGCAATTTTAGCTTTTGCAAGCTTGAGGGGACCTAATCGCTCACCTAGGCCATGCGATGGGAGCGAGTGTTAGCCCTCCTGCCTTTTTAAGAATGCCAGGCCTAAGAATCTCTATCTGGAATATGTATCTGGCTTCCCAGATGAGACAAATAGACGCACAGACAGTTATTGAAACCTGGTCCGACTGTAATATATCTAAACTCATTCTAGTATTCAACTGTAGTCGAAGTAGGGCTTAAACGGTTGGCTAATTTTCACAACCGACTAACCGAGAGCTATAACCGGTTAATATCCGGTTATCCGTAGCCATTATTTCACCGAATCTGGGATCAAAACTATAGGAATTAGAAAGCAGTATTCTCAGAAACTATTCCGTAGTGTGTAAACAAACGAACGTTGTCGAGTACTCGACAACGTTCGTTTGTATACATACTACGGAATAGTTTCTGTGGTTACTCACTACTCACGGAAATTGCCGATCATTAACGAAGTCGTGAAGCCAAAGTCGATTATTTCTCAATATGTACAACGCGTCTTCGAGGTGTATCTATCCCAAAGGAGGAGCGGCATATTTACTACGTTTTAACAGTGTAATGCGATCACTATCGATATTTCGGATAACCGGTTGACGTTTTTTTTCAAAGCGGTTAGGTAGGTAACCGGTTTCAAACCGGTTACCCGGTTAACCATTTCAGTACTAAGTCGAAGTCGACTACATGTTTGGTAGTGATACAGGGTCTCTACTGGTTACGGGAAGTAGTACACTGAGAGGCTATAGTAGTATAGAGGGAATGGAGGAGAACATTTTAGGATGAGTTATAGGGTTGGGAAAGTGACGTCATTGTCAAGTGACCCAGTGACATCGTGTTGGGTTGTTGTGATAGCCGGCGTAGGTAGCCATGTGTTGACCATGATATTGCATGTTAGTGTGGAGTGCGTTTTCTTAAGGTGATACGTTGTGTTTTTGTTTTTTTTTTTTGGGGGGGGGGTTACGCCATTTTGTTTTTATGGCTACACGTGCAGCTATGGCTCCGAAAGGCCTACTGCAGAACACGATGACGGAGGGGTTTGATTTCGATTGAATCGGAGACGATCTGATTGCCACTAACAACCCGGTAACTACCGGAAACGACCAACAATGACCCGGTTTTACTGAAATTAACTTTATTTGGTGCGGATTCATTAAGAAGACTGTTGGAACGAGTAACACGTAGTGCTACAAGATTGTGTGTGTTGGGGTGGGGCATACCATTTATAAGTATATAACTACTTACCGCAAACAATCCGACAATTATTTATCTACTTGGGAATCTTCGATTTTTTCCTATTCTAGCTGTTCTCACCCACGCATCCGATGAGGATTCAATTACTCCTAGCCATTTCTGGTCTCGACCTCTGGCCTCGACCAAACAGGTTACCTCTTAATCTAAACCCCCACACCAGTATATTGCAAAGCGTAGAATGGTTATCGAGTAAACTTTTGTTTGCGTTGAACATCACTAAATACAATTCTTAAATTTTTATTGCAAAAAGGATAGTCTCCTGCGTAAAAAAAAACAATGTGTGTGAAAGTCGGGGGAACAAGACGACTGTTATTTTCAAATACGCAGACCGGGATAAGGACTAGACATCATACAGTTAAAACTAGAAGTCCTGTCACGAATAGTGCGCTTATCTAGGCTTAATTGTGCGTTGGAATTGTGCGCAATTGCCATATCGAATGGCATCCAAAGCACGGCAGGTTCTCCCAGTTGCTCATAGCAAACACATGCAATGTTTCTGCCAATGGACCTCCGGGTTACCGGGAGGTCCATTGGCTGAAACATTGCTTGTTCACAGGCCATATGTACAGAATTTGAGAGCTTTATTTGGGCGATAACGCGTACATTAACGCGCATATCAACGTGCTATTTGTGCGCATTTCATGACAGGACTCCTAGTTTTAACTGTACACAACCCTCGCCGTAAGGGAATGTAGAAACATGTTCGTTTTCTTGAGTAGATTTCGACGATGAATGTATGTTTGTCGTGAACATAAAATGAGTCTTTATTTTTCCAGGTTATTCACAACTATGGGCATGGCGGAGCTGGTTTCACTTTACACTGGGGATGTGCACAGGATGTTCTACGTTTAGTACAAAATCATATTTCAAATCCGACAGCAAAGCTTTGAAGAGGACAGGAAATAACTTCAAAGCGTTCTACATATTTTTTTCAGCTTTATCTTTATTCAATATATTTTACCTTTGCCCAGTTATGGTGACGATAGATGACGTTATCTATTGAGTGCAACATGGCGTCATATACAAATGCTTTGACTGAAGGAACGATATCAAGCTCTCAGGTCGTCAGGGTAATTGTTTAAGACATTCGACGGCTT
Source organism: Pictodentalium vernedei (assembly GCA_031216915.1). Classification (NCBI taxonomy): domain Eukaryota; kingdom Metazoa; phylum Mollusca; class Scaphopoda; order Dentaliida; family Dentaliidae; genus Pictodentalium; species Pictodentalium vernedei. The sequence goes on along the minus strand of CM062292.1, from coordinate 477,328,678 downwards.
ATGGCCTGGAACTAGTCCAGCCCTCAAATAGGTCACCGCCTGTGTTTAGATTCACTCGTATTTCAGTTGGTTGGTCAGGCTTGGCAATTTCAGGAGAGCGATTTTTTAGCTCTCCTTACTGCCCTCCTGAAAGAATTAAGGAGAGCGAAAAATGCCCTCCTAAATATTTTGGTCTGGGATGATTGAGATTACATGTATTATGCTCACATTAACTTTTTGTTGTAAAGCAAAAATGTAATTTAACTTCGAAGACACATAACATCACGTAATTTCATTTTGAAAGTGGTTTAGTGGTAAAAGGTAATGATGCAACCATACCCAAACACAGTTGCAATCATTTGAAGCAAAATGGGTCACAGCAATATTTTTTGTCTGTCAGTTTCAAGTTCAACAACTGACATCAGAGTTTGAGGGGTAATTATTCAAGGAATATTGACACTATAATATACTACCATTACTACTATCCTGTCACTTGAAGCACTTGCACCAGGATGTGACTGTAGATTCAAGCAGACCTATTGTCCAAGAAAGTCATACGCCTACCACTACCATTTTCAACCCCCTTGGGGGGTTGAAGGTGGTAGTGGTAGGCGTATGACTTTCTTGGACAACAGGTCTGGGTACACACACAGGTCTTGTCAAGTGTGTGTTCGGTTGTTGAGTGAGACATCTAGATGTCTAAGAGATTTCGCTTTACCTTAGTAAAGTTAATAAAATCACTGATGTAGTCTGTTGGTTTCAGTTTCAATGAGTTCGTTCAATTGGATACTTAAAATGCTGTGTAAAGCTAATTGCTCTCCTAAGCTGATTGGGGAGAGCGATTTTTTGCCCTCCTGCATTTTTCAGAATGCCAGGCCTGGTTGGTCTTTTCCGACCAACAGATACATTCTGAACGACTTAATCTGACAAAAATCATGTAGATTCATTTTCTGTGAAGCAAAGTTAGAAATGTTGCTCAATGGAGACTTAATTTGAATGGCATTTAGATTAAACATATTTTATTTACAAACTAGTAAAAATGCAAAGGGATCAGAGAACAACTGATTTCTACTTAGAAGACTCTCTTTTCCCGACATTTTACAATTCAAACATGAGGCAGCGAACAAAATAATTCAATCTAAAGTGCATAATAACAAAAAGGAAAAAAGTAATTAATGTGACAGTAAAGTATACAAGAATCTTGAAAGAAGAAATGGAAATGGACAGATTGCAGCAGTTTACAATAGCTTGCCCTACACTGTGTGGTGGGATTTAACCCTTCATCTTCATATAACTTGATTCAATCCGCATGAAGTTGTGATCAAAATTTAAATTTTATTATCTTTTCAGTTTCCAATGCTTGGTTCGCAGGGTCAGCGACCCCTCGTTGCAAGGACATCATGGAGCTACTTACACCGAGGGGTCGTAATGCCTGGCATGAAAGCAAATCTTGATTTTTTGTTCTTATAAATATTTGCAGAGGTCATCCTCTGTTCATGTTTACTGAAGGGTCTATAAGTTCAGTCAGATTCGAAGTTTGAAGTATGGTGCTGAGTTCCGACTCACATATAATGACATTTTGATGACATTGCAATCATAAATGGAGACTTGTCACAATCGTAGTATTGTGATAGTTCCGCAAATAATATCTTGATTTTTTTAAGGGCTATTAAATACTCATGGATTTGAGGCGGCGGAACCGGGGGGCTGGGGAGATTCAGCCCCTCCACTTTTTTTGCCGGGCCATGTTTTTTTTTGTATGCACATGTTTTAACACAACCAATGCCTGGTGAAACAAAGGGCGGATCCAGAGCCTCCCCATAATTTCTCCAGTTATGTTTCTCTCGTACTGGTTCAGTTTCGATGGATTTCGGATCATGTTTTGCAGTAAGTGGCAGCAAACGCTAAAATGTATACAGTCTGTTAAAAATCGGTTAGCTGAAATAGATCGTAATCTTACAGACATACAAGTACCAAACCCACCCCCAGACAAGATAATCCACAGACAGTATAATTGCTGTTAACGTCTCGTGAAGCATACAGGTGAGGTCTATTTATCAGCTTTGGTCGTTACGACCAAAGCTGATAAATAGACCTCACCTGTATGCTTTACTGACGTTTGTAACGGCTCTCAAAGTGTGAAATCTTTCAAATACATCTCCAGAAAAATCTCAAAATATCCGCTCAGATGCATGGAAATGGGGGGAGGGGGGTTTGGGACCCTGGCATTTAAAATTTTCGTACGACGACCATCCATCGCCTGATCCAGCCCCCCCCCCCCCTTTCACCCCCACTTTGAAAATCGTTCCGCCGCCCGTGATATATGTAACTGGGAGTAAAGACGCACCACATTACATCAACAGACGTTTTCGCGCAAATTTCCACAAAAAGTGTGTAATCAAACAGTACTCAACAGCATCGAATTCAAAAAAGAATTAGTCTGGTGACCTGACAACTCGGAACAACAAAACGAATAACGAATCATTGATGAATTTAAAAACGGTGAAGTAGGGACAGCAAAAAGGATTATCAATCTTATACTCGAATTTATTTCGGGGGCGCATTTGTTAATTTATAATATGAGTGCCACCTACTTCTGTCGGTTATATTTCATTTACACAATGAAGCCCAAGCCATCAGTCAAATTATGAAAGAATTTCATGCTGATATGGCCTTTTAGCAGCCTAAACTAGAAAGAGCCATCGCGTATGTTTAGGTTCGTTCTTCTGAAATATTTCTTTTTCAGTTGGATGTAAAAGCGAAATTACAGTTCGTTTTTCCGACGAACTGAAAAATTCAAGACGACTGAATCTAAAAATATATCATAAAATTGTATTTTTTTAATCAAAATAAGAAATGTTTCTCAACAGAGTCTTGACTCAATCTATAATGACAAATACTACTAAACATAATTAGAAATAAAGATCTACAATAGTAACAGTTTTATGGTAACCTCGCGTGGTTCAACAGATTGTATTAACATTTTTTATGTTTTCAAGGCAATTTAAATACTTATTGCTTGGAATATCCTAACTGAAGCACGAAATAACATCTGCATATATTTGTAATTGAAGGTACATCACATTGAATCAACCCTAGTCAGCGTAGAAATTCCATGAAAAGAGGATAAACAAGCAAGTAATAACAGCGTCGGATTTCTTATAGAAAAATGACTCGCGGCCTGAGAGTTTTGATTTGACACTTGTAATTTTGTGGCGTCAGTAGTACATGTGGAGATGGCGTCCGGTTTGGGGGACCAGTGGGGGATGTTACGTTATAGGCACGTGATCTAGTGACGTCATGTGTTGTTATTGTAGCGGCCGTGTGACGTTATCAGCATTGATTGATTGATTGATTTCTTTATTTTGCAATATACAGTTAAAACTAGAAGTCCTGTCAGGAAATGCGCACAAATAGCACGTCGATCTGCGCGTTAATCTACGCGTTATGACCATAGTAAGGTTATCAAATTCTGTACATATGGCCTGTGCACAAGCAATGTTTCAGCCAATGGACCTCCGGGTAACCCGAAGTCCATTGGCAGAAACATTACCTGTGTTTGTTATGAATGACGAGGAGAACCTGCCGTGCTTTGCATGCAATTCGATATGGCAATTGCGCGCAATTCAAACGCGTAATTAAGCCTAGATAAGCGCACAGTTCGTGACAGGACTTCTAGTCTTAACTGTACATGCCACAAATAGAGATGATACGTACAGTAGTAAAGAGTGTTTTAAGGAAACAAAAAGAGATGTAAATTAACACTACTCAAGCATGACAATATCAATGTATACTGCAGGGGGGAGACAATATAGCCAGATTGGCTGTCTACCTATTGTCTCCCAAGCTGTGCATTACGCAACCTTAAACCAGACTATTTTACAAGTATGTGTTTTTACCTAAGATGGCTTGCTCTCGTGCAGAAAGAGCAGGGAAACAATTGGATAAGATGAGATAAGATGACCCAGGAGTCAGCTGAAACAATGGCACACCTTCTGGTACAAGTACTTTTTTTTATTAAAATACACACTAGGACGAAAGTACTACAGAGACCAAGAGGTGCACGAGGGGTGATCCAGACCAGTATTAGGAATATGTTGGATACTAATTTAGAAGATCAAACAATTGCATTAGAAGTAACGTTTTCTTACTTCATGTTTCTCATAACGTATTGTAACTATAAGACTACACTACATGGGGGTTAGTAATTTAGAACGCAATGAGAAAAGAACTGGGGACCCAAAGACACCTAACAACAAATGCCCTTAGTCTATTAGACGGCGAAAAAAGCATTGTGTCTCTATCAGGGTCTACAGTCGGGGCAATATGGATTAATGCAATCAACATTGTACGGGTATGATGATAGAAAAAAGGTCATTAGTTCTTTTTTAAATCGATGTCTCTCCGTTATACTTCTGATATTGCTATATAGCGCGTTTCAGATTTTGGTGCACACGTTTGAGACCATTGTGATGAGTTGGTGACACGTGCTTCCGTCGTCTATTTTGCTCACTTGAGGCCGCTGTCTTGGTTTCTATGGTGGTACCTGGTCGCTATGACGCTACCTACCCAGGCCATCATCTTTGACGGGAATTGGTTGCAATGCAGTTGGAAGCATTAAATGTGACATGGCTGTGTTCATTGCAAAATCGGAATATTCAATTATCAAAATCTACCCGACTATAACCTAAGATCACCAAAAACGGCAGAAACGGACACCAAAGGGCAGTTATTTTACTACAAACTTGGTTACTATGATACCCAAAGTATTCTAAATATATCCTACTCAAAGTTTGTTAAGCACCAAGTACATCCAACTACCTGTTTTACGTTTTAGTTGAAATATTGTAATGAAAAGTGTATATATTTTTTATTTACTTATATCTTTAATGATTTAAGTACAGACATTAAGATTTTATTTGCGTTAGACATTCTTTTTTAGCTTTTGAATACGATAACCATGGAAAATGGATATTATTGGTAAAGGAGGAAATTTTTCAATATGTCAAAAAGTTGACAGAACGAACTGAAATGGCTTCAGTATCGAGTATGAGAACCATTACTGTTAACTACAGCTTGCCAACGTCTTCTCATGCTCTCAGTCAGGTTCTTCGTGATCATTTGTGGGATGTTGTTCTATTCTTGGGCCAGCATGGCACCAAGCTCCTGGACACTTCTTGGCTGGACTGGACGAGCTGAAATTGCAAGTTGCAACTCATTCCAGACATGTTCGATTGGATTGAGGTCAGGGGATCTTGCTGACCTGTCCATGCGCTCAATCTCCTCCCTCTGCCGGTACTTCCCGACAGCATGGGTAAGATGGGGACGGGCATTATCGTCCATCAAAATGAATCTATCACCCACTGCACCTGCATATAATCTGACGTGGACATCCAGGATCTCATCAATATACCGCTGTGCAGTCAATGTACCACGTTCAAGGACACCGAGCTCTGAACGTCCATCCCAGCTGATGCCGCACTAGACTATAGTTGACCTTCCACCATAGCGGTCATCCTCAGCAATGTAGCTCATGGAATCGCTCTTCTGGTCGTCTTTATACCATAGAACGCCTATCTGTTTGGTCTATGCAGGACCTTGACTCATATAAAAATGACACGTCGCCAATCTTCTCTGGTCCATCAAACGTGGCCCATGGCCCATTCATATCGGGTCTGGCGGTGGTTCTGGGACAGCGGAATGCGAATACATGATCTTCTTGATCGGAGATCACCTCCATGCAACTTTGCACGGATAGTCGGCGTCGAAACATTTACCCCGGATGCATTCTGAAGATCACTGCGAAGCGGGGTTGCGGTGGCAAAGCGGTTCCCACGGGCCTGAATCATCAAGAACCGGTCTTCAGCTGCAGATGTTGCCCTGTTTCTGCCACCACCATGCCGTCTTACTGGTGTGGCATACTGCTGAAATCTTTCCCAGGCTCTGGTGATCGCCGTATGATGCACACAAAGAGCTTCACCAACCTGACGATGGGTAGCTCTTGCTCCACCATCCCTACAGCCCGTCACATTTCTGCTTCAGACAAATGTCTTCTTACATTAGCATTTGCCATATTCAATCATTAAATCACAAGGGTTTGTGTTGAAATGAAGATTGAATACCCTACACATGTCATGTACATGTATAAAGTACACGAAAACATCATGAAAATCAAGGGGTACATGCTTTCCATGACTGTCAGGAAAAGTCAAGAGAGCTAATACAAAACATTCCTCAATCATATCCACCAAAAATATCGCAAATTTGTCAGAAGCAAATTTTACAATGATGTGTCAAATATTTGGTGCTTAGCAAACTTTCAGTAGTATATATTTGATTTAATGAGAGTATATCTAATTGCCCAAATCGACCAGACAACTATTTATCTAGTTCTGTTTTTGCTACTCTCACCCTAGCATTCTGTATAGTCTTAACTTTCCCAATTCCCGGCTTTTGCCCTTGCCTAAGATCAGAGATTGGGACAAACGGATTTTGGTAATCATCGGGTTGATTCGAGTAAATATACTCCCGTCGAAGTGAACAAATGTTTAGAGGCCCATAATAACAAAGTGCCATCAAAGAACTGGACAGGCAGAAACGGAGGATTCTTGGAGTTTAGATGGGCAGAAGCCGAGGATACATGAAGTTTTGGACTGCATTTTCTGGTCTATGTAGGAAAATAGATATACTCCCATAGAATAGAACACATTCTCAGAAGACACATCAGGCCCATTAGAAGCCTTCCGTGGACAGGATCGCGTGCCACCTTAGAAAATGACCTCCAGAGAACAAAATGGACAACGGAAACACGTATCGCTCTATCAGCACGACATGCGCTTGTGCACTGATATCACACTGACGTCACAACATGGTCAGGCAGCCATAACAACCTAATATAAAAGACATCACTGTGTCGCTTGACTATAACAGCACAACTGGGTTCCCGATTCTAAAACGGCACCCACCTCCACCTCTTCTACTACTATTGCGCAATAACGTCGGTGTCTTTTGTGTGATTTGAGAACGTTGCAGCCAGTAATTTATTCTTTCGCTCAAATTCAACCAATGTGTATTGTTTATCAGCATATGAAAGGGTCGAAAAACACGGGTGGCTCTGTAACACAACGTTACTGGAAATAGCATTTCATCGAGGAGGCCGGAGTGGGAGAGAGAGAGAGGGTGGGGGGGGGGGGGGGCATAAAAAATGTGTGCTCTGACCAAAGGGCGGCGGCATACGTGCCTTTTTACGCAGTAATAAGGTATGTTGTAATCAAAATATAATAACAGCTCTTCCGGGTTTTGAAAACGTTCAAAGGAGTGCATGTATTAATTCAACCCTCAAAGTATCAACTTCATTACTTTGAATTCTGGATATAACTCGACGAGAAATTTAGTGAGGTACTGAATATCTTAACTAATCCTTGAAGACGGGTTTCGGTACTACATGTAACCAAGTGGATCATCCTGACCCTCTGTTTAGGTTGTGTTCTCAAGGTCACTCCCCTTGTCCATCCAGCCTACCGGCGTCTCGGATTTTCGTTATCAAAAATCCTTGGCTAGTCGTCGTCTGAGTGCTAGATTGTCCTATGTCCCCTATGGGACATAGGACATTTTAGCACTCGGGCGACGTAGTATCACTAAGGTTTATTGAAACACATCTTTGCAATTTTCAAGTGACTATAAGTTGTCTGTGAGGTATTCACCTCTACCATACTGGAAAGTTTATCGAGTGTTCAGACATTTTGTGCACTTGTTTGGCAATATGAATGTAGTGACCAACCACAATGTAATACAGTTGAAATTAGAAGGCCTGTCATCGTTAGCGCAGAAAATGTTCTTTAGTTAATGAGCTCCTTATTGCTGAAGAATGAAATAGTCTGAAACCAATGTAACGGATTTGGTAACGGCCGTTAAAATGTAATATACAATAAAAGTTCTAAATTACTCTGTTATAATTCGTCTGCTCATAACAGAGATTTAATTTTGCTTTTGATGGCTTCTTGTCATTTCCATGTTTAAAGTGAATCAATGTAACTTATTGGTTCACGCCGCACTGCACTTTGCTGTTGTTTCATTCGTCGAGGTGAAAGCAAGGGATCAATCGGATTCGAGTACTCGAAATCTTTCCCCGCGAAATTATTCTACAAAAGATCGCCTCGCTCATAATTCGTCGTCCACTTTATGTTTGGGTAAAGCTTTGATCTAGCTGTCCAAACTTAAACATATACACTAGCTTAGTTATGGGGAGACTTTGTAACCTGTAATAGGTTAACCATATTAGGTACCGTCATATTCGGACCCGTTCAACTAGGCCCTGGTGAGAATCGACGTTTCTGACACGGATTCTCTCCAGGTCCGAGTTTTGAGGGAACCATTCAAGTTAATAGACTTGCTGGGTGCAACTTAAACCTCTTTTGGTAAAAAGTATAGTCGGCCCGTGGTTTTTGACCCATTATTCACAATCATGTTTATTTCATATCATACTATTTTTTGGCTTCTTAATAAACCACGTATAAGCTGTTTTCCTATTTTATTGTGTATTCATCCAGACCACAACCCATAACTTAACGATTATTCTACCTCTAGAGTTGAGTTATATTTTATCCATGGTTTGCTAGTTGACCCAGATCCTCACGAATCTGAAGAAGAACAGGGAGATTTCCGTCAGGGTTCTAGCCCCTGGGGAGTCGTTCACTCCACCCCTGTTACAGACACAAGATTGTTTGCGCTGTGCAATGAAAAATGTAATGCGCTATTAGCGAGGTTGGTAGTGAAATCGCGAACAGAACCGACAAAAAGAAAGAAAATATTGAGACTGCAGTATATGGAAGGTGGATGTCTACTTAATCGCCGTGGGATAGATTTTTCTCGTAAAATTTATTTACAATTTCCGAGGACAAAACACAGGAAGCAATTTCAAACTTTCATCCCATGGACCACCGGATTGCATCGGGTGGTCTATGTGATGGAAGTTTGCAAGTGTTTCTTGTGCTGTTGCGAACAATTATAAATACTTTTCGAGTGGAGAATATATGGCGCTGCAATTAAGTAGTAATCCACTTTCTTCATTTTGAATATGCCATTGAATTTTAATATCGATTTACGTCATTACATGAACACATATGGCAGTGCAGTTTATAAATGATGTTAATGGTATCAATTTAATAGTATAAAATTGTACAGTGTTAGGCACACTGTTTTTCTACAGGAATTACGTTACGTTAATGGTGCAGTTTGACAGGGACAAACTAAGCGTGCTATTACTGCAAAATAGTGCACAATGCAGTCACACGAATTTTAATTTCAATTGTACTTTTATATAATCTGTAAAATCTGCCTAATGTACACATTCACACAATACATACGACAGAAAAATGCATTTACATAGACAGAACGCGATGTGTTTTTGAATCGGTGGGTGTTTACTTACATAACTAGTTGGAATAGCGTAGTCATATTTCGCGAGAGCCGTTACGCCATTCCAACTCGTTATGTAAAACACCCACCGATTCAAACACACATCGCGTTCTGTGTTTATTACACAACCCATGCATTAAAATTCATTCAAATAAACAAATTTTAATTGCAATGTTTAAACCTAAAGGTGAAGAGTCTGTTTTGACTGAAGCTGTACTGATCAAATGGATCAATAAAAATCAAAACAACCTTTTCGGAACCAGTGTTTGTAGAAATTCGTATCGCTGTGTCTCCTCGGCTTGTGCCCACTCACGCCTAACCATTTGGTTTCTATTACTGTTAGTAAAAATATAAGTACAAACTTGTGCAAACTTGCAAAACAGCTGGTAGAAACATTTTTAAAAGAAGATCGAAGCATGTCAAGATGTACGAAGATTTACCAAAATAAAGTTGACGAATTTAGATATAACGGGATCCACAAAACGAGACGACCACGGAACTGGGTTAATGTTCCAGTGGAAATGATTGTTTTGTTTTTTTAAATATTATCTCATTTTTTGTTAACTGATTTTTTGTGAACCGACATTATTTTCCTTTGGACGTTTTCATTGTCACACTACGCGATAGACGGTCGATAATTGTATAACGAAATTTGGAAACTTTTCGAAGCGTAACTAATGACTCGATGGGAAAAGAACTGGTATGAACTGTGCTGGGAAAAAAGTTCCGGCTTGTACATCACCGATTGAATACAGAATCATTTATGTCATATCGGCCAGTTCGTTAAATATAAGGGTTCAGATTTGAATGGATATGTAATAAAAAGCATTATACCACTAGTGATGCGTGTATTCATCGTCGCCCGATACAATACAGACAATGTGATGTGTGCTTGGTACTCTACGCCTGGAATCCGGCCTATTTGTGAGGACGCCATGACTATAAGAGCGCATCTGTTTGGTCATTCTGCATCTGAATGACGTCATGACGTGAATGAAATGTCACGACACAAAACAGTGTCAAACAAAAGTGTAAACAGATCACCGAAGGTGATATTTTGCTTTGACAATATTAGCTACGTTTACTCAATCCAAGTTTAGTCGTGGCATAAATACAGTTTACAACTCGAGTAGTATGTGAGGGACAAGATTTAATAACCATTGGATCGCGGATTTCAGTGCCATGTATGCCGCCCTCGTTGTGTTCTCTCTTAATATTTGATGGTTTAACAGACTCTGTGTCACTGACTTGATGCTTCGAATGAGCATTGTTATAGGGCCATGTTTCAAGTTTCTATCTGTCTGAAAGGTCTTGAAAACAGACGGAAATGTCTCGCATACCACATGAGCGAACTGGTTATTATTTATAACTAAGAAAGTGGTAATACCCCTCCTCCCTCCCATTCATTTTGGTGGTTAACGTCGCGTCTGCGGCGGGGGGGGGGGGGGGGGGGGGGGGGGGAGGGGGCACCACTGCCCCACCTCCGACGCCAGAAAAAAAATTTGCGATATCAATTTCCCTCCTGGTAGTAACCACGGATTTTCTCGAAAAACTATATTTGATACTAGGACCTGTGTCATACACAAAGCTGGTCGTACAAATGGAAGGTCTTTAGTACCCGTTTTGGGCTGTGGCCAAGTTGGTATACTAGTTCGGTACGTGCTAATTAAATGAGAAGTTGTATCACTACTTCTACATGTATATTTTATTTATTAACTAATAAATTTCTAATAGTATGAAGTTTTTAAAATTAATATTCCAACTACCATGCACGAGGTTAAGGAAATGTATAGATTGACATACGTTAGTAGTATGTCATGTTCCCCTACAGGTAAAGGTTTGGGGACTTCGGTGGGGGACCTCGGAAGTGACGTCATGTCACGTGACCTAGTGGCGCCATGTTGTGTTGTCATGGTAACCAACGTGAGCGACCATCTTGTGACGTCAACTCCATAGTGATACGTGGTGTGGGTGCGCATGCGCAGCGCGTGTTGTTAGGGTGATACGTGTTTCCGTCGTCCATTTTGTGTACTGGAGGCCGCCATCTTCGTTTCTATGGTAGCACGTGATTGCTATGTTACCCAATTTTTCTGCAATAAGACGGGGTATGTTCGGAGGGTGTGTTCGATTAAATCGGAGTATTTTCCCGATTTGTAGAATTACCACAAACAACCCGACAATCCCTCCAAATCACCAAAATCTATCCCAACTTTTACTATTTCGAATTCTTTCAGAATTCTCTGCTTCTATCTATATATACAATAGTTTTCGTCTATCTGGCCATGTTCCTTTGTTCTAGAGTATACTCCAGTACGTAGAAGAGCCTATTAGTTAGAACAGTTTACCTTATTATTACTATATTTAGCTATTTTGGTCTATTCTTGTTAGTTCTGACCCTATTCCAAGTACTCTTGTTGTTTCATTTATCTAGAACATTTATATAACTAACCAATCAGATTGCTTGATTTCCCATAATCTGTATGCAGGGTTATCTCCCTTGTGTATAACAAAAGCAGTCCCAAAGCCAATAAGCTATCGAGCAGTTACTGATAAGTCATTACTCGAACGACTCGAAGCTCATCGAGCAAATGAGCCTTAGAGCAATTGCTCGATCGAGTGACTCCTCGAACGACTCGACGACTCATTCAGAAAAAGGGATTCCATGGCCACAGGCATTTTTAAAAAAGGGATTCCACAAATGGGATTCCAAAAAGGGATTCCAAAAGTGGGATTCAGTCTTATGTCGAGTGACTTCAGAAAAAAGGGATCCCATAGCCACGAGCAATTGTTCTTTCGAGTGACTCCTCGAACGACTCTTCGACTCATTTCAGTATTTGAGGATACCTATGACATGGCCACGTATCAGTTGAGGATACCTTTTGAGGATACTAAATTGAGGATACCTATGGCCTGGTATTGTTAGAGGATACCTGTTGTAGAAACCTTACATCTGTGTACTTCTGTTGGGTAGTTGATAACAAAATCCGCAATATATAATATTTCTTATATTTTTAAAAAAATGACTCCCTACAATTTAAGGATCAAGACTGCAGTTTGATTGCCAAACTGACCAATCAGACCGAAGTTAATCAACCAATCAGATTAGTGTATTCTCATTGCTTCTTTTCCATTACTTTCTATATTAATTTTCTAAATTTCCCAACTTTAACCTATAATCCTATAGGAAACAAACACAAACCCCCAACCAAGAATCAAAAACTCAATCAAAATTTGTTGAACTGGAGTGATGTTTTCAATCACGTCCGTTAAAGATATATAAGATTAGGCAAAGCAGGGATTTGACATCATTCACGTTCGAACCATAGACCAAAGAAAATGTTCCGAATTGGCACCAAGCAGACTTATGCTAAGGTCACCCCGTGCCAAGGTGAACTGAAGATACACCTTAGAAGATACTTTGAAGGAAAAGACGAAAAGCTTTATCCAATCAAGACTGGGATTGCTCTATCTTTAGAAGAATGGGATGCCTTAAAGATCCAGATAAAAGAAGTAGATGCAGCAATCAAAACCCAACAAACAGCTTTAACTGAATCTCTGACCAAAGATACTAAACCTGCTAAACCTGTTAATCTCGGAGACAGTACACCAGGATCACGTCACACCAAAGACTTCGAACAAACCAATTCAAGAACCACCTTTGAAGAAGAAGAACATCAAAATGAGAATGACAGAAACACTATAAAGATATGTTCTAAAATCTAAACGAAGATGTAAACAGATGTTGTAAATAGATGTCTTTTATAAAAAAAGAGAAAAAAAGAAGAAAAAAAGTATAAAATGAAGAAACAAGAAAAAAGGTGGTAATGACGCTTAATTTATTTGATGTTTATCTTCTTGACAAATATCAAACAAACTTAACCTGTCCTCAGCCAGTAAGTCAGAGGGCCACCCACGTGAGTCATTTTTTAAAAATATAAGAAATATTATATATTGCGGCTTTTGTTATCAACTACCCAACAGAAGTACACAGATGTAAGGTTTCTACAAAAGGTATCCTCTAACAATACCAGGCCATAGGTATCCTCAATTTAGTATCTTCAAAAGGTATCCTCAGCTGATACGTGGCCATGTCATAGGTATCCTCAGATACTGAAATGAGTCAAAGAGTCGTTCGAGGAGTCACTCGAACGAGCAATTGCTCGTTGGCTCATTTGCTCGATGGGATTCGAGTCGTTCGAGCAATAGTTGCGAGTCACTCGACATAAGACGGAATCCCACTTATGGAATCCCTTTTTGGAATCCCATTTGTGGAATCCCTTTTTCGAAAACGCCTGTGGCTATGGGATCCCTTTTTTCTGAAATGAGTCGTCGAGTCGTTCGAGGAGTCACTCGATCGAGCAATTGCTCGATAGCTCATTTGAGCGATGGGATTCGAGTCATTCGAGCAATAGTTGCGAGTCACTCGACATAAGACGGAATCCCACTTTTGGAATCCCTTTTTGGAATCCCATTTGTGGAATCCCTTTTTCGAAAATGCCTGTGGCTATGGAATCCCTTTTTTCTGAAATGAGTCGTCGAGTCGTTCGAGGAGTCACTCGATCGAGCAATTGCTCGTTGGCTCATTTGCTCGATGGGATTCGAGTCGTTCGAGCAATATGCCGAGTCACTCGATCGAGCAATTGCTCTAAGGCTCATTTGCTCGATGAGCTACGAGTCGTTCAAGCAATGACTTATCAGTGACTGCTCGATAGCTTATTGGCTTTGGGACTGCTTTTGTTATACACAAGGGAGATAACCTGCATACAGATTATGGGAAATCAAGCAATCGGATGGGTTAGTGATATAAATGTTCTAGATAAATGAAACAACAAGAGTACTTGGAATAGGGTCAGAACTAACAAGAATAGATCAAAATAGCTAAATATAGTAATAATAAGGTAAACTGTTCTAACTAATAGGCTCTTCTACGCTACTGGAGTATACTCTAGAACAAAGGAACATGGCCAGATAGACGAAAACTATTGTATATATAGATAGAAGCAGAGAATTCTGAAAGAATTCGAAATAGTAAAACCTGGGATAGATTTTGGTGATTTGGGGGGATTGTCGGGTTGTTTGTGGTAATTCTACAAATCGGTAAAATACTCGATTTAATCGAACGCACCCTCCGAACATACCCCGTCTTATTGCAGAAAAATTGGGTAACATAGCAATCACGTGCTACTATAGAAACGAAGATGGCGGCCTCCAGTACACAAAATGGACGACGGAAACATGGCGCCACTAGGTCACGTGACATGACGTCACCTCCGAGGTCCCCCGCCGAGGTCCCCCAACCTTGACCTGTAGGGGAACATGACATACTACTTACGTTAACGGGAATGGCGCGATAGAGGAGGGCAGCGGCCGAGATAGGGTCATAGATCGTTCGCTAACAAACCTATAGTAATTCCGCAAGTCAAAAGTAATGGTGTGAGACTCTACCTTGGGATGGATAATGGTAGCCAAAATGAGTTGACAGACCAGTAGTGGTGGCAGAGAAAGGTGATACTGTGACTATCAGGGCCAGGTCTGCAGTAGTGGCTTTGGAGATATGAAGGCTATGATGTGGTCTAGAGGCTTTACCCAACGTAATGGCCAAAACCGACCAGCGCTATTCACAAAAATCGCCACTTAATTTTAATTATTTGTTTCATTTTTTGTCTCAAAAACATAGGTTATGACTCCTCTTTAGAACGATCTCGACGAGCTCGTTCCTCAGAGGGGTCATAACCTATGTTTTTGAGACAAAAAAAAAATGAAGAAAATTAGTTATTCAAGAATTTTGTTTGCAAGTGTCGTCTACTTTTCATCTTAGGTGAAGGGTTAAACCCAGGGAGCGCTGTGACTCCGTGGTTACGACATTGGACTTCACGCTTTCATCCCTCCACCAGGGGTAACTGCGTTGTGTCCTTGAGTAAGGTAAGGTATTTAAATCCTATTGGCGCTGCGTGCTGCGTATTAGGCGTACTGCACGTCGATATGCACTTGTCTTAAACCAATGCTAACCTTCATTTTGTGGAGTTAGTACTTTGCGAAGTCTGACAGTTGCTCGTCGCTGCTCGGTGGTTCTCCGGGTACACCGGCTTCTTCCATCCGTAAAACTGTCCGACACGAGGTGACCTTGGTTGTCAAAAGTGTCGTCAAACCACAATAAATAAATAAATAAATATAAATAAATAAATAAATAAATAAATAAATAAATAAATAAATAAATAAATATAAATAAATAAATAAATAAATAAATAAATAAATAAATAAATACTTATCCTCCGACAGATATCCTTCATGCAAAAACGATCCTTCAAACGATCCTTCAAACGACATTCCCGAATTTTTCAACGCAATATTGTTTTTATCCTCAAAGGCCAAAATGAGGAAAGGAGTCACATACGAGTTACTTGTTCGAGCAACTCGATACAAGCCAACATCGGTACATATTAAATGTGCTGTATGTGATGTGTGCACTTTCTTACATATTCTGAACAAGCACAGGAGCACATCTGGTCCAGCAGGAAATGTGGTACAGGATGGGTCGGGATAAGCAAAAAAAAACGTGCATTTTGAAAGAATCCGAACTAGAGCAATAGTGACCTGGACATTTGCCGCTATTAACCCATTACCCAACGTAAAGGTCAAAACCGGCCATCCTTATTCTCAAAAATCGCTAATTAATTTTCATTATTTTTTCATTGTTTGTCTCAAAAACATAGGTTATGACCCCTCGTTGGAACGAGCTCATCGAGCTCGTTCCAACGAGGGTCAATAACCTATGTTTTTGAGACAAAAAAAAAAATGAAAAACATTAGTTATTCAGGATTTTTTGTTACTTCTTTCCATGTTAGCTAAAGGGTTAAGCATACTCTTATGCAATGGAACGACACCTTTTAGGTCCCTAATGTTCACATAACACTACGTGCTATCAATATACGAATGCAAAAAAAAGAAGCGGAATAAAATGAATGCGTGTTGGTAATTTTTTTAAAGTTGTGGGGTTGTTTCATTGTATTTGAGGTACTTTCATTCAATCGATGAACACCCATCCAAACATACCCTCGCTATATTAACGAAATGCACAATTAAGATGGCAGACTCCATTAAACAAAATGGACGACGAAAACAAACAAATACGTGTCGCACTAACAACACGCCCCGCGCATGTGAACTAGCACTACCTATCACCATGGTAATGACGCCACAATATGGCCACTAAATATGACGTTACTTGACCACATATGAGATCTTACATGGTATTGTGCAGAAGAGGTCGTAGGACAATTATCATGCATTCATAGTAATCACACGTGTTACAAATTTTTGTATTTTGTTTGAATATATCAATGATGGCATCTTCACAAATGGACAGGATTGAACTGAAATGTACATTTAGTGTTGGGAGATGTGATTGTGATTGATAGTCGTATTAACTGACTATCTGTGAACTAATTTCTTCCATTTAGCCCATCATAAAAAAGTCAAGTCCCTATCTTAGTTTTGATAAACGAAAACAACAGTTCCCGGAGATGTGCGTTGTTTTCGTTTATCAACAATCAATGAAAATGAAACTTCCCTTTTTCTTGCTCTTTAATTGACTTTCATCGCGCGGCTAAAAATTTCAATGGAAGTAATTTTATCGAAAACATCAGTTTCACGAAACACAATTTACAGACTTGCCTAAGGGTTTTCATGAATTGAGTGGAACAATAAAGGGTGTGGGTGGGTGTATGGGTGTGACGGGAGTACTGGGATCAGATATGGAAAATATTTCATGCTTGTTACTGCGATTTTGTGTTGTAACATGGCAAAATTGTAATCAATAGTATTGTACAACTATATTTATAGCAAATTTCCATTTTGTAATTTAATTATGCCATTTTTCCAGTCCCCCCCCCCCCCCCACAACTGTTCCAAAAATGCCCTTTGTGTGAATAAATTGTTTTCTAACAGTTTTCAACAGCATAATTTGGAGAAAAATAAAGTATCAATGAGTGCAATATAGGTTTTCCGGCTGTGTGCTTGTTGTGGTGATTCGGGAGGACCTTTGACAGTTTGGAATCACTCTCTATCCCCGGGAGTATGGGAGGACACCAAAGCTTACATGCATCTATTAACAGGATACACTGTGCTGTTATTTGGCATTTCACAGAGATTATTGTGTGTTTCTGGAAGCTTAATTTGCCAAACATGAGAATTCATTTGCATCAAAAACACTATTTTTTACAACATATAGCCTTTATAGCTGATTGTGACAAAAGTGTAAATTTTCAAAACATTTAAAGAGTATTCCCGGTATTATTGGAGATTCTTTTATATTAAAATGACCTAAAGGTCATTTTAATATGAAAGAATCTTCAATAATGATGAAGCTCAGTTGAGAAGGCCAAACACTGTATTTCCTATAGGTATCACAGAACTAAATATTTTTCCACAGCCGACCATTATACCAAATATGTGAAAAATAATCACCTTAAATTCGATTTTCTAAAACGTAAATAAAGTACAGAATTTTACCCAACTCCCCCCCTCTCTCTCTCTCTCTCTCTCTCTCTCTCTCTCCTCTCTCTCTCTCTCTGTATCTCTCTATCTCTCTCTCTCTCTCTCTCTCTCTCTCTGGCCATAAAATGGGGGAAGGGGATGCAACAAATACGAGAAGAATTTCAACAGGAAGTGAAGTACCACCCATGAACCTAATTTTTCTTTCAACAAAAGTACACAAATAGTTAACTGTATGTTTAGGCCTAGATAATACTGGGAGTATCTCCTTTTTATTCTGGGGTATTCACAATTGATGTAAAGTCCTAATAAAATGCTTTAAAAGCTTTCTCAAGCAACACGATTCTTATAGGAGCCTAACTTTCGAATACTCGAATATTACATCAACATTTCAAGGTAGATAAATCTCAATCAATTATTTAGTAGTTCGCTGGTTGTGTCAACAGAGAAAAATACTATTTTTCAATAACACAATAGTATATATTAAGTCGATCAAGACGAAGAATACGATACCTACATTGAATCATTTCTTTATAATCATGTTTGACGGAAGAAAATATTAAAATCAAGTATTTACTATTTGCGTTCTTGTGATTGTGCGAGAAAATGCGAGAACAAAACGGATAGCTCTGGGTGTTGGTGTACTGATTGCGAATGCTGGTTTACTAAACCATTACACATAATTGTTTATTTATTTATTGGTGTTTAAGGTCACACACTTATACACAATGGCTAATCGTGACCGTGACAGTTTTACGGCTGGAAGAAGCCAGAGTACCCGGAGAGAACCACCGAGCATTGACGAGCAACTGTCAGTTCCTCAACATTCTAACTCTGTTCAAGCTTCGCTCAAGCAGGGTTACAGCGGTTGAAGACATGTGCACCACCGACGTGCAGTACGCCTTAGTACACGACGTCATCGTGCCCCCAACCGGGATAAAGTGCCTCGCCCAAGGACACAGCGTGGGCCGTCCCGAACGGGGATCGAACTCGGGACCTCTAGCATAGAAGTCCAACACTGAACCGCCGCGATCTTAATTACACTCTCAATCAACTCGGTTAAAAATTAACACAACTGAGTTGAGTAATTATCAACACTGTTGGGTTCATATTTACTCTACCCAGTTGATTTGAGTTGATTGTAATTCAACTGATTTTAGATTGTACTGTGAATTGTACATTTGCAACAAAGCATGTCTAGATTGTAACATGTGGAATGAAGAAATGTTGCGCTGTGACATTTTTGCGATCCACATTTACCCGGTGGTATTGTCTATAGAACATTTTTCGCTGGAAAACACACTTGGAACTCGGGATTTTACTATGCGATTCTCCTAAGTACATTTAACACTGGGACCGAAACTAGAGAACCAAGATTTCTCAATAGGATTTCATTCAGTAAATTTTACATAGTACCCTAGAAAAATTTATATTATAATCTTATTTTCGCCAAAGTGGAACACCCGCGCAATTATGATTCCACTTAGACTATAGAGTGAATTTTGTGAGAAAGCAACGTTTTGTTTTTTTCCTTTCACAGGGTGTGAGAAATATGGCCGGGAAGAAAATTCCACTTCCCGCGGATATCCACATTTCATAAACCATAAATGGTAAACATTTCGAATATGCTTTTCCGTCGGATGTTGTCAGAATATAATAGACAAAATGGCCGAATTTTGTGGAGTTGCCTGCAAATTATTTTTTACACAGAATCACCCGACTAACCCATTAGGATGGACATCCTTCCACATAACTGTTGATGCAAGAAAAGATTAACCAGATCTGGTAGTCCAATACGAAGAATGGATGGATAAAAACTAGATTGTGTTTAGAGAAGGGACAAAAGAGTGAGGGAGGAGGCTTTAGAATTGTTGCACGTAAAATTAAATGAAGAGTTATTGCCATTGGCTGTACACAATATTAATATATTTTTATGGAGCGAGTGGATGGTTGTTACTGTATTGGTGTGCATTGGTGGAGCTTTCGTGTAGTTTAACAAAGGGTGGTCTCCCTGGATGCACTTCTTGATTTCCAATCCTCTCAATATTCATTCATCATTCTCAATTGAAACTGTTAACTCTTTTCACTCTGATGTCAAAATATCCAAATTTCAAGTAGCCATTTTTTCCCATAATGCAACTGGGAATTTAACAAATTCAATCTTGTTTGACAGAGCTCAATGAGCTCTGTCAAACAAGATTGAATTGGTTAAATTTTTAGTTGCATTATGGGAAAAATTTGCACCCATAACTTTAGATTTTTCGACATCAGTGTGCAGGGGGTTAAACATTCGAGATCAATTCTGTCACGATCAGAGGGAAATACTGCAATACTCATCCGATGACTCATTTTACAACACCATTCACATAACAACTGCACCTCTCTTCGGTTGAATGATTCGAAATTTGACAGTGTTCCTGCGATAATGAATTGAAGGCAAGCTTCGATTTTCAGATTTCTTGTCGAAGTAATTCGATTATTATGGCCTTGATTATGTAAACGTTCATTACATTTGTTCTACGTTTTCCGTTGTCTTAAGAATGTCTGATTTTTAAAAAAATGTATTTATTTGTTTGTGTTTAAAGTCCCGACAGCCAGCGTCACCTCGTGTAGAACAGTTTAACGGGTGGAGGATGCCGGCGGACCAGGAGAGAACCACCACACATCGGTGAGTAACTATCAGACTCATCCACATACTAACTCTACACAAGCAGGGTTAGGCCCCACAATGTAGATCTTCTGTTTCTCAGGCCATTATTTGTAAAACTGCATGCGTGCAGGCGGATTTTATTTTTTATTTTTGTAGTTATTTCTTTGCCAACAATAGTTCATTTTCCTGATTTGTTTATGCCTCAGGCCTCATAATCAACCGTATAGCATGGGTGGTGGTATATTTCGTCCATTGAGAGCAGAGCGTTCTTCTACTCAAGGGACAAATTTATTAATTTTGTTAACTTGGGTAAAATATCAGACATACACCATTTCATTTCATTTTTTTTAAGTTTACATAGGCTAAAAGAAGAGAGCATGCGATAGCCAAAAGGACTATGCTTGGGGGGAGGTGGGGGGGGGGGGGGGGGGCGCTAAGAAATTTGTTTAGGCCTCAGCAATGGATGAAGGTAAGTGGACCTTGGACATGCAATAATCCTTTGTACACAAAGCAACTGTGCCTCAACGTGGGCAATCGGGATTAACCGCCTTGCTCCCAAGGACACAACGCAATTACCGCTGGACAAGATCGAAACCTGGACCTGTCATTTTGAAATTTGACCACTGAGCCACCGTGCTACGGATGGTGGTTAAAGCATTGAACTTAACACCCAAAGGTCGACGGTTCGATTCTCACTCGCGGTAACTATGTTGTTTCCTTTGTCAAGGCACTTAACCCTTTGCTTAACACGAAACGCAGACGACACTTGCAAAAAAAATTCTTAAATAACTAAGTTTTTTCATTTTTTGTCTCAAAAACATAGATTATGACCCCTCTTTGGAACGAGCTCGACGAGCTCGTTCCAAAGAGGGGTCATAACCTATATTTTTGAGACAAAAAATGTAAACAATAAAAATTAATTAGAGATTTTTGTGAATAGCGCTGGCAGGTTTTGGCCGTTACGTTGGGTAAAGGGTTACTCCCGATTACTCACGTGTGAGCGACATGATGGCGCTGTGTAATAAAGTGTACTGAACGTCGATTGTGCACGCTCCTTCAACCGCTGCTAACTCTGCGAACAGAATTAGTATGTTGGCGAGTCTGATAGCTGGTCGCTGTTGCCCAGTGGCTTTCTTCTGGTTCTCCGGCTTCCTCCACTGAATCTGACAGTTGCTCGCCGCTGCTTAGAGTGTTTGTCTGGGGACTCTGGCTTCTTCTACCAAGTCTGACAGTCGTTCCCCCTCCATTGGTTCTCTCCTGGTACTCCAGCTTTCTCCACCCTTAAAACTGTCCGACATGTCGTGACCATTGCTGTTGAAAGTTTCGATAAGCCCAAATGAAACAAAACAAGAATTAACACTGAATGTAAGTGGCATTTGAGCCTAGTTGTTAGAGAATTTTGGCTTTGTTTCAGAATTGTGTAGCTTACCTCGTCCTCGCCGGGAGAGTAAGAGGTTTTGCACTTTTTATGATATTGATGATTTCGTCATTAGTGATAGGAATGACGAGGTCATCGTCATCCCCGTCTTCTGGGTCGTTGTCAAATTTTGGGGCATGGAAGATATCGGGGTGCTCATTGCTGAAGTTATCAAAAGCGTTTATGATGACGTAGTAGTTATCAGGGCCTTCATGTGGGCGGTGGGTTTTCCTGAGGAGGTCGACGAAAGTACTTTGATGGCGTGGTTGAAATATGCAGAACGATTTTCAAAGTGAGGGGGTTGGATCGGGCGATGTATGGTTGTCGGCATGACGGGCCGACCATGGTTCGACCCGTGGTACGAAAATTTTAAATTCCAGGGACCCAAAACCACAATTTCCATGCATCTGAGCGGATAAATTGAGATTTTTCAGATGTATTTGAATGATTTAACACTTACTTTGAGAGCCGTTAAAAAACGTCGGTAAAGCATACAGGTGAGGTCTATTTATCAGCTTTGGTCGTAACGACCAAGGCTGATAAATAGCCCTCACCTGTATACATTGGCATGGCGGGGATTCGAACCCACGCCGAGAGAGTTTCCTTCGGCACCAACCGCCTAGCGAAACTATACTGAACCACGCACACCACTCGGCCACCGACAGACCTGTATACTTTACCAGACGTTAACAGCAATTATACTGTCTGTGGATTATCTTGTCTGGGGGTGGATTTGGTACTTGTATGTCTGTAAGATTACGATCAATTTCAGTTAACCGATTTTTTAACAGACTGCATACATTTTAGCGTCTGCTGCCACTTACTGCAAAAAAATGATCCGAAATCCATCGAAAATGAACCAGTACGAGCGAAACATCGAAATACGGGGGAGGCTCTGGATCCGCTTCTTGTTTCACCAGTCATTGGTTGTGTTAAAATATATGCATACAAAAAAACATGGCCCGGCAAAAAAAGTGGTGGCGCTGAATCCCCCCCCCCCCCTCCCCAGCCCTGTCGGTTCCACAGTCCCTGATATGTGATCAAGTTCGGCGGTTAAAGCGTGCCGGGTTTACAACTCCTGTCACCCATTTTCACGACACTCTAGGTCCTCGGTAGACATCCAGAGGAAGCTTCGAGCGTTCTGCTATTCTATACCGAATACTCTCATATTTTCTACTACTATCGATTTTTGTACATTCTCGTCGCTGTGTCTCTTTATTTGAATGAAATGTATCATGATTATTGTAGATACCTTCCTCAACTTAGTGTACTTACTAAATTATCAGTGTTCTAAGAGGCGTACTTATAAAGTACCAGTGTACCAAAGTATCTGTGTACTTATAGAGCATTGTTGTACTTATAAATTCCGCAACTTAGTGTATTTACTAAAGACCGGGAGACAGCTTACAGAAGCTAGAGCTTGCTGGTGTATCCTTTTTGTAAATTTAATTCCACACGTTTTAAGTATTATGAGAACACTATTGTAAATTTATCGTCTGTAATTTTAGGAAATAAACTGTTGTTTATACTAATGTCTCAGCAGAAACACGTATCTCGCACACTGAGGCGAAGAAGAGGCGCAGAAATGAAGTCATTAATAACCACTTATTAAGCATTTTATTATTTCCTATTCGGTACCTAAAACTTACAGACGTTCGCGACTCCTTGCATCAGTTGAATACCAAGACTTTTTTTTTATAAATGCGTAGCAGCTGCTTTTTGTGGCTGTGGTATTTAAGGACTTCAGATGAGGGACAAATTTGCAAGCAGCGACCATTTAAGCGTATTTTTTCAAGACTATCAAAGCTAGATGTCTGATATGTCAAATTTCTAGGGTAGTTAGAATGAGTTAAAACCAGGAATGTCAAAGAACCGCCGGTACCAACATAACCGGTACCGGGACGGGACAGAGCCTGTCCCGCCGAAACCGGTACCGGGACAAATCAACAATTGGATAGCATTTACCACCAGATGGGAGAAATTCGCATTCAAACCGCCCCAGTCCCCAAGATCGCAAGACACACATGGCATCGTGCAAATTATTCTGCGGCGACATCAAAGTAATCATAAAGCACGAAGATCGTGCTTTATGATTACTTTGATGTCACCTCATAATAAGTTCTTTGAATTAGCTGATGACGGCTCTTTCGTTGTCTTTGATACGACGTTTGAAAAGTCAAAATGGTCGGCCTTATCGAGTTATGGTGCAGGCAGAACATGCACCTGTAGAGTGTTTTGATATGTTAATTCACAAATAAGTTAAAAGTATGTCATGCATGTGTATCATACAAGTTTATCAGTCTGTTTACCCTCGTACAGTTAGTAATTTCCCCATAAAATAATTTTGTCCCGGTACCGGCGGGACAAAAGGTTCAGTACTGTTACTGGTTGGACCATGAGGGGACCGGCGGTACCGGTACAGGTACCGGTTGACATGCCTGGTTAAAACTAACCGGGACAAATTTGTTTATTTTTTTATATTTTTTTCCCAGGCAAAGAGGAAAATAGTAGAATATACTGATATTCTGAGTGACTGAAGAATTGATCCGCAGTCATTTTTCTCTGTATCCGACAACATCAACACACTTGACCTGCCGTGGAAACTAGGTAGGATTGAAGAGAGTATTACGAATACCTAACATTTATGGGGTCGCCCAAAAAAACTTTCGTCACATTTTTTTTTAATTTTCACCCGTGTCGCAAATACTAACATAGAAGTTAATAATGGCATAGTATATATTTGATATATATATTTTATTCACCAGCATACAAATTTACAAAAGACTAAACATAAAGTACATGAAATCAGAACATTTACAATATATAAATACAGTTGACACTATATTACAAATCCGTCAATACTTCATTCGTATACTGGTAGGGTAAGGCATAGCCAGATTGGCTGTCTTCCTGTCTTCCCTATGTAGGAAAGAGAAAGAGCATTGAGATATAGAAGAGGAAAACAGAGTGAAATAGAAAGAGGAAGGGGGTAGACAAAATGAAGAAGTTCTAATGCAACATGGTAAATTCCCATTATCTTCTTTTAAGAATAGTTCGAATAAATCTTGTGTTGGTGATGCGAGTGGTGGTCGGAGCTCAGTTCAGCTGGGCACATCAAACGGACTTCACCATTCCTTTAATTTATGCGTATACAGAGTGAGAGGCAAACTGCTAAAAAAAAACCCCCAAAAACAACAAAAAAAAACAAACATGGGGAAGACCGAATCAAAAACCAGCAGGGACGGGAATACCAGACAAATTACATTGAGAATGAGTTTCCAATACATCCTGAGAGCTTGATAATCCAGGTAGTATCCTGGTGATGAGTTGACGAAAGTCGGTATAAACTAGTGAAAGGTGATACATAACCGGGGATGCAA
Organism: Pictodentalium vernedei; assembly: GCA_031216915.1. NCBI lineage: Eukaryota > Metazoa > Mollusca > Scaphopoda > Dentaliida > Dentaliidae > Pictodentalium > Pictodentalium vernedei. Next base: position 477,303,342 of record CM062292.1, on the reverse strand, counting down.
CTAGATAGCACAATCTGGGCAGTAGGGATTAGAACAGGAGATATTATTTGAGTATGTCGAAAGCTATCTTGTAAATAGCGTTTTTTGAACTTCTTCCTGGTTTTTATTGCCCTGATATCCCTTTCTAGTTCGTTCCATAGTTTAGGAAATGCAAAGACAGGCATTGTTTTGGTTATTTACAGAAAGATAAAAATTCGCAAATGATGCCGGGAGATTTCCATTTTGCCAGTCAAACATAAACAGAGAGACATGCAAATTATACAAATCCTTTATCTTTAAAATTCCGTCTTTAGTAAACAGTGGGTCAGTATGAGCATTATATTTATTATTATTTATGATTCGTATTGATCGTTTTTGTAGTTTAAACAGTCGATTACAAGCTTTAGAGCCTCCCCATAACGGAATTCCGTATATAAAGTGACTTTGTATTAAGGTAAAATATAAAGTTTTCATAACTCTGTGTGGAAGAATTTTTTTCACTTTACTTAGAGTGAGATTGGCAAAGGCAACTTTCGAGCAGATTTGGGATATGTGTCCATTGTAGGTTAGATTTTCGTCAATATTTATGCCCAGGAATTTTACTGATTTTTCGTTCTGCCTGTTGCCAACTTTCTCGATAATCTGATTATTAATACATATATTCTCATGGGAAGTATTTTCTTTGTGGGATGGATTGATAATTATATATTTCGTTTTCTTCGGGTTCAAAACTAAGTGGTTGGCGGAGCACCAATTAAATATTTTTTGCAGTTCCTCGTTGAATTCTTCGATCAGAGGGTTTATCTCTACTCCAGACTTGTATCCCGAGGTGTCATCTGCAAACGATAGAACATTTAATGTTGTTGAATTATTTATATCGTTTATGTAAACAAGAAAAAGGATGGGGCCTAATATTGAACCTTGTGGTACCCCACATGTTATTTCAGCTGAGTTCGATTTACTGTCACCAAGGAAGACATACTGTGTCCTGTTCTGAAGGTAGCTTTTGAACCAGTGATTAGCATTGCCTCTTATTCCATAATGTTCTAATTTTTGAAGTTGTATCTCGTGACTTACAGTATCAAAGGCCTTAGAGAGATCCAAGAATAAGGCTAGTGTACTGTCTTTACTAACTTTGTTATTTTCCGTGGCTATATGTTTTAACAAATGCATAACAGGGTGCATTGTACTGTGATGTTTCCTAAAGACATATTGGTGAGGATAGAGAATGTCGAATTTGTTTAAAAAATTTGTGAGTCTTAAAAACATAATTTTTTATAAGATTTTTGAAAAAAAACAGGCAAAATGCTGATTGGTCTATAGTTCGTGAAATTGTTTTCATCACCTGTTTTAAAAATTGGGGTAACCTTAGCAATTTTCATCCTGTCAGGAACTGTACCCTGGTTGAATGAATTGCTCATAATATGCGCGAGTGGGGTGGCAATGAAATTTATTGAGTGTTTGAGGATACTCGTCGATACATTTTCACAGTCTTGGCTTAATTTAGGTTTCATTGAATTTACGATATTCGTTATTTCAGAAGGCGACGTCGGTGTAATAAATATGTTTTGGGGTTGTCTAGTATTCAGGTATTCGTCAAATGACTTTTGGGGGTTGGATATCAGTTGTGAAGTCTGGTTGCCAATGTTTGCAAAGAAGTTATTAAATTCCTGTGCAATGTCCCTTGGCGTATCTATTTTTTTGTCCCCAAGATTGAAGAAAGAAGGTAGAGATTTCTTATTTTTGTTCCTATTTAATGCATTATTCAAAACTTGCCACGTTTTACGCATGTTGTTCTTGTTTTCGATGAGGATTTATTCATAATACATAGCTTTGCTTTGCTTTCGAATTCTGTTAAATACCCGGCAGTAATTTTTGTAATTCCTAACATTAAATTCTGAGGGAGATCGCAACTTCTTGTTGAAAAATTTATTTTTGTTATTGGATGAAACTAAAAGACCTTTGGTCATCCACGGCTGTCGTTTTATGAATTTCTTATTTGGTTTGAGGCTTTTTAAAGGGAAGGCTGATTCGAAGGCATTGAAGTAGATATTCAAGAAGTTATCATAAGTTATATTGGGACAGTCTGCCTCCATAACTGCAGAAAAGTCGCTTTGAGACAGCAACGACTTAAAAAGTTCTATACTTCTGTAATTTATTTTCCTGGAGAGAAGGGGTTTTGAACATTCAGGATTTGTATGGGCTAATTCAGCATAAAAAATTCCAAAGTGGTCTGAAACATCGGTTAGGAATATTCCAGATTTGAAATGATTAGAAATAGAGTTGGTAAAGATGTGGTCTATCAGCGTTGCTGAACGATCTGTTACTCTGGTTGGTTTGGTGATAATAAGTGTGAAGCCTTCACTAAACATCATGTCAATAAATAAGTCTGTTTTAAGATGAGAAACTACTTTTAAAAGGCCAATATTGAAGTCGCCCGGCTGTTTTCTTTTCCTTATTAATTATATCAGTTAAATAATTCATTTTTGAATGGAATAAGTCTATATCTGTTTTTGGTGCCGTATTTGGTCTGTATATTACGCCAAGTATTTTTGACGAAAGTTTTGACTTTAATTCAACAAAGATAGACTCAAATACATGAGGTATAAAAACGGACAGATCGTTACGAACACTGAAAGAAATTTCATTTTTTATGAACAGCCCAACACCCCCACGCCTGTCGTCGTCATTAGGCCTTGTGTTTGTTAATAAGGGGTGATATCCTTCTAGATTGTAAGACACATTTGAGGGGACTTGAAAGATTTCCGTAAACCCAGTGACATCGAATGTGTTTTCTTCATTATTCAGGTCGGAGAGTAGGTGATGTAGTGGATCCCAATGGGCATTTAGACTTTGGCAATTAATGTGAAATGCCGAGAAAGATCCACGCATATATCAAAATACTGACAAGAGTACAAGGAAATGGGATATGTCCACTTTTTCAATGAAAAAAATTGATTTTATAATTTTGACGACAGACAAGTTTCCAACGGCATAAGTAACCAACCACAATAACCAAGAATAATAGATCGGCAGTTTCAATGTCTTGGTTTCAAATAAAATATTTGGAACTCCAGCTTTGGAGACATATGTAACAATTAGTCTCAATGTGTAAAGAACTCCTCAAAGATAAAACATGAAAAAGAAATAAGCTGAAATTTGACAAAAGGTATCCACATTAGGCAGTCAGGTTACTTGGACAATATATTGTTTTCAATATCTGAACACAACAGAAACGAGCCCATTCGATTCCAAATTGCAAGGTGATGAAACTGAAAACGCCCAATACATTCGCAGAGAAAATGTTGTACTGACAATGTCCACAGCCAGAAAAAAGTCTTAATTGAACGACGATCCATTAATTTGCATATCCAAGAATGCCATTTTAAAAAAAATAGATCATCCAGTTAAAATTAGAAGTCCTGTCATGAACTGTGCGCTTATCTATGCTTAATTGCGCATAGGAATTGTGCGCATGGCACCCAAAGCACGGCAGGTTCTCCTAGTTACTCATAGCAAACACAGGCAATGTTTCTGCCAATCGACCTCCGGGTTACCCGGAGGTCTATTGGCTGAAACATTGCTTGTGCACAGGCCATATGTACAGAATTTGATAGCCTTACTATGGTCACAACGCGTAGATTAACGCGCAGATCGACGTGCTATTTGTGCGCATATCATGACAGGACTTCAACAGTATAAGTAGCCAATCACAATAACCAATAATAGATTGCTCTTTTCAATATCTTAGTTTCAAATAAAATATTTGGAACTCGAGATTTGGAGACATATTTTCATTCAGCCCCATTGAGTGATCGACACTGAGCATGACAATAGTCCATAACTCATTAAGGGTAAAGCAGAAAAAAGAAATAGGCTGAGAATCGACAATAGCATGTTTAGTCGTTCACATGATGTTGCGTAACCATATAAGGCAAACCATATAACTTGGGCAATATATTGTTTTCAATATCTAAAAACGATCGAATCGAACCCATTCGAATCCAGGCTACAAGGTGGTGGAGTTATAAACTCAATACAATCACAGGGAAAAAGTTACACTGATAATGTCTGTTGTGAGAAAAAGTCTAAATTAAACAACGGCTCGTCAATTTGCACATCCAGGGATGCCATTAAAAATTTTTAGGATTTGATCACTACGTCTCTGTTTCGTAATATTTATTTTTTTCAGTTGTCGATATGTAAAACATAAAGTTATGTTAGTAGGTTTGAAAACCGAAATATATTCGCATTAGCATGCGTGGTAATCGTCACAATCGTGATTCACGAAATATCATTTGACTGAAGGTCGAACTATGTTTGTCATAGAAGTTACCGCTTACCATTTCCACGTTTTGTGTGCTAGAATAAGTTAACGTTTCTTTTAACTACAGGCCATTTAAAGTAGGGCTGTCACGATTCTTGAATTTAGGGATCGATTAATCGTCACAAATAATCGATAATAATCGATTAATCGTACCTAGATGACCCCCTCCTTCCTTTCCTTGAAGTCGTTAAAAAAGAAGTTCAAGTCAGTTGACCTACCTCAAGTAAACAACGAAGACGATCCTCTTTTATGTACATTCAAAGCTTTGATGTTCTGACCGTTTGTACCGTCAGTGTAATAATCATGGCCGGTCGGCAGTTGCGAACTTCATCGTGACAGCCCTATTTTAAAGTTGTCCTTATGCAATGCTAAACTATCTTTGTCAAAACACAAAGAAGACAAATTGGTTGATTTGAGGAATTCTGGACACAATGAAATGGAATTAGTATTACTGGGCATCCTGCAAAATAATTCTCCGAGTCTGTACCAGAAGGATTTCAGAACACAACTGCATGTTGTCCGTCATTTTAAGGTATTTTTTTGTCAAAAGTTCGGTCTCTTACTTTTGCCATTCCAGATTTCCAGGGAGTGCATCAGTTCCATGGCAAATTTCAATTTCCACATGTTATATTTTGTTTTCCAAATATTTTTGTTTTTTGTGAATTGGGAGTTATGTCGTTCTCGCCTTTTTGGACATTGGAAAAAAAATACCTAAACATTGGCCAAAGTTTTATTGAACAAAAACTCCATTCAAATCGCCAAACCAAATAACAGTCGATACTTGCAAAACACAGAAATATTTCCTGCTAACTAAAAATTTTAATTAATTATTATTTCTCGCCTAACGTGTAAAAGACCTAACCTTTCTTCAGCACATTATTTCTGGTTTATCTCCACACGTAACGAATCTAGGGTCATCCGCTCACGTAATTTACAAATTAAGCAGTTAACCCTTTACCCAACGCAGACGATATAAAAACTTATTATTTTAAATATCATTTTTTGAATTTCCAACGAGGGGTCACATGATACGGTTTTGTTGAAATTTTTTGAAAAATAATATTTTTTCAACTGCTGAATTTGCATATTACGTGGGCGGATACGGGCGATTCGTTGGGTAAAGGGTTAAAAATATTGGTTTTAAAACGAACCATACATATGACGCCTCATTTCATCTTACTCTTCGAGCTCGTTTCAGTGAGGTATCACATGATATGGTTCTGTTTAAATTTTGTGTAGTGCTCTGCGAGGGGTATCACATGATATGGTTCTGTTTAAATTTTGTGTAGTGCTCTGCGAGAGGTGTAACATGATATGGTTTAAATTTTGTGTAGTGCTCTGCGAGAGGTGTCACATGATATGGTTCTGTTTAAATTTTGTGTGGTGCTCTGCGAGAGGTATCACATGATATGGTTCTGTTTAAATTTTGTGTAGTGCTCTGCGAGAGGTGTCACATGATGTGGATCTGTTTAAATTTTGTGTGGTGCTCTGCGAGAGGTATCACATGTCACATGATATGGTTCTGTTTAAGTTTTGTGTAGCGCTCTGCGAGAAGTATCACATGATATGGTTCTGTTTAAATTTTGTGTAGTGCTCTGCGAGAGGTGTCACATGATATGGTTCTGTTTAAATTTTGTGTATTGCTCTGCGAGAGGTATCACATGATATGGTTCTGTTTAAATTTTGTGTAGTGCTCTGCGAGAGGTATCACATGATATGGTTCTGTTTAAATTTTGTGTAGTGCTCTGCGAGAGGTATCACATGATATGGTTCTGTTTAAATTGTGTGTAGTGCTCTGCGAGAGGTATCACATGATATGGTTCTGTTTAAATTTTGTGTAGTGCTCTGTGAAACTTCGAGATTAGATTCGATCTCGAATCGTAAGTTATTATTCGGTTCTATACGAAATCGGCCGCCCGATTAGTTTCTTTTGGAATATTTTCACAGGAATAAATAGAGAGTAATCGCTTGACTGGACTGATTACGTGAAATAATTCATGAGAGATGAGGGACCTTGTACAAACACGAGTGCGCGAATTACAATATAGTCCCTCGCCTCGAATGAATTATTTCACGTAACCAGTCCAGTCAAGCGATTGCTCTGTTTATTACTTTTCATTATTAACGATAATTATATTATTTAACAGTTTGCCTAACGTAACGGCCAAAACCGGCCAGCGCAAGTCTCAAAAATCGCCAATTAATTTTCATTATTTTTTTCATTTTTTTTTTTCTAAAACATAGGTTATGACCCTCATTGGAACGAGCTCGTTCCAATGAGGGGTTCATAACCTATGTGTTTGAGACAAAAAATGAAAATAATAGTTATTCAATAATTTTTTTTGCAAGTGTCGTATGCTTTTCATGTTAGCTAAAGGGTTAAAAAAACAAAAAAAACAAAACAATGAAGTCCCCATTACACACACGGCAAAGCGTATTCGTTTGAGCGCATGGATGCATGACCCAATTGTTGATTGTATAATTCACTTGTGAAGTTATCGTTTATAAGCAAACCCGGAAATCCCGGTAAATCACACTTTGGAAAGTAATAAAGCTTTTTCTTAGTCCTCTGTGTCGTCTCACAAAACATCAAGTTGAAATTGTTCATAACTCATCTTGAAACTTGTAATTTTTGCTATATTAACATGAATAACAACTATACCCATACCACCACCCACTCTAATTATAGCCTCACTTATCACTGTTGAAAGAAAATTTCTAAATAGGGGGCGCGGTGGCGTTGCGGTAACTGGTTCTCGTCAGATCAATGAAGTTAAGCCACGTGTTAGTCTTTGGATGGGTGACCGTCTGAGCGATCGATTCAGACTCCTGCGCTGTGGTCTTGGGCAAGGCACTTAACCCCGATAGTCCGCACGGGGGCATGATGACGCCATGTACTAAGGCGTACTTCACGTCGAAGGTGCGCATATGTTCAACCAGTCTAACCCTGACTCTGCTGCAGTGTGGAGTAACGATGTTGGGGAGCTGGCAACTGCTCGCCGTAGCTCCAGGAACTCCGGCTTCCCCGACCGTAAAAACTCTCACCGACACCATAGGACGTTGGCTGTTAAAGTGTCGTTAAACCTTAATAAATGAATAAATAAATTTCTAAATAATGTTGATGATGACTTGTTGCACTGTTTTGTGATTTAGTAGAATGATTTTGTTGACAGGGTTGATGTCATTAACTCCCTCCCAGATAGTATTCCCGCCCAGTGTTTGCAAATCGTACTCGTAGATCGTTTTTCCAATACTCCAATATTAACTGCCCCTACATTTCGTCTTTAGATTAAGATTCAGAAATGTTATTCACAGTATGTAGGAGGGTTTTGAATACAGTGCATCACAAGGTAAAGAGAAACGCACACCGTAGGGAATGACATAACCAGATTGGTTGTGTGGCTGGCATCCCCTTAAAGAATAACAGTTCAATTGCAGACCAACTATGAGAGTGCAGACCAACAATGAAAGGGCAAACCAACTATCGTCTGTGTGAAGAAGTACGGAATATACTCATTGGGCGTGATGGAATACGGTAACGTCATTCTGATGGATTAAGTGTTGGACAGATAGAAGCTTGCCGAAATTAAGAAGTAGGGGTACGGCCCGCGCCGCGTGTCGGCCTCCCTTGCGCATTGTGCACCCGTTTAGAACGGGCGTTCAACGTGCAGCGTTGGCCAACACAGCATGTGCTGTTGGGGTATAGAGGGTTTTGGGTATAAATTTCAAAATTTACTACCCATAATTCTTTAAAAGAAGAGAACATCGTTGTCTGTGCGGGGTTGTGAGTTACACGTAGGTAAACTATGTTTAATGTGCATAGCGAGATGAGTAAGTGATCTCGTTGTTGGATATTCGTGGAGATCAAGCTATTCCAGGTCTATGCTTGTTTTTTTATGATTTCTGTCATAGTATTAACTAGTTAACTGTTATTAACCACTAGCAGGGCTTTCAAAAATGAGGTACCAGAGCAAATGCCAACATTTGAAATGAAATGAAATGAAATTTATTTTGCAGTATACGTTTACATGGAGTATAATAGACAACTTGCAGAAATGTACAGAAATAAATGTACACTGCATGGAAACAGCATAGCCCTGGTGGCTGTCTTCCTGCCATTCCCATATTAAAAGATAATTAGTCCTGACATCAACATTGTAAACAATTTGCATCCTTACGGAATTCATGAGGAGGCCATTGTAATACATAATTAATTATTTAACTCCTAGTCCAGCGCAAACAGAACACTGTTTTCACAAGAAACGCTCTCAAATAGGATTTCCATATATTTCTTATCAGTCCTTTGACTTTCAATTCTAGCCCCAGGGACAAGGACATGGCACTCAGTGGAATGAATCAATGAGCTCACTCCTGTGATAAACCATGGGCCCTGTTTTGGAGGTATGAACAGAAACGAATAAAACCCGCACAGCGCGATCTTTGCGAACAGTGCAGGCCAGACACGACTATTGCGCGAAGTAAGGGGCCAAAATATTGATAGAAATTGCATTACAGAAATTGCTCAAAAATTTAATGGTCTAATCAGCAAAGCCTAGATTCTAGAATGTTGAAATCTGAATGTGGAGATCCAGGCGAAATGGAAGTACAATCTGGACAGGAAGGGTTATATTACAAGAGACATCTGAATGGTATGAATTTAGAGCCTTGTCTGTTATCGCCTTCATAAATTGGAATCCATTGAGACGCTGGACTGATGGTTCAATGTCATTCCAAATCCGCGGGAAAGAATTTGAACGGGAGTTCGGCCGAGAAGCAAGTTCTGGGTTTTCGTGTGCGTATATTACCGGACTGTCTAGTATTCATGCCAGATGGGTTTGTATAAATTTGTAATATGTCATCGAAGGACTCGGGTAGTTTATTATTAAACCAATCATGCATGAACATGAGACTGTGTAGTGCATAAAGGTCTCTGAATTTTAGTATACCACAGCTTTTGAAAAGGGGATCGGTGTGTGAAGTATAGGATCGTTTCGTTATCGCTCGAATAGCTTTTTCAAATAATATTTTGTTTGTATAAATATGTTTAGTACAAATTATTGGAGAGTGCCTGCGAGCACTCTCCAATAATCTGCAATAAAACAAATTTTGATAAAGAAATTCAGACCACCCTCAATCAGTTCAGATCACGTATACTGGTGAAGCCGCAACATTCGGATAGCTGATTTATCTTTTTTCCTCCTCAACGAATCCTCGCTACCTACCCTGAACAGGCCTTTAAATTCTTCCCAACTAACGACGGTAAACGCTGTGCCCATACAAGATAATTGCGCCCAAATTATGCGCAGTTTGAAACGTTTCCCATAATTGTGCAGTGTTTCGACAATATATAGTTTGGCCATGTTTCTCTGATGTTTGTGGTATAGCTTAGAGTTTACCTTTGAATCAAACACTGCAACAGATAAATAAGTTTTTAAAAAAAAACAAAAAAAAAACTCAGAGTTCGCGACAGTCGACGGCAATTGCTTTTCTGTGACGAATTCTATATGATCATGTTCTTAAAGCTTGAGATCTATTATATTCAGGTTTGTGGCATTTTTCAGTAAACGTCATGCGTAATTTAGCTTACATTCAAATAGGCCTTTGGCTCGATACTGGGAAACTAAGAAGCTTCTCGAGTTAGTCGTGTAAACTTACATGTACGTCAAAGGGTGGTGGGAACCAGTGATAATGGTGATGACCTATAACAAGACATTTAGTATATCAAATGCGGCTAAAAGTTATGCACATGCAGTTGAAGCGCACGATCGGGACCCGGCACGGGGGCATGTACATTTATATGTTCGTTCTACGTTTTTTTCCATTATTGGGTAATAGTTGGCCAGCTCACATCGAGTGATGGGTTCCGGTCGTGTGCGTGTTGCACTTTTATTGCACTTTGGGTACAAAAAACGAACCAAAAAACCCGAAAATAGTCACAAATATCATCAGATTTCCGACAATACAATCACAAAAACGTTATCTCTGCCAACATGTATGGTATATGGGGATTTAATACCTGGATGTCTCATTTAAACACCTCGCCCGCGGCTCAGTGTTTAAAAACCGACATCCAGGTATTAAATCTCCATATGCCATACATGTTGGCGGAGATAACTTATAATAACCGTTTCTGTATCTACTGTGAATAAAAGTATCTGAATCTCAACGAGGAACTATAATATCTTCAACTAAATTATTTTTCTTAATGTGACCTAATTAGGTGCAACAAATAAGAGAGAAAAACTAACAGAAAGGGAATTCCCAACCAAATTGCAACAATAGTCAAACGAACTTTTAGGTTCTAAAAGTCCTCAAATCACCCTCTTTATTCATCTGGAACATTCAACAGTAATGCAAAATGTCAGTAGAATTCTTCAAATGTTTATTGAAGCAATATATTTTCCCAAGACTGCTTAGTTTGGGGGATAATTTCCGAGTTCAACTTTTCGAGGCAGGTAAATCTAATCACAATATTTACAACAGTTATACCTTTGAGCAAACACAAACCTACCAAAGATACATTTACTTCTTTCATGTGATGAAAGACTCATTTCTGCAATAGAATTCAACTTTTGGCTTCTGCCTTGTCAAAAGCATGGGAAATTTGTTCTTTTGCAGAGAACTGTCCAATCTGTTTCAAATGGGCTCAAAAACTGGTATTGCCTTCGACAGAATTCCTACTGCGTTACCTAATGAGTAAGTGGGGAGGGATAAGTATTCACAGCTTTCTTTGAAAACTACCCAAATCCCAAAATAAAACTAAAATCTGCATCAGCACACAAAACCTTTTGACAAAATCTGTTTTAATTAACCATACAGCAAGATAAATATTTCTGATTACTGAATTTTAAACAATATTTCAATTTTGTTTCAAAATTAGGGTTGTATAGGGCTTATAATTCCTCTACATTTAGGAGAATTCATTTCGAGTCTTGCGAAAATCGTTGGCGAGAATTCAAACCTGCTATGGACAAGGATCCTATGAGGCCAGTATGGCTGAACCCCTGTTTCATACTGATAATACATGTTAACCCTTTACCCAATACAGCTTTTTAATTTTTAAAACACCAACTACTGATTTTAACCCCCCCCCCTTCCCCCCCTCCCTCAGGGGCCTTAATAGCTCACCTGACAAAGTGGTTCAGAGAAGTATTTTGGGTCACATTCAGTTAGTCGTGGTTCATGAACACTACATAGGAATGATGTTATGAAATTATTCATAATTCTAGTGTCCATGTCAGATGATTATTAGCATAGGTCTTCCTGATTGCTTCCAATTCTGACAGCTGTAGACAAGTACTGCCAAACTTCCAAGGGTTGTTGTGTCACTGCAGCTTGAAAGGCAAATGTTATGGAAAAACTCTAATGAATGGATCTGAATATTAATGAACAACTTCGAAACTAACCAACCCCTGCCCAAATATTAAGACAGGGACTCGAAGTAAACAAACTCAAATCTGACCCCCCCCCCCCCCTGCGATACCAAATATGAAAGGATTCTGACTGTCAGGGACCAAATTGAACAAATTTAGATCTGACCTCCCCAGAGATGTTGTACACCAAATATTAAAGCATTCTAACTGGTGGGTCTGAAGAAAAAGATTTTTCAAGAAATTTTCTCATGTTGAACTGAGTAAATTTGAGCTTCCATAACGAGCCCAAATATTAACCCATAGACTTGTCTTGAACAAACATTAATCCCCCCCCCCCCCCCCTATGTATGTCAAATATGAAAGGATTCTGGCTAGTGGATCTGAAGAAATAGATTTTTAAAGAAATTTCCTCATACTGCACTAAGTTAAACTTTGGGCTTCAATAGATAGACCAAATATTAACCCAGAGATCTGATTCAAACAAACTTAATCTAACCCTCCTCCCCACTAGAGATGTTGTATTCCAAATATGAAAGCATTCTGACTGGTGGATCTGAAGGAGGTTTTCAAAGAAATTTCCTCATGTTGCACTGTTGATATTTGAGTGCCCATAGGGAGCCGAAATATTAACCCAGGGACTCGTTTTGAACAAACTTGAATCTGACACCACCCACCACCCAACACACACACACTCCTCTCCCCTAGAGATGATGTATACCAAGTATCAAAATATTCTTATATATGGTTCTGGAGAAGATTTTTTTTTAATTTTGGAAAACAATTTAGGAGTGGTATCAGAGAAATGCCCCGTTTGGGGCCCCCTGTGGGTGTGGCAACTTTGTGGAACAAACTGGAATTCATATATGATAAGGAACATGAATATCAAATTTGGTTCAATTCGGCCCAGTTGTTTATGAGGAGAGATTGATAATGTAAAGGTCACGCCGGACAGATGGACGGATGGTCGACAGACAGAAAGTCTTCACTTGAGTGGCCCCTGACCTACAGTGTGGTGAGCTAAAAATAAACAATATTCATCAAGCATAATAATTATGTTACTGAAACCGGCTGATGAGAGCCGATTCCAATGACAGTCATATTTGTACAAATTTTATTGCCAGTGTCACAACATTTCAGGTCATGTAAGTGTTGTATTGGTTAATTTGCTGCCTTTGTGTTAGGTAAAGGTTTACACTGACTCAGTTCTTTTCATGTGAATCCTAGCAGCAGTGTTACGAGAAGCTGCATGGTTTCTCACTGGCTTTGTTGCACAGATCTCTATGTGAATCGATTCTCAGATCCTTATAAACCATGGCTGAGGCTTTATAATTCACCAATATCAATAGAAAGTGTCATTTAATTTCAATAAATGATGTTAAATATTCTTTTACCTAGTGATTGGGTAAAATATAGACCTGGATGTGCCCCCCCCCCCCTTTATGCATTTTTCTGTAAAAAACTACATTAATTTATAAATAAATTGATGTTGACACATTTTGAATTTCCCATTGTTTTTTAATCACATTCTGGCTTCTGAAGACATTTCACATTGTGTTTGATATTTTGCAATCTTTGTAAGAAAAAGCCTCAGTTTTCTCAGTTAAGGCACCTCGAGTCATAAAACAGTGATTTTCTCCAAGAGAATGACCCGTACCTGCTACTGTGGTGTCTCATGACACTGTTAAAATTCTTAAAATCATCAAATATAAATTCTGTAGTGCTGTGCTTGTGCTGCAAATATCCACAAGTGCACTTTCACTACTTTGGTTTTAATCCCCACAGGCACACATTCCGTAATAAAGGAGAGAAAATGTAGAAAATATGTTCCCAAAGAGGACAAATCAGTTACAGTACAGTCGCCGTGGACGGGTTGTAATACACGCGTGGGCAGTGATGTTCACTCATGCGATTACCAGGCAATAAAAATCATCATCCACAAAATTTTAATTAATGAAGCACCGGGTTGTACCGGGTTGTACCTGGTGCTTTATTTTTTAAATTGTTGATGATTATTCCTATAGTTAGTGTTTGGCATCAAATATTATTGAATCCTTGGAAAGTGAGCAGTACACAGTAGCTGTACTGTATTTGTTTCCAGTATATAATACTTTTTGATGTTTAATATATTTGTGACGGGCTGGGTCCAAAGTACTCAGTACTCGTAGTACTCGAGTACCACTTTTTTGACAAAGTACTCAATACTCGCCCCAGCCCTGATTTGTGTATGTGTGTGGGGGCGGTTGGAGTGTGAAAGATAGCTGCAAATTATTTAAAATGTTGAGCCGGGCAAATGAAAAGCAAAGAAACATTTCATCTGAAGGACAGACAGACAAACATGCAGCAACACATTTTTGAAGCCTACATAAAAGTAGTGACTAACTTACAATGAAAATAGTAGAGAGAAAAATCAGAGCAATGTTGTCAAACATAAACCAAGAGGCCCCAGGGGGCCTGAGGGCATTCACCTGCCATGGTAGCCTAAATATCAACCCAGGGAATTTATTTAAACAAGGTTTATCTGCCCCTCATAAGAAAAGCTTCTACAAAATATCCAAAGATTCTGACCGGAGGACCTAAAAGAAAAACGATTTTTAAATAATATTCCTCATACTGACCTAAGTTATAATTAAGGCTCCCATAGGGAGTCCAAATATGAACCCAGGAACTTGACTTGAACAAACTTGAACCCCCCCCCCCCACCCCCCCCCCCCCCCTAAGGATGCTGTATACCAATATCAAAAGATTCTGACTCCTGGATTTTAAAGAATATTCCTCTTATTGAACTAAGTTATAATTCGGGCTCCCACACAGAGCGCAAATATGAACCTGGAGACTTGGCTTGAACAAATTTGAATCTCACCCCTCTAAGGATGCTGCATCCCAAATATAACAAGATTCTGAAGGGTGGATCGGAAGAAGATTTTTAAAAAAATATTCCTCATATTGCACTTATCTAATCATAGAGAGCCCAAATATTGACTCCAGGGATTTGATTTCAACAAACATATGGATGAATTGTCAAAACATGTTATATGAGAAATATGAAAGCCTTTGGGGCAGTGGTATGAGAGAAGAAGATTCTTTAATGTTTTCCCCATTACTCACAGTGTTAAAAAATTATGACTCAACATTTGTTCAAAGTACTGCAAAACTACCCTATGATAAAACTGATGGCAATTTTTTGGACCATTCCTTTCTGATGTTCCTAAGGAAGCTTCACACAGAATAAAAATTCTCAGTGCCATGTAGTTTTGAAGATATAGGCGTTTTACATTTTTTCTATATTTAGATCCTGCAGTTCCCATAGGGCAACAGGAAAATATTGTTTGCATAAATTAGGAACTTATCAAATTTGCTTCAAATCGACCTCTCAATTAGAAAAATAGAAATTTTGGTACAATTCGGGCTCCCACAGGAAGCCCAAATATGAACCCAGGGACTTGGCTTTAACACACGGTATATCTCACCTCCCTAAGGATACTGAATATCAAAACATTCTGACTGGTGGATGTGAAGAATATTTTTGAAGAATGTTCCCACAGGAAGCCCAAATATGAACCCAGGGACTTGGCTTGAACAAACTTGGATCTCACCCCTAAGGATGCTGCAAATGGTACCAAATATCAAAACATTCCAACTGCTGGATCTGAAGAAGAATATTTTTAAAGAAAATTCCTCATTTTGAACTAAGTTACAATTCAGGCTCCCACAGAGAGCCCAAATATGAACCCTGGGACTTGGCGTAAACAAACTTGAATCGCACCCCTCCCTCCTAAGAATGCCGCATACCAAATATCAAAATATTCCGATTGCTGGATCTGAAGAAGTTTTTTTAAAGAAAATTCTTCGTTTTGAACTAAGTTATAATTCAGGCTCCCACAGTGAGCCAGGGTGTCGCAGATATATTTTTTGCGGGACCCATTTCCAACATGTGTCTTAAGCACATGAATTATACTTCTTTATCTTCAAATACATAGATTGTTAGATTGTTCAGACACCACATCACAGGTTATTGCAGTAATCATGGAGTAATCATGTTTATAGAAATTAATTAGAGCTGATACGGTTAACCGATTAATCGACTAACCGATGATCAACGTCTTGATCAATAAAAAAGTAATTGATCGGTTAACCGTTACTTTTGATAGCCTTACTATGGTCATAACACGCAGATTAACGCGCAGATCGACGTGCTATTTGCGTGCATTTCATGACAGGACTTCCAGTTTTAGCTGTATGGAAACTGTATACCAAATATCAAAAGATTTTGATCAGCGGTTCTGAACGAAATTTTTTTTCACTTTTACAAATATGCTGACTCAGCATTTTTTCAAACGCCCCTACAGAATACCCCAACACAACCGATGGCCATTTTTTTTGTTTCATACATTCTACAGGTCAAAAGGATGTTTCATACTAAATAACAGTTCTCTGTTCCATGTGGTTTGGTAAATATGGGTATTTGATTTTTTTCTATTTTTAGCCCCTGGGATACCCATGGGGCAACGAAAAAAAAAATCGGGCATCAATCAAGTACTTCTGATCCACTTATGCTACATGCAAAATTCGGTTCAAATAGGCCTATCTGTTCTTGAAACAGAAATTTTGGGCGGAGCCCAAAATGGATATGTGCCCACAGAGAGCCCAAATATTGATCTACCAACTTCTCTTGAACAAATTTTAATCTTCTACACCAAAGAGTGTTACATACCATATAGCAAGGCAATCTCTCTGGTGGTTCATGAGAAGGATATGTTTAAAAGGTTTTCAGGCTTTAGCATCATTGCCTAAAGCCCGAAGAAGGCAGCCGCTCCATTTGAATAAAATAGAAAAGGAATACCTCAGGGATGGTTTGTGCAATATATGTTTGAATTTGGGTGAATGGCTGTGGAGACGAATCTTGGTTTTGCAAAAGTTAACGGACAACAGACGACGGGCGATGGACGACGGACGCCAAGTGACGGCAAAACCTCACACTAACTTGCAGTGAGGTGAGCTAATAAAATTTGAATGGATATTTTTGCATTAACGGTACGGCAATTATTCAGCTACCTATTAGGGCAAGTGATTAATCAGTTAACCAAGGTTAATCCATGTGATTAATCAATCAAGAAAACCCTTTAATCGTTTCAGCTCTGAAATTAATCTAATTTTTATTAAATTTTATCCGATGAGAAAATGCTTATATTTTTGCGGGAACGGTAAATGGATCTTCTTAACAAGCATTTGAGAAAACGTCACAAGAACGAACCGATCGTTCTTGCAATTTGCGAAACCCTGGTGAGCCCAAAAATGGACTAGGCTTGAAAAAACTTGAATCTCACCCCCTAAGGATGCTGCATATGTACCAATTATCAAAACATTCTGACTGCTGGATCTGAAAAAGAAGATCTTTAAAGACAATTCCTAATTTTGAACTCAAGTTATAATTCAGGCTCCCACAGTGAGCCCAAATATGAACCCATGGACTTGGTGTAAACAAACTTGAATCTCACTCCACTAAGTATGCTACATACCAAATATCAAAACATTCCAACTGCTGGATCTGAAGAAGATTTTTAAAATTCCTCATTTTGAACTAAGTTATAATTAGGGCTCCCACAGTGAGCCAGTGTTTCGCAAATATATTTTTTGTGGGAACCATTCATTTTTCCGGGACCTATTTCCAACATGTGTCTTAATCAAATGAATTATGCTTATCTATCTTCAAATGCATAGTTTGCTAGATTGTTAGAATGTTCAACCACCACATCAAAGGCTACTGCAGTAATCATGTTTATAGAAATTAATTAGAGCTGATACTGTTAACCGATTAACCAATGATCAACGTCTTGATCGATAAAAAAGTGATTGATCGGTTAACCTTTACTTTTGATGCACGATATTATATGGGTTAACTAAGGAACAAATTTGCTCCAAAACAGGCAAACATTGTTACACTGGCTCACATCAATTATACGAGACAGAGTAAAGTATGCTAGTTACATGATGACATACTTGTTCACTTGCATGATCATTATTCTGTATCAGTAACTAGAAATGGTCATTCTCAACCCTTCACCAAATGCGTGGAGCAGACGATACTTGCACAAGACATTCTTGAATCACTAAAGATTATCAATGTTTGTCTGTCTCAAAAACATAGCTTTTGACCTTCCCCCTTTTTGGAACAAGCTCAATGAGCTCATTCCAATGAGGGTTCATAAGCTATATTTTGAGACAAAAATTTAAAATATAAAATTTGAATGGACATTTTTGTATATGGAGCTGGCCGGTTTTGTCCATGACGCTGAGTAAAGTTTTAATTATATAAATCATCAACGCATTACGTGTACACTCCATTTAAAACCCGTCTTCGTCATACCCGGTAATGTAAGGGTCCACCACCCGCCTATCGGGGCTAATTATAGATGAGTGGGAAAACCAGACTTCAAACAGAACACCGACGACATGTATCACCGAAAATCAGTCAGTGATGCAGCGATATAATACAGTTACGCAAATAAACTCCTGATCGCAAACTCGATCAATAAACAAAAAACATGTTTGAAAATACATCATAATTCTATTATGATGGCGTTTCTACTTTCATTTGTGTATTTCTTACAATAAATGGCCCTTGAAGCTAGCATTTAAGAGAGCGGATAAATACATTTCTTCCACTTTACTCCCGACCAATGAATCTGAGGCCGAACTATTTCGTAAACTTGTTTTCTTTCTTCTTTATTGTTTTCGTTTCCTGTTGTCTGATTGACTGTTGATGTACGTTTGCCATACACCTCCTCCGGAATTGCTATTTAAAATAATAAAAATTCACGTATGCCTGTGTGTGTGTGTGTGTGTGTGTCTGGGGGCGGGGGGGGGGGGGGGGGTGAGGGGGTAGATTTATTTTTTTATTTGAGTGAAATATCCCAACAAGACAAATGTCTGAAATATCCCAACAAGACGAATGGCTGAAATATCCCAACAAGACGAATGCTGAAATATCCCAACAAGACGAATGGCTGAAATATCCCAACAAGACGAAAGGCTGAAATATCCCAACAAGACGAATGGCTGAAATATCCCAGCAAGACGAATGGCTGAAATATCCCAACAAGACGAATGTCTGAAATATCCCAACAAGCCGAATGGCTGAAATATCCCAACAAGACGAATGGCTGAAATATCCCAACAAGACGACAGGCTGAAATATCCCAACAAGACGAATGGCTGAAATATCCCAACAAGACGACAGGCTGAAATATCTCAACAAGACGAATGTCTGAAATAACCCAACAAGACGAATGGCTGAAATATCCCAACAAGACGAATGGCTGAAATATCCCAACAAGACGAATGGCTGAAATATCCCAACAAGACGAATGGCTGAAATATCCCCACAAGACGAATGGCTGAAATATCCCAACAAGACGAATGGCTGAAATATCCCAACAAGACGAATCCCAACAGGACGACAGTAACTGAAGGGGAAATTCATGAAAAGAGATTTATAAGTGTATAATTACGGTCTTTTGGGTGGTTGTTTCACATGTTTCAGCACTTATTTATTTATTTATTTATTTATTTGTTTATTTATTTATTGGTGTTTAAGGTCACATACTTATACACAATGGCTAATCGTGACAGTTTTACGGGTGGGGGAAGCCGGAGTACCCGGAGAGAACCACCAAGCATCGACGAGCAACTGTCAGCTCCTCAACATTCTAACTCTGTTTCAGCTCCGCTCAAGCAGGGTTACAGCGGTTGAAGACATGTTCCCCATCGACGTGCAGTACGCCTTAGTACTCGGCGTCACCGTGCCCCCATGTAAGCAAACGGGATAAAGTGCCTTTCCCAAGGACACAACGCGGGTCGTCCCGGTCGGGGATCGAACTCGAGACCTCTAGCATATAAGTTCAACAGCCTACCACTGAGCCACCGCGCTCTCATGTGTCGGTAGCTGCTGAGCAGTTATTATTAATATTTTTATTTTTCACCTCTTGATCAACCACATTCACTGTCAGACTTAGCAAGAGTATATTTCCGTAGTGAGTTCAATTGTTATATCCTTCAGTCTCTTTGCCAGACAACTGCGTTGTGTCCTTGGGCAAAACACTTCACCCCATTGCCCACGTGGGGCGCTGTGGCGTTGTGTACTAAGGCGTACTGCACGTCTATGATGCACTTGCTTGTGTGGAGTTAGTATGTTGGGGAGCTGACCGTTGCTCGTGGTTCTCTCCGGTTATTCCGGTTTCCTCCACCCATAAAATAGTCGTTATGATTAGCCATTGTGCAGAAATATGTGACCTTAAACTCCATTAAATAAATAAATAAATCAATAAATAAATAAATCAATAAATAAATAAATAAATAAATAAATAAATAAATAAATAAATAAATAATCTGTGAGGACTGTTGGAGAGCTGAGATTTGCCATGAGAGATTAGTTGAGATTAGCCATTGTGCCGAAATGTGTGACCTTAAACTCCAAAAAATAACTTACTTTGTCAATCCTTTGTGTTCACTAAATGCTGTACAAACTTTCAGTTCCCGCAAAAAATATATTTGCGAAACTCTGGCTCACAGTGGGCGCCCGAATTATAACTTAGTTCAAAATGAGGAATTTTCTTTAAAAATCTTCTTCAGATCCAGCAGTTGGAATGTTTTGATATTTGGAATGCAACATACTTAGTGGAGTGAGATTCAAGTTTGTTTACGCCAAGTCCCTGGGTTCATATGTGGGCTCACTGTGGGAGCCTGAATTATAACTTGAGTTCAAAATGAGGAATTGTCTTTAAAGATCTTCTTTTTCAGATCCAGCAGTCAGAATGTTTTGATAATTGGTACATATGCAGCATCCTTGGGGGTGAGATTCAAGCTGTTTCAAGCCTAGTCCATTTTTGGGCTCACCAGGGTTTCGCAAATTGCAAGAACGATCGGTTCGTTCTTGTGGCGTTCTATCAAATGCTTGTTAAGAAGATCCATTTACCCTTCCCGCAAAAATATAATCATTTTCTCATCGGATAAAATTTCATAAAAATTAGATTAATTTCAGAGCCGAAACGATTAAAGGGTTTTCTTGATTGATTAGTCGCATGGATTAACCTTGGTTAACTGAATAATCACTTGCCCTAATAGGTAGCTGAATAATTGCCGTACCGTTAATGCAAAAATATCCATTCAAATTTTATTAGCTCACCTCACTGCAAGTTAGTGTGAGGTATTGCTATCACTTGGCGTCCGTCGTCCATCGCCCGTCGTCTGTCGTCCGTTAACTTTTGCAAAACCAAGATTCTTCTCCACAGCCATTCAGCCAAATGCAACCATATATTGCACAAACCATCCGTGGGGTATTCCCTTTCTATTTTGTTCAAATGGAGCGGCTGCCTTCTTCGGGCTCTAGGCAATGATGCTAAAGCCTGAAAACCTTTTAAACATATTCTTCTCATGAACCACCAGAGAGATTGCCTTGATATAACACTTGGTATGTAACACTCTTTGGTGTAGAAGATTAAAGTTTGTTCAAGAGAAGTTGGTAGATCAATATTTGGGCTCTCTGTGGGCACATATCCATTTTGGGCTCCGCCCAAAATTTCTGTTTCAAGAACTGATAGGCCTATTTGAACCGAACTTTGCATGTAGCATAATTGGATCAGAAGTACTTGATTGATGCCTGATTCAGCCTGAATTGTTTTTTTTTCGTTGCCCCATGGGTACCCAGGGGCTAAAAATAGAAAAAAATTCAAATACCCACATTTACCAAACTACACGGAACAGAGAACTGTTATTTAGTATGAAGCATCATTTTGACGGGTAGAATGTATGAAACAAAAAAAAATGGCCATCGGTTGTGCTAGGGTATTTTGTAGGGGCGTTTGAAGAAATGCTGAGTCAGCATATTTGTAAAAAGTGAAAAAAAAAAATTTCCTCCAGAATCGCTGATCAGAATCTTTTGATATTTGGTATGCAGCATCCATACAGTTAAAACTAGAAGTCCTGTCATGAAATGCGCACAAATAGCACGTGATTACTGCATGATTACTGCAATAACCTTTGATGTGGTGGCTGAACAATCCAACAATCTTTGTATTTGAAGATAAAGAAGTATAATTCATGTGATTAAGACACATGTTGGAAATGGGTCCCGCAAAAAAATATATTTGCGAAACCCTGGCTCACTGTGGGAGCCTGAATTATAACTTTCAAACTTTCAGTTCCCGCAAAAAATATATTTGCGAAACTCTGGCTAACAGTGGGCGCCCGAATTATAACTTAGTTCAAAATGAGGAATTTTCTTTAAAAATCTTCTTCAGGTCCATCAATCGGAATGTTTTGATATTTGGTATGCAGCATTCTTAGGGGGGTGAGATTCCAGTTTGTTTACGCCAAGTCCCTGGGTTCATATTTGAGCTCACTGTGGGAGCCTGAATTGTAATTTAGTTCAAAATGAGGAATTTTCCTTAAAAATCTTCTTCAGATCCAGCAGTCGGATTGTTTTAATATTTGGTACCATTCACAGCATCCTTAGGGGTGAGATTCAGGTTTGTTCAAACCAAGTCCTTGGGTTCATATTTGGGCTTTCTGTGGGAATATTCTTCAAAAATATTCTTCACATCCACCAATCAGAATGTTTTGATATTTGATATTCAGTATCCTAAGGGAGGTGAGATATACGTTTGTTAAAGCCAAGTCCCTGGGTTCATATTTGGGCTTCCTGTGGAGCCCGAATTGTACCAAAATTTCTATTTTTCTAATTGAGAGGTCGATTTGAATCAAATTTGATAAGTTCCTAATTGATGAAAAAATATTTTCCTGTTGCCATATGGGAACTACAGGATCTAAATATAGAAAAAAATTTAAACGCCCTTATCTTCAAAACTACAGGGCACTGAGAATTTTTATTTTGTGTGAAGCTTCCTTAGGGACATCAGAAAGGAATGGTCCAAAAAATTGCCATCAGTTTTTTCATAGGGTAGTTTTGCAGTACTTTGAACAAATGCTGAGTCATAATTTTTTAACACTGTGAGTAATGGGGAAAACATTAAAGAATCTTCTTCTCTCATACCACTGCTCCAAAGGCTTTCATATTTCGCATATAACATCTTTGGAAGATTTATTCACACGTTTGTTGAAATCAAATCCCTGGGTCAATATTTGTGCTCTCTATGATTAGATTAGTGCAATATGAGGACTATTTTTTTTAAAATCTTCTTCTTCCGAGCCACCCTTCCGAATCTTTTGATATTTGGGATGCAGCTTCCTTAGAGGGGTGGGATTCAAGTTTGTTCAAGCCAAGTCTCCAGGTTCATATTTGCGCTCCATGAGAGAGCCCGAATTATAACTTGGTTCAATAAGAGGAATATTATTTAAAAATCTTTTTTTTTGAGGTCCACCGGTCAAAATCTTTGGATATTTTGTATAAGCCTTTCTTATGAGGGGCAGATGCTACTTGTTTAAATAAATTCCCTGGGTTGATATTTATGATACCATATCCGGTGAATGCCATCAGGCTACCCCCCCCCCCCCCCCGGGGCCTCTTGGTTTTTGTTTGACAACATTGCCCTGATTTTTCTCTCTACTATTTTCATTGTAAGTTAGTCACTACATTTATGTAGGCTTCAAAAATGTGTTGCTGCATGTCTGTCTGTCTGTTCTTCAGATGAAATGTTTCTTTGCTTTTCATTTGCCTGGCTCAACATTTTAAATAATTTGCAGCTATCTTTCACTCTCCAACCTGCCCCACACACATACACAAATCAGGGCTGGGGCGAGTATTGAGTACTTTGTCAAAAAAGTGGTACTCGAGTACTACGAGTACTGAGTACTTTGGACCCAGCCCGTCACAAATGTATTAAACATCAAAGAGTATTATATACTGGAAACAAATACAGTGCAGCTACTGTGCACTGCTCACTTTCCAAGGATACAATAATATTTGATGCCAAACACTAACTATAGGAATAATCATCAAAAATTTAAAAAATAAAGCATCAGGTACAGCCCGGTACAACCCGGTACAACCCGGTGCTTCATTAATTAAAATTTTGTGGATGATGATTTTTATTGCCTGGTAAACGCATGAGTGGACATCACTGCCCACGCGTGTATTACAACCCGTCCACAGCGACTGTACTGTAACTGATTTGTCCTCTTTGGGAACATATTTTCTACATTTTCTCTCCTTTATTACAGAATGTGTGCCTGTGGGGATTAAAACCAAAGTAGTGAAAGTGCACTTGTGGATATTTGCAGCACAAGCACAGCACTACATAATTTATATTTGATGATTTTAAGAATTTTAACAGTGTCATGAGACACCACAGTAGCAGGTACGGGTCATGCCTTAACTGAGAAAACTGAGGCTTTTTCTTACAAAGATTGCAAAATATCAAACACAATGTGAAATGTCTTCAGAAGCCAGAATGTGATTAAAAAACAATGGGAAATTCAAAATGTGTCAACATCAATTTATTTATAAATTAATATAGTTTTTTACAGAAAAATGCATAAAGGGGGGGGGGGGGGGGCACATCCAAGTCTATATTTTACCCCATCACTAGGTAAAAGAATATTTAACATCATTTGTTGAAATAAAATGGCACTTTCTATTGATATTGGTGAAGTATAATGCCTCAGCCAGAGTTTATAAGAATCTGAGAATCGATTCACATAGAGATCTGTGCAACAAAGCCAGTGAGAAACCATGCTAGGATTCACATGAAAAGAACTGAGTCAGTTTAACCCTTTACCTAACATAAAGGCAGCAAATTAACCAATACAACACTAACATGACCTGAAATGTTGTGACACTGGCAATACAATTTGTACAAATATGACTGTCATTGGAACCGGCTCTCATCAGCCGATTCCAGTAACATAATTATTATGCTCGATGAATATTGTTTATGTTTTAGCTCACCTTACTGTAAGTCACGGGGCGCCTAAGTCGACCATCTGTCTGTCGACCATCCGCCCATCTGCCTGGCGTGACCTTTACATTATCAATCTCTCCTCATAAACAACTGGGTCGAATTGAACCAAATTTGATATTCATGTTCCTTATCATATATGAATTCCAGCTTGTTCCACAAAGTTGCCACACCCACAGGGGGGCCCCAAAAGGGGCATTACTCTGATACCATTCATAAATTGTTTTCCAAAATTAAAAAAATTCTTCTCCAAAACCATATATAAGAAACAAGAATCTTTTGATACTTGGTATACAGCATCTCTAGGGGAGAGGAGTGTGTGTGTGTGTGTTGGGGGGGGGGGGGGGGTGGCAGATTCAAGTTTATTCAAATTGAGTCCCTGGGTTAATATTTGGGCTCCCTTTGGGCACCCAACCCAAGTATCAAGAGTGCAACATGAGGACATTTCTTTGAAAACCTCTTTCAGAACCACCAGTCAGAATGATTGCTTTCATATTTGGAATACAACATCTCTAGAGGGGAGGGGGGTTAGATTGAAGTTTTTTTGAATCGGGTCTCTGGGTTAATATTTGGTCTATCTATTGAAGTCCAAAGTTTAGCTTAGTGCAGTATGAGAAAATTTCTTTAAAAATCTATTTCTTCAGATCCACTAGTCAGAATCTTTTCATAGAGATACAGCCTCTCTAAGGGGGGGGGGGGGGGGGGTGGCAGATTAATGTTTGCTCAAGACAAGTCTATGGGTTAATATTTAGGCTCGTTATGGAAGCTCAAATTAAATCTTTTTCTTCAGACCCACCAGTTAGAATGCTTTAATATTTGGTGTACAACATCTCTGTGAAGGTCAGATCTAAATTTGTTCCAATTTGGTTCCTGCCAGTCAGAATCCTATCATATTCGGTATCGCAGGGGGGGGGGGGGGTCAGATTTGAGTTTGTTCATTTCGAGTCCCTGTCATAATATTTGGGCAGGGGTGGGTTAGTTTCGAAGTTAATATTCAGATTCATTCCCAAGAGTTTTTCCATAAAATTTGCCTTTCAAGCTGCAGTGACGCAACAACCCTTGGAAGTTTGGCAGAACTTGTCTGCAGCTGTCAGAATTGGAAGCAATCACGAAGAACTATGCTAATAATCATCTGACATGAACACTAGAGTTATGAATAATTTCATAACATCATTCCTATGTAGTGTTCATGAACCACGACTAACTGAATGTGACCCAAAATACTTCTCTGAACCACTTTGTCAGGTGAGCGATTATGGCTCCCGTGGGGGTGGGGGGGGGGGGGGGGTAAAATTAGTAGTTGGTGTTTTAAAAATTAAAAAGCTGTATTGGGTAAAGCTTTAACATATATTATCAGTATGCAACCATACTGGCCTCATAGGATCCTTGTCCATAGCAGGTCTGAATTCTCGCCAACGATTTTCGCAAGACTCAAAATGAATTCTCCCAAATGTAGAGGAATTATAAGCCCTTTACAACCCTAATTTTGAAACAAAATTGACATAGTGTTTGAACTCCAGTAATCAGAAATATTTATCTTACTGTATGGTTAATTAAAACAGATTTTGTCAAAAGGTTTTGTGTGCTGATGCAGATTTTAGTTTTATTTTGGGATTTGGGTAGTTTTCAAAGAAAGCTGTGAATACTTATCCCTCCCAACTTTCTCATTAGGTAACGGAGTAGGAATTCTGTCGAAGGCAATACCAGTTTTAAGCCCATTTGACACAGATTGGACAGTTCTGAATGTGACCCAAAATACTTCTCTGAACCAGAAATTAACCCTTTCCCTCGTGTTATTCCCCATGCACTTATCGTTCAGGTTCTCATCTCATTTTTTCCATTAGTATTCTGCGGAGTCCTGTTCCGCTGGACAGATATTCGAGGCATTCCAGAATGAAGTATTCCAGAGTCTCCGCCACTCCCAGATTGCACATACGGCAAACTCTTTTCTCGCCCTTTCCTATTCTCTCCCTCAACTCCATCGACCTCGATCTCACTGTGAACAACAAAGACCCCCCTCCCCACCCCATAAGATCCATCTAGGTACTCTTCGAAGACCGTGACGTTATTTTTTTTGTACAAAAAAGGCTACGCCCCTGCTTCAGTCCACATTCTAAATCTTCGGTCTCGACAGCGGAATTCTCCATTAGCTCCCTCGCTTTCCTTAACCACCCAGTCTGAATGTTAAAGTTCCATACTTAGCTTAAACAATATTTATAGAAAAAAAAACAAGTTAACTGTATACATGCGAACAAGTGTAAACGGTTTAAATGTTTTGTATATAACAAACAGTGAACACCCGACACATAATTTATCTAACAAACATATAGATTTTGGCCTGAAAACCACGAGAAACGGTACGTATCACATAATGTGTTCCGATTCCGTATCATACAAACGACTCATTCTGATTCCGTATTATATAGACGACTCGTTTCCGGTAGAGCTACGGGCTATCATAACAGGCTCATAGGTACATTCTATGAGCGTTTCAGTGGTCGACCGAACATTATGTCCCAAAAATTTTTGAAAATAATTTAACCCTTTACATATCATGAAAAGCAGACGACACTTGCAAAAAAAATTCTTTATTGACTATTTTTTTTCATTTTTTGTGTCAAAGACATACGTTATGACCACTCGTTGGAACGAGCTCGACGAGCTCGTTCCAACGAGGGGTCATGACCTATGTTTTTGAGACAAAAAATGAAAAAATAATGAAAATTAAATGACGATTTTTGAGAATAGCGTTGGCCGATTTTGGCCGTTAAGTAAGGTAAAAAGGCTTAAGATTTAATCTGTTTATGTGACAGAATTGTTAGATAAACGAATTATCATGATAATGTGCATGTCCTGTGATTTGCATCAGATTCTCGGTGGTGTCTAAAAATGGGATCACAACTCGCCGGCAAAGCCGACTCGTTGAGATCCCATTCTGGACACCACCTCGAATCTGATACAAATCACAGGACATGCACATTATCATGATAATCTGTATATATCAAACAAAACTGTTGTAGTTGGGGTTTCGGAAGAAACGTGTAAACTTATGTATGTGAACCGTCTCCCAAAGTTTCATACTTGGTAAAACGTCGTTTTACACCATCTGCTGTTTGGGAGGTTTACCAAATAATTCAGGTATCATAATTTTCTAATATTTATTTTATCTTTAACCGACATCCAACCGAGTTTCCATTTGGCCAGTTTCAGAGCAGCAGTGTTACTTGATCCGGTTATCCACCGACCCGCACCGAGTTCCCCTTTGGCCACTTTCAGCGCAGCTGTGTTACTTGATCCGGCTATCCACCGACCCGCACCGAGTACCCCTTTGACCACTTTCAGCGCAGCAGTGTTACTTGATCCGGTTATCCACCGACCCGCACCGAGTACCCCTTTGGCCACTTTCAGCGCAGCAGTGTTACTTGATCCGGTTATCCACCGACCTGCACCGAGTACTCCTTTGGCCACTTTCAGCGCAGCAGTGTTACTTGATCCGGCTATCCACCGACCCGCACCGAGTACTCCTTTGGCCACTTTCAGCGCAGCAGTGTTACTTGATCCAGTTATCCACCGACCCGCACCGAGTTCCCCTTTGGTCACTTTCAGAGCAGCAGTATTACTTGATCCAGCTATCCACCGACCCGCATCATTTTGTAGAATTTCAAAGTTTCTAACTTCTGTTTGATTTAGAGGGATCCGTTCCAAATGTTATCCTTGGTAATCCCACCCTCTACCAAATGTTTTTTTCCCAACGAACAACTTGTTAAAGCTGTATTACCTTCAAGTAGTTTTAGTAGTTTGAGTATCCTTTTCCTTTTTGTCTTAAGTTTATTTGTGTGGTTTCTGTATGTAACACATAAATTCACTCCCAAGTATTCTTCTTCTACCGTTCCCACTACTGGTATATCCTTGCTTTCCTCTTCACCAACAGACATTATTATGTCTCACATTTGTAACATCAGCCGTGATTGGTTAATTTGACACCTTCTAAAAGTCATAGTACTGAGGTTTTGGGGCAAAACAGTGGTACTATCTTAACGTCTTCCACAGAGACATGAGAACCAAAAAATGAAAACTTCCATTGATCAGCGTCGATTACGCACGCTCTGATCGGAATTTCTCAACACCAAACGCTGGCGCAGTGTCCCTTTAACTTTTTACGTCATCGATAGACACAAACTTACCAACAAATATGTCATCTTCAGTGGGTGTGTTTTCAATTTTAACAGCAAACAATGAGTTCAAAAGAATCGGAAATATTAAAAACTCACGTGTTGTTCAACACTTGTCTTTATAGTGATTCCTAAATATGAGTTATGACTTCAATGAATTATATTTCCACAAGTTTAATACTCCTCGACCTCACTGAACCTCCGCCTCAAGTTCAAAATAAATTGTTTCACTCCGCTTAATTCTAACAGCTGTTGTCGTCCAAGAAACATGAATTTATATTCCATAAAACCACTTATCATACAAGATTTAATAATGAATTATAACATGAACAGCATGATGCAGTTGTAAATACTGGCATTTGGTGATAGAGAAACTCCCAAAGCGACGGCATTACAAGTTATTTTCGAATTTGACATCTGGAAACTCCTAAAGAGACGTCATTCGTTCGAAATGACGTCACTAAAAGCATGTTTCTGGATTCGACTACATTGTTACAAGATTGATGGCATGTTGCAGTTATCGCTTAACAATGAAAGCTATTTTTTGTTCGGCATAATAAAATAATTAGAACGTTTCTTTTCATATTCTATCAGTTGATAGTACCTCAGTTTGTTTGATTTCTAAAACAAAACCTTCAGCAGCTTCGATGCTTCAGGTTTTATTTCAAAATTCACACAAAATCAGGTACTCTCGACCGATAGAACATGACAGAAACGCTCTAATATTATAATAGACAATACCACCTCACCCGCACCCCCTTCGCGACGCTTCTTTACCCACCCTCCACCTTCGCGACGCATGAATAAAAGTCCACACACAGGGGGTTTATACTTGCAGTATGTCGACTTTCGTTGTTGTGGATTTCGCCAAGCTTTATCAATAAATAACACTGTGACGATGCTATGCATTTTTGCGACAGTTTAGACCCGTAAAGAAGGTGGCAGTTTTGAGATTTATGGGGACGGCCATCTGTATTTTTTTAACCAATCGTGGATATTGTACCACTGGATCTTAGGCCAGGGAATTTCCCGCCTCACTAAGCTTACACACAAACACACTTTAAATAGAAAGACCTCAGAAATCATTGTGGGGACAAGTCTAAAACAAAATATTTTTTTGTTTTCGATCAAAGTCGAAAAACAGAATTTCATTGTGGGGACACAAATATTATCTCCGAAACGAAGAGAGTCCCCACAAATACGGCAGAGCTGAAGAGGTCGTTTTCTGGAGCAGTTCCTAGATTAGTTCTTTGGCTTGAGCCCGGGCATATTAGACATGTCAATAACTTATAACTTATAACACCATGATGTGATACAGGTTATTAGATATTGTTCTAACATAACACACGATCGTGGTATCGTGTATGGCAGTGCATGTGCTATATGGCATGTTATTTTAACCCTTTACAAATCATGAAAAGCAGACGACACTTGCAAACTAAATTCCTGAATAACTAACTTTTTTCATTTTTTGTATCCAAAACATAGGTTATGACCGCAAGCTCGTTCCAAAGAGGGTCTATTGGCCGTTACGTTGTGTAAAGGGTTAACATGTCAGAGTATTTTCTGAGTGTAACTGAGGTAGTCTGCGTGGTATGCAGGTGGGGTGGTGGCAGTATCAGTACACTAGTATAATAATTTAACACGGATTAGAGTGTAGCTAGACAAGTATACTATTCAGAAAAAGTAGGGGATATTTGATAATAGTGAGAAAAATGAAGAAATATATTTATATTGTCATCAAAAAGACAGTTGTATTGCACTGTGGCATCTGGTGAATGATTTCGGCCATAGTTGGGTGTCTGACAAGCACACATTCCACGCACTGAGCTGTGGAAGACATAGACGGTCAGTCAGAGAATTTACCACATTCAGTCCAAGACCTCAATAGCTTGTAAATTCTCCTCGATTCACGAAACAAACGCGGATCCCACGTGGCATACTCCTCACCAAACGCCCAATATCAGATTAACTGATGTTATTCCATTCGTTTAACCCGGAGGTCCATTGGCTGAAACTTTGCCTGTGTTTGTTATACTTTGCAACAAATTTGCAATTATTGCTTGGGTGGAATCTCCACTCTGCAGGTGATTTAGTGATAATACACTCTCCACGTACTGTATGTGTTCGATAATTCACAGAAGGCCTTCATCACGTATCATTCAATAGCATTCGGAGAGAACATAACTTCATAAGGAAATGGAATGAATATAGATTATTACCACCAAGAGTGTTTCAGAGATGCTGTACTGAAGTGGAGATCGCATCACTCGGCATATATCGACGAGAACGTTAGGATGAGTCGATGTATGACCGAGAGGCGAGGTCGCGACTTCAACACACCATCTCAGAAACTCACTTGCAGGTAATTGGTATCACAGAACTAAATATTTTCCCATAGGCGAACATTATAACGTTCAGGTGAAAAAACAATATTATCGCATCACTTTAATGTGGACATTCGAATATCATTGTTAAGTATAGCCCTTCAGACAACTTTTTTTCTGACCCGAAAACAGGGGGGGGGGGGGGGGGTCATGCAACAAATAAAAAAAAACTGAAAGGATGGGAAATACCTGTCACGTGCACATATTTTTCAGGGAATTCCCTACAAAAATACACCAAAGGTAAATTTTTTAGGTCCAAATCACCCTCTTTTTTGTCTGGAATATTCAACAATAATGCAAGATGTCAATAGAATGCTTCAAACGTTTATTGAAGAAATATATTTTCCCAAAGCTGTTTACTTTTAGAGATTGCATCATTTTCGACTGCAACATTTCAAGACGGGTAACTCTGATTCAAATATTTAGTGCAGTGATACCTATAACCAATTTATGTTACAATATTCCTCCCTTTCTTGAATTGTTCACATGCATTTTTACAATCACTCGGCGTCTGTGAATTGATTTTTTTACGAATGAAGATTATACCGTCATGTCATTGAATGACGTAATCCCCATTCACTATTCTACTTGTACTTTAACAGCTGAATATCATAGTAGAGTATCTAGCGGCGTGCCATTTGTTTTATTTCCAAGGTTTAATGCATGATAGGCCTATATACAGATATCACCATGACAACACAATTATCTAGTCTATTTTGCTGAGCTGGTGATTTATTTATCATTTACTTTATGTTATCAAAACGGTGACCTTGACATGTGTTATCAGTTTTCGATGAGTGCTAGTAAAAAAACTTAGCTTTCGGATTAAATGATCGCACTCGCAGTTCCCACCCTCAATACAGATTTGTAATTCGTCTTGACATTTTTACTTGCATTGGCATGATGGGGGTTCGAACCAACGCCGAGAGAATTTCCTTCGGCACCAACCGCCTAGAGAAACTATACTGAACCACGCACACCACTCGGCCACCGACAGACCCCATATCGCCTAGCGAAACTCTACTGAACCACGCACACCACTCGGCCACCGACAGACCCTGTCGGTGGCCGAGTGGTGTGCGTGGTTCAGTATAGTTTCGCTAGGCGGTTGGTGCCGAAGGAAACTCTCTCGGCGTGGGTTCGAACCCCCGCCATGCCAATGAAAACAAAACCAGCGTCCTTTCTTAATTCTATGGCATCCGAGAAATTTGAAAAAGACAAGTGCCGCCGATTTCTTCTGAGGTGCTGTTCATAGAATTAAGTACTTAGATGCAACTTTCTGATTTACTTGTTTTGGGAAAAACACGATCTTGTTTTAACATGAATATGGATGCAGTCTATATAATCAACTTTTTTAAACTGATATGAAAAACATAACCCTGCTTGGGTACATATAGAATAAACGTATAGTGTTTTCAAGTAAAAAATATTCTACGAGTAGGATTAAGAATGAAACCGACGAGCCTCTTTTCGTTGTTTATTGTTGTTTTTTCCGTCGTCGATTCAACTTGAGTTTTATAAACAAAGCAGACGACACGCGCCTTTGTTTATTTACACTTTCCTAATTTGGAAAATGAAACATCACTCATCATGCCCCTGCTTTTCAGAATCAAACTTGTATGCTTTTCAACGTTTGATTTCGATTGATTTACTTATTGTTTTCTTTGTTAACTGTCATTCGTTTTATTGTTAGACAGAGCATATATTCTAAAACTAAACATTTCAGCGATGGTCAACGTTTAATAAACGTCGGTTCATTTTGTCTCCCACAAACGTAAAACAGGTCATGGCAACACGAATGTGGTAGAGGTCAGAGGTCAACAAATCCACCTCTCCTACAGGAATAAATTATTTCAGTGTTAAACCTACGGAGGAAATTTATCATTCTACTAGGAGCTGCTACTAGGTGAATAAAGCAAAAAATTATCCAAGACTTTTATTGTTAGAATAAACTTCCATTTATGGGATAAATGACGATTATGATTCGTGTCAATGGTGAATTAATATACTGTTCGGGACATCCTGCTGAACATATCGACAAACGTCTTGCAAAACAGAATGGTTTAAAAGTAAAGCTATAAAAAGCCCGTGCCGCCATCGACAGTATATGTGTACTGGTTCTGTGATTAGAATGGTGTCAGGCTCCCACTGTTACGCCAACTCAATGCCACCTGCATCATCTTTAACAAGTGTGCTCTGTCTTATACAGTTAAAACTAGAAGTACTGTCATGAACTGTGCATTTATCTAGACTTAATTGCGCGCAAGAATTGCGCCCAGTTGCCATACCGAATGACATCCAAAGCACGGCTTGTTCACCTGGGTACTCATAGCAAACACAGGCAATGTTTCTGCCAATGGACCTTTACCTGGAGGCGTTCGGCTCTCGTGATATCCTGGGCCAAAGCAATCTCGTGCGATAACATTTAACCCATTCAAACGTACGTGCGGAGCTGTATATTTATCATCCTGAGTAATCTACATATTTTAATTCAATCTTCCACAACCTAATTAAGTTAATTAACTCAATTAAACGTTTGAATGGGTTACGAATTATCACACTCGATTGCTTTGGCCCTGCATATCACGAGAGCCGAACTTTGGCCCAGCATATCACGAGAGCCTTCGGCTCTCGTGATATGCTGGGTCAAAGCAATCTCGTGCGATAACATTTAACCCATTCAAATATATATATTTATCATCCTGAGTAATCTTCATATTTTAATTGAATCTTCCACAACCTAATTAAGTTAATTAACTCAGATAAACATTTGAATGGGTTAAGATTTATCACACTCGATTGCTTTGGCCCATCATATCACTCGAGCTTTCGGCTCTCATGATATCCTGGGCCAAAGCAATCTCGTGCAATAACATTTAAACCATTCAAATATATATTTATCATCCTGAGTAATCTTCATATATTAATTCAATCTTCCACAACCTAATTAAGTTAATTAACTCAATTAAATTATCTAAGAGTACCAAACATTTATTATTCCTAAATTCAAAGCAGACTCAGACACGATAGATAAGTGGTATGTTTTATAGTGCCTCTATGATCATCAGGACACATTCATAATCGACATTTATATACTTAATGTACGTCTTGTATTATAATTACTTTTTTTTTAATTAATTCGCTTTTGTCATGCGTCCGAGAGAGGAAAGAGTTTGCACTTAGGAATGATAAATTTAATTTCACTGTTTCCTAAAAACACGATGCAGATTATGAGCGACAATCCATTGATCTTCCCAATTATTCGTCTTTATTTACCATACCACTGGACAGAATGGCTGCCACCATGTCTACACAATTCCTTTGTAAAATGTGTACATCACGTAAATTGCGTGTTATTTTCTCCAAAACGGGAAGATAAAAGATACATGATCAAAACTGGCTTGTCCTTAAACCACTTACTCTCTGAAATTTACGCCATCGCCCGGGATTTGTACACATTCACAATGGTGGGTTTCACTTGCTTTCGGTAGGTTGCTGTTTATTATAACATAATTAAACTTTGTTTCGGTTCATGCGTTTTCAGATAAAACGATTGGCTCACACGATTCTGTTTTTTCTTTTCATAACTCAATGAACCGAAAAAACACAATTAGGTCCGCCCCCAGCCACGCCCCTAAAATACCAGTCTTCGGAGTTGCAACATGGTGTCAAATCAATAGAAGTTAGAACACTGGCACGTTCTAAATGTGAAAAAGAAAAATAAATTTATATTACTAATTTATCACCATGAAATTATTTATAAAATATTTAAATGACCGTGGTGGGTCAATTTTTCTTTTTCTTCACAACTGTATTTGTTTGACATTTCAATTTTTACGCACACTGGGTGTTCGTCTGCGTTCATCGTTTTACCCAAATCCATTTGTAAACAATGGCTGGTCACGACGAATACGGCAATTTTGACATTGCTAATTTGAATGAAATTTTTGGAAATCAAAATGATTTTATATTTATATTTTACAATCTGTGTTTTTCAGTTCTCGGGAAACGGTCAAAACCAAAATACAATGTAATACTGATGGCCTACTTCCACCTACCACGGAACGTAACTTTTACGTGAAGTGAACAGTTGAATGAAATTTGAGGGAGGCGTGGCTTATGACGTTTTCTTTGCATTACGTAATTCATTGGTCAATAAAAAATTTAATGACATAAGTACATTTGACTTGGAAAGTGTGTCAATTGCTACCTGCATTTCAATAATATGCGCCCTCTTTTGTGCCAGAAAAATAATATGTCTACCAGTTTTAGTTTTTAAGTCTTTGTTCGCTGAAGTGGAGGACGACTAACAGTATTTATTTATTTGGGTCGCGAACGTTTAATTGTAAGGAAGGATCGTTTCTTTGTGTCTATTTCTTGAGTTATGAACCCCAAAAAACAAAGTTCAAACATCGCGTAAATGGGATACGCCCATTTACACAGTTTGGACTTTGTTTTTTGGGGTTCATAATTCAAGAAATAGACAAAAAGAAACGATCATTCCTTAACTGTTTTTGAAATGTTCATGTACTTTATACAGCACACAGAACACTAAAACTACAGACTCAAATAATCACCCAATCCCACTAGGGCTTCATGGTATTCCAGTTTGTAATACCCAGTAAGGTATTTTTTTTTAAATATCGCTTATGAGTAAATATCAAGTATTTGAGAACTGACAACCCTTGTTTAATATGACCATACAGAATTCCAAACGCACGCATTACTGCTCATACTTTGCGATAGTTCTTGCTTGGAACGAATAGAACCACGTGTATTTAATTTTGCAAAGGAACCATACAGGCCTGAAAATAAGCAGTCTGACATTTGCAGAATAAGGTTCCCAGATGGAGAATTTAATGATTCTATCCCATACAGTGGGCCAATTTATCCTCTGGGTACCTCCTTCTTTTTAGTTTTGAAACCCCGATTCAGATTGAGGTCCACAGAGGGTAAATTTGGTGATGCTACCCTGCTCTGCAGGGTAGCATCACTACATTCACCTCTGGGGACCTCATTTTGCAGATGACAGTCTGCTTATTTTCTGGCTTGCAACCATATCTAAATTGAATAAAAGTATGGTAGTTTATAGTGTTCTTGTGATGAATTTAGATGACGTTCAAGTCCAAAAAGTTAAGTTTATCATTAGTTTGAGAATATCGACATTGCGTATCGACAATATCGTGAAGGTCGGTATATCTTGTAAGTTGAAATTGGCTCGGTACGGTATCAATATTAAAACAAATACCGAGTGTCGGTGAAATATCGAAATACCATGAAGCCCTAAATCCCACACAGTTTAATCCTGTGCACATTTATGTCAAAACACTGAAATTCCAAGCCGCGATTCTCCCATAATGCAACTACAATACAATCTTGCTTGACAGAGCTCATTGAACTTTGTCAAACAAGATTAAAGTGATCAATTCTAAGTTACAGTATGCGAATATATTGAGCTTGAGCTGTTGACGTCATTGTGTAGAGGAATAATTAAACCAATGCGATCGACGTTCGACACGGACAGACGGGCGGGTGGACGAGCGATCTGGCTGGCAATCGGGTGGGCAGGCCTTTCGGATGATTGGGCGGACGTGCGGGTGGGCTGGATATACAACATGTCGCATCCCAAGAAGTTTATATTGATTAGCATGTTATTAAGCCTTTGAACAACAACGTAATTCAGCCAAATGTCCTTTACATACTTTTCCTAGGATGTGGAATACTGTTGAACCGTTAATTCAAAACTACCCCAGATCATTATTCAAAAAGACTAACCGATAAATTAATAAATTCGTATCCACAACAAATCGACTGTGACAATCCAGTTTGTCCTGACTGTAGGTCTTAGGTATGTTATTTGTGTTATTTAAACATTATTGCGAAAGAAATTCTGTTATCTCATCATCATCACCATCATCATCGTCATCATATCCTTGTACGTAAAGGCTTTACCCTCTAAAAGAGGTAGAAAGGTATCTGCTCCTAATGGAAAGCCCCCCCCCCCCCCCCCCCCTCCATTGTACTGAGTTAAGCTATAACCGCTTCACCGCTGAAAACACGCTGCTATCAGGATTGATTTGCATTCATCTGTTTTTGTTTTTGTTTTTATATTGGGAATGGCAGGAAGACAGCCCTCGTGACTATGCCATCTCCTTGTAATGTAATAAAACAACGTGCGAGAATAACATGAACGTTAATCCACCGATTCTGTTTTGCGGAATAGTAGTGCCAGTGACGGAGATTTGTGAGGGTAGGGCGTTCCCCATCGGGCATTTTGTCGAAAATACAGAGTGAACACGGGTCTGAGTTCCACTAAACTGTAAAAAGGATCGTTAAAATTACAAGAAAATTACCATTCACCCAACTTTTTATTTACTTTCACTGTTAGTTTTTCGGTAACACCCAATGTTCACGCTGGCCCGAACACTTTTTCTGCCAAGTGGAATTTTTGTTCGGTGCCAATTAATTTTTTTTTTGGTGATGAATGAAAGATTTTAGTGCCAAATGGAATCTGATTGTAAATGAGAACAAATTAACCATGTATGGACCTTTGGGTGCAACAAGGCGCCATCTGCAATGCAATTGCATTGCAGATGGCACGTTGTTGCACACAAAGCACCATACTTTAATTTAATATTACCTGAATCTTTTAAGTATTTTAGATGCAAAAAAAAAACCACAATGATAAAAATATAGACAATGAAAAAGTCTATTTTTAACGTTTACAAAAATAAATTTCACGATTATTATTTACTCACAGTTTATTCACTCCAAATAAATTAGTAGTAAATAGAAGATATGCAGAAAATTAAGCAAGTAAACATAAGAATCAAATTAAATGGATAAACTGTAATGTAAACATGTACTTAAGAACTATGTTTATTACATTCACTGTTAATTATATTCTATATGTTCATACAGGTACATGTTATATTACTAAATAAAAGTATTCTATTCTATTTATATAGGATGGCTGTTCAGTAAATATTGTGGGGTAGACCAATCAGTATTTTCAACGTACAGCCAGAGGCTGCACGTTGAAAATACTGATTGGTGTACCCCAAATAATGAATATGGACTCTTCTAATTGCTGCCATTGAACTAGCATGGAAGATACCGCTAGTGTTCAAAGGGTTAAATTGAGTTCTTCTCTCGAAAACGACGGTCATAGTAACTATATTATTGCCAGCGATGTCGACGCGATGATTGTATTCAATGCTATCGAAATAGTTTTGAGTGGAACAGGTATTGTCGTAGTTACTGATGACTCAGATATTCTGGTACTCTTGGAGCACCGTGGGAGGATTGATATGGAGAATATGTATTCCGATCAGAAATGAGTAGATCTGGTGGTCGATTCCACTATAACATTGAGAATTTTGCTTCCTCAATTAGTCAAGTTGTAAAATCACACATCATTTTTATTCACCACTATTTCAACTTTTGGGCACGGAAAACAAATCACCATGAATTGGAGAGTTAGGTGTACTGTGATGTTTCCTTCACCACTGAAAACATAGTGCAGCGGGTCTCAGTTTCTTCTGTATAAAGCGAAAGCTGAGAAATCACCTGACAGATCCCGTTACGCCAAGTTCATGAAGAACAAATGAATTAGTAGTAAATAGAAGATGTACAGAAAATTAAGCAGGTAAACATAAGAATCCAATTAAATGGATAAACTGTTAACCCTTTACCTAACGTAACCAGTCAGATTTATTCCTAAAAATTACCATTCAATTTTCATCATTTTTTTTATTTTTTGTTTCAAAAACTTATAGCTTATTGAGCTCGTTCCAATGAGGAGTCATAAGCTATGGTTTTGACGCCAAAAATAGGCATTCTCGACTTTTGTTTGCAAGTGTCGTCTGCCTTTCGTGTTAGGTAAAGGGTTAATTGATTTGGCCCATAAAAAAGAGCCATGATTGCACTCATTTCTGATAGATTACTTGTCGGGAGTGAATTCCGCCTCACTTGTGTCGTCAGACAAATGCACAACGACGCAGCAATACATCGCAAAGCCATTGCAACACAGTAAACGTAAAGCCAAAGTTGTGCCAAACGTTGAATTTTGGATGTCAAACGAATTACTTTAGAGCAACTGGTACCTCACGGCTTGAACAGTGACCTTGAAATGACGAAAGCAATATGTTATTCATTACTCCTGATACGAGTGTCTTATCTAGAGTGTCATCAAATTAACCCGTTGAACCCGATATATCGATTTTTCCATTCCAGGA
Organism: Pictodentalium vernedei; assembly: GCA_031216915.1. NCBI lineage: Eukaryota > Metazoa > Mollusca > Scaphopoda > Dentaliida > Dentaliidae > Pictodentalium > Pictodentalium vernedei. The sequence continues at coordinate 477,263,956 of CM062292.1, read as the reverse complement.
CATCGATACGTTATAAATTGATTTAAGTAGCAGGGTTGCTCGGTAAATGTGTGGAGTTGACCGATCGATATTCATTGGTCTATCCCCCAAATAATGAAGTTGGACTCTTCCTAATATTGTTAATTAACTGACCTGAAAGATACAACCATAGTCTAAAGGGTTAACGAATGGCTAGGTTTGCGATCGGTAACACAACGACCTGACAGTTAGGACATTGTAAGATTATAACGTTTTACCCGTCAGCAATAAACAACTTTTCGTTGTCTGTTCTTCCAGTGTGGGATACTTCTCAGCAAACAATTGAAAAATACAGTTAGACAAAAGAACCAAAAGTATACGTTTTGTGCCACATGTTGCTGCCAGATGTTGTGCCAAATGACGTATTTTTTTATGCCAAACCAATTACTTTAGTGCATTAGGCACCGTACGGAGTGACCACTGGACGTGAAGTGACGTAAGCAATCTGTTCTTCATTACTCCTATACGATTGCCTCATCTTGCGTGTCATCAAATTAACCCCTTGGACGGGATACCATTTTCGTTTTCATCCCAGGATGTTGATACGTTATAATGTCATTAAGTAACAGGGCTGCTCGGTAAATGCGTGGGATTGACTGGTAAATATTTTCAACGTGCAGCCCTGCTGCACTTTGAAAATATTTATTTGCCTATCCCCAAAGAATGAAGCTGGACATTACCAATTGTTGTTAATGAACCGACTTGGAAGATACAACCATAGCTGAAAGGGTTAAAGAATGGTTAGGTTTTCTATCAGAAGCACAACGACATGTTAGTTAGGGCATTGTAAGATAATAACGTTTTACCCTTCATCAATAACCAACTTTTCGCAGTCTATGTTTTTTCACTCTGAGATCTTTCACAACCAAAAAAATGAAGAAATACAGTTGCACGAAAAAACCTTCGGAATGCTCATAACGATATATTTTTTTCACATTTGAGTGAGTCTGAGCTCGCGAAATTACATAGACAACGAAGTTATAGCAATCGTTCAATATAAGCAACGCATATTTCAGTCTGATCTGGGAATTGTTGACAACAAAATTCTGTTTAGACATTTTGCTCATCTTTTAAACATGTTAGGGTACACAGTAAGCGTTACGGAAGTGGTTAAATTGTGAATTCTTCATGGAGGTAAGTTGATGAATAAAACTCTGTTTTCTAAAGTCAGAAGCCCGATGATCGATAAATAGGCAGGGCTCTCGCATAATGAAAACATAACAATAGACCCGTTGTTTACTTTTCGAGAGTAGTTGATTCAACAAAGAGGGCAATGGTTAGTGACATGACTGCAAGCGGCAATCGATTCTCAAAACAGATTAGGGAAACTGGGTTCGAGAGTTTCAGATACGAAATCGTCATTTAAGTTTAAACAGCGACTCAACTTCGTAGAACTATGTTTGTAAGAAAACCAATTTTTATGAGGCTTCACGAGCCTATCTTTATGGCACTGATCTCTCTTTTAGTTGTTGACAGTGTATACGCTATTGATTTAGGGTGGAGTAGATCTGTGAACATAATCAACCCCTCATATTACAATATATCTACTCCAAATGTTTTGAGATGCGGAAAGTTGTGCGAAAGACAAGGGAAATGCGCGGCCGTTACGTTCGACACCAGAGAGAGGATATGTCACATGCATGATGCGATGGTCACAACTCAAGGCATTGGATCCAGTGGACATTACTTGTTCAAGGTCAGTTCCTAATCTCTTTTATACTACATCTATCCAAGTGAAACAACATCGAAATGTGAAAAACATATTTACATGGGGTTTCGAGTTTCGAATCTATGCTGTTTACAAAATTTGTTTTTAGAAAATGAAGAAAAAACGAAAAGACGTGTAGATTTTTTGTCCACTTCTTGCCATTCTGTGATGTAGAAATACAATCACGTTATATGCACGTTAGATTGTTTACTGTTTTCCCGACATCTCTTTTGCCAAATGACCTTTTAAAATAGTTTGCCAATACGTCTCCAGAGTTTCAATGTGTTCTATGTGCCAGTTGGCACATAGAACACTTTGAAACTTAGGGGACGAACAGTGAGCAGGAAACTGAGAAAGGGGTGGTTGGGATGGGATGGGTCGAGAAGCAAATGCAAAAAGAATTATAGGCCTACACTGTTAGACCAAACAAATGTGATGTTACGCAAATAGATTTGCGCTATATCTATTGTATAAATGGGGGCGCGGTGACAAAGTAGATAGAGGTACAGGCTGCAAGCCAAGAGGTCCTCGGTTCGAATCCCACCTGCGGCAATCGAGTTGTGTCCTTGGCCAAGACACTTCATCCTCATTGCCCACGCGCGGGCACGGTGGCGATGTGTACTAAGGCATACTGCCCGTCGATGGTGCACCTGTCTTCAACCAATGCTAACCCTACTTGTGTGGAGTTAGAATGATGGGGAGCTGACTGTTACTCACACTTGCTCAGTGGTTTTCTCGGCTTCCTCCACCCGTAAAACTGTTGTGGTCACGTTTCGCCATTCTGCAGAAATGCGTGACCTTAGGTACCAATAAATAAATAAATAAATAAATAAATAAATAAATAAATAAATAAATAAATAAATAAATAAATAGGCAGCGTGTGATTCTGCAAAGCTAGAAATTACAGGCTTGATTTTCTCACATGATATTTTCCCATCCACTACGAGCGGGCGGAGCAGCTATTTTACCGTCCTTGGGCGCGTGGAACAGTCGTTGCAGGGTGGAGTTGCTAGTTTTTGCATTTTGGGCGGGTGGGGCAGCTATTTAGCGTCCTTGGATGGGTAGGTCAGCTTGTTAACCATAAATGTGTTTTTTATGCAGGAAGTTTTGTAGTATATTTTCTAAACATGTCTTATTTGTAGGTTGTGATGTATTATGTAATCTACGAATGTGTTATCATACCAGTTCTTTTTTTTATCCAAGGAAGTTCAAACTATTTTCTGAAAAAAAGATAAATTTCTTTTTTAAATTTTTCGAAATATATATATTTTTTTCGAAAATAAGAGGAACGAGAAAACAATTAAATAACTCCAATTCGATAAACATCAACAAAACCGCTGTATGACACGGGAAGACGAAAGGCGAGATGTGGTTACGGTAAGCGCACGCGGTGATCGCCGTATCGATCGCCACGCTCAGTGCGCATGGTGGTCGCCATGTCGATCGTCACGATCAGTGCGCGCGGTGATCGTCGTGTCCATCGGGCGAAAATCGATTTTCTGCTTCGTTAACGCGAACAAAAACGACACATGTACACCCGAATACCAACCGTGAAATGTGATCACTGTCAGTGCGCTCCGTGTCGGCCGAAACCATTAAATTGGTCTGCTTTCATAGACAGGAACAAAAACGCCGTACGGACACCCGAGGATCAAAGGCGAGATGACGTCATGGTCAGTGCGCGTGCTGAGCACCGTGTCCGCCAAAACCATTAACCATTGAACACTAGCGGCCGCTTTTCCAGTCAGGAACATGACACGCCATAACGTTATTAAATAGGATGGCTGTTCAGTAAACACGTGATGTAGACCAATCAATATTTTCAACGTGCAGCCCAGAGGCTGCACGTTGAAAATATTGATTGGTCTACCCCAAATAATGAATATGGACTCGTCTAATTGCTGCTATTGAACTGGCATGGAAGATACCATTTGAGTTCAAAGGGTTATATTAGTCTGCTTCCAGAGCCACGAACAAAAACGCCGTTCGGACACCCGAAGATCAAAGGTGAGATATCGCCACGATTAGTACTCACGTTGTTAGTCTCTGCTTGCTTCGAGAGCCTTCGAGCGGAAAATCAATTTTACGCTTCCATAAACACGGTAAAATCATTCGACGGGACACGCAATTTTTTAAATTCAATTTCGACCAGTTCTCAGAGGTTGGTCACAAATTAAAATTACACACGAAAAAAAAATGGTCACGGACGGAGGCCGTTTTAATAAATGGTGTAATTCCCTATGGAGTTTTCAGACTCAATGTCCAAAACTATTCTCCAAATTTTCAAAATTGTAATTTTGGATTCGTCAGAAAATGTCTGTAAGATTCCCAAAGAAACAGTTGGCACAAATTCTAATTACACATGGCACGATAATTGTCCACGTATATAAAAATACAGGGCTTTTTAACAAATGTTGTAATTCCCTGTGGAGATTTCAGTGTTAATGTCCAAACCTGTTCAACGCATTTTCGGACTTCTAAAGTTAGAAAATGTCTATGGGATTCCCATAGCAAAGGTGGGTACACGAATTACACGAATATGTATAAATTAACATTGAAAACTCCCATGCCACATACTCATTTTAGGGGATTTGGACATTAACACGAGATTTTTCATAAGGAATTACACGTTTTGCTTTTTTTCGGATGGCCATTGGATCGTGGAGTTAAAATGTGTATGAATGTTTAGTGTTTGTGTTAGAATTAACATTGGACGTTCAACAGACATTTTCTAACTCATAATTAATCCACAGCTACCTAATATTTCTTTTGTTCTCTGCCATGAAAACAAGCCCTACAAACTCACACCAAGTACGGTTTTGATGAGAACAGCTCAGTAAAACAGCACCAATATCTGGATATTGGGACGGTTTTGAAACAGTCCCAATAACTAGATATTTGTACGATTGTCACGGTACTGTAATCATAACCATTCAAAAGTAAAGATGCTGTAAAGGAGGTGTGAAAAACTTTCTAACACATGAATTATCGACAAGCTTTTCTCGACAGAGCTACTGAATTGAGTGTGCATCGTGTCCAAATTATAATGTAGTTTTTAATTTTTTGTTGCTTTTAATAACCAACAGCCCTGGTAACCTAAAAAGGACTCCTGTGGAAACCTCGGAAGTGAAGCAGTGCTTGTTTGCTGTGGTAAACAAGTTCAGTTTTACTGGTAAAATAGGACCTGGTCACCAGTGGCCGGGGTAGAAGTCCCCTAAAATGGGCAGCATGGGTGTAAACGGTTGGCTAAACTTGACTTTACACCTTTTTGCGGTCACAATTAGCCATAGCTGCAGAAAAGTGACCTTAAACACCAGTAAAAAAATAAATAACCTAAAAAACGCCCTTTTTCAAATATTAAGACGGCAATCAGGCACCACCACCCACCACCCCTGAGGGAAAGCGAACCTCTTCTTCAGATCAAAAAAAAAGAATTATTCTTACAAATGCTTTAAAAATGAACGATTATTAAATTTATCTGCCGCACTTTCGATGAGGGATTGAATAAGTGTTCCACCCTTGAGCTGAGACATTATATTTGCGGGAGAACAAATTACGCCATGATGTGAGTTCACTTCGAAGCCACAGATCTGTTCACGATATCTGAACTTCTGATGCGTGTCATAACTCCAATAGACTTTCTAGCAAGCAAACAATGGGTTATGTTCGGGGGTAGAGCAAGCAAAACGTGTTTTAAAATGTGGTTTTACTCGTGTCAAACTTTCTAAAATATAATTTTTTTGACTTTTGTTAACATTGAGGGGCTGTGGATTAAATCACATATATCACTATTTTGTGTACTATATGGGTAAATAATTGTACAGTTGTGAGGTGTCCTCCAATATTTGGACTCGGCTTCGCCTCGTCCAAAATATCTCCGGACACCTGCACAACTGTACAATTATTTACCCATATAGTACACAAAATAGTGATATATCTATTACAAAAAAAAGATTTTTTTTTTGGTCTGGCCCAAATTTGCGGAGTCAGAAAGCTCAATTCCACACTTCTCATGTGGTCGTCCTGCGTCTCTTTTTCTTCTACCCCAGTCATTTGGAATCCAAAGGATGGAAGATACAGACTGAAAGGCCACTGGACAATGCCGTGTTCTCTAACTATGAGAAAGGCGGGGGGGGGGGGGGGGGGGGGGGGGTAATGCATGGTATATAATTACAATAATTAGCGATAATATATATAACCGTCACACCCTCCACTAGACACACACCATTTAACATACTCCGTTAAACTCAACAAGACGTGAAAACCAAGAAAATAGTTCCTCAGTGAATCCATTTTTTAATGGACTACCCTGCATGGCGTCTGTATATCGGGAATATTTGCAACTCCCAGTGACAATTCGTTGCCTGAGTGCTAAAATGTCCTATGTCCCATAGGGGACATAGGACATTCTAGCAATCAGGCGACGAATTTTATTGAGCTACCCGCCTCTTCTGCCTGTTCACACAACAGAGATGCAAAGTTATATATGACGAGTTCTGTCATGCTCTCGATGAAGGCAAAGAAGTTAGGGTGGTCTTCTGTGATGGCAGTAAAGCATTCGATAAAGTATGGCACGCCGGTTTGATTTATAAACTTGAGAAAATCGGAATTAAGGGGGACCTACTGGACTTTCTTAAATCATACCTTTCTGATAGAACACAGAGGGTTACCATAGCGTCTGAATCTTCATCTTGGAGAGCTGTGTGCTCTGGAGTTCCACAGGGGTCGATTCTTGGACCCCTTCTGTTTCTGATATACATCAATGACATAACTGAAAACTTAATTAGTAGTATACGACTCTTTGCGGATGATACGTCCTCATACCTTATTGTGGAAAATCCGACTCAAGCTGCTGATTTAATTAACACTGACCTAGTAAGAATTGCAAGCTGGGCTAAAACGTGGCTGGTAGAATTTAACTCACAAAAGACGGAAAGTATGCTCATATCTCGTCACAATAACCCACCCACACACCTACCTTTATATCTCTCCAGTGTACAAATAACCGAAGTAAGTAACCACAAACATTTAGGTGTTACATTAAATAATAATTGTACATGGAATAATCATATCGACCACATCTGTTCGAAGGCCTGGACACGAATAGACCTGATGAGAATGCATAAATTTGTTCTTGATAGAAGTGTACTTGAAAAAATTTACTTTGCCTTCATCAGACCTCTTTTGGAATATGCCGACACAGTGTGGGATAACTGTACTGAAACTAATGCCGCTGACATCAAGAAGATTCAAATAGCTGCTGCCAGAATCGTTACAGGAGCAACCTTAAGCTCCACTAAAGCCCTCCTTTATACTGAAACTGGTTGGGAAAGACTTCGGGATAGACGCCGGAAACACAAGCTGATGCAGTTCTTTAAAATGTACCACCATATAACACCGCCATATCTATCAAACAAGGTGCCCCCTGTCATATCAGCAACCAACCCGAGCCACGTGCTACGTACAAGTGACAACCACCGCGTCCCCTTCTGTCGCACACAATTATATCGGTCGTCATTTATTCCCGATGTAACTAATCAGTGGAATAACATCCCATTGTCTGTTCGACAAAATACTTCGATTAGCCACTTTAAGAGATTCCTAAATCGTGCAAACCAACGTCCACCTTCATTTTTCAGTACTGCTAAGTGTCGTTCGGCACAGATATACCACTGCAGACTGAGACTGAGTTGTAATAACCTTAACTCTCACTTACATGCAAACCACCTGACACCATCGCCTAACTGTCAGTGTGGAACAGTCGAATCGACGGACCATTTTTTGCTGTCATGTCAGCACTACTCGACTGTCCGGGCAAACACTATCGGGCGAATACCGTTTCCTGTGAATTTAACTACACTATTGCAAGGGTCCGAGCTCTTAAGTGAAGATGCAAATCGCTTAGTTTTTGAAACGGTCCAGGAATATATCATGGGAACGAAACGGTTTGCGTAGGTGAATTGTACCCTTACTTCCCTGACCAACATAGTACCTAAGACCGCCCTGTGCTGTACACAAAAATCATCATTCAGATGTTATTATGTTTTCATTTTTTTATCCAAGGAACACAGCTTGTGATACCTCATTGGAGCGAGCTTGTTGGGCTCGTCCTGGTGCGGGGTTATGGGTGGTGTTCTTGTGGCAAGCGTAGTGAAAGTTTAGCTATTTAAGAATCTATTTTGTGATTATCTACTTTTTCCCGCGTTGGGTGAAGGGTTATCCATGTCGTGATAAACTACGGCTACACGCGCAGATCGATGTTATCCGTATGTACCGCCATCGCCGCTCTTTGAACTTCCTTCTTTCATTGAGTTCACAATAAAATCAACTTTGACTCCGATCAGCTGTCACTGTTGGTTACTTCGCGATTGCCCCGCTACCTCAGTAGTTACGTCCTCTCAAGGGCGTGAATGCTGCATTAATTACGTCAGTGCCCTCTAACCAGTGTTTTGAATTTAGTTCGATTTTTGACATGGTTAAGTTTGATTTCAAGTTGGTTTCACTTCTCTTATCTTTTCATCCCTCTCCTCTTTTCTTCTCTTATCACTCTTCAACACCTTATTTTACTCTACTTATCTAGATATTCTAAATTCTTTTCACATACAGTTTAAACAATCTGTGTTTTGTGTTCCGCCAGCAGTTCATGCTATATGTACTCAGTAACTTAAAGACCCACGGGAGACGACTAATATAAGCATTAAGCTTTCTGTTGAATCCCTTCATCATTTTGCTTCATTTATTTATATAACTGTATACTGCATCCATTATCATAAAATTGTATCTGTATGTTTTTGTTTTTTTTCTGTTATTGTTGTAAACTATATTGTATGCAATTGCAGTGTTTCTGTCAATAAATATTGTTTAAACTAAAGTTATTCTAATATGAACAGGCTCGGACGTATTTTGTATATTGACTTTCTTAAGTGAATCGATGGAAACTTTGATAGACACGTCGGGAAGTGTTAAAGAAAATCTCATCACGAAGGCGAAAAAATCTTTCTTGTTTCGTCATAGTTGCAAATAAGTTATAGTTCTGATATAATGATGAAACGGCAAATTATGCAAACTTTTTAGATGGCATGTGATTACAATAATTAGTGAAAGTATATATAACCGTCACACCTACCACAAGACACACACCCTTTAACGTATTCCGTTAAACCCAAGAAGGAGTGATGGCCGAGTGGATAGGTGCGCTGGTCTCTCATGCCAGAGGTCCCGGGGTCGATCGGGGAAAGTTTCCGAGGTGCCTGGACACTCTCTGTTAGCATCAATTGTGGGGTTGATGCTGTCACAGCGTACCGTCCTATCGGATGGGGACGTTGCCGCTACGAAGATCATACCATACACCTGCGCCATTGGACCAAGGAGAGGCGTTAATATAAGTTGCATAACTTGTTCGCCAAAGCTTGTAAAACAAATAAGATTAAACAAATAAAAGGTGCGAAAATCAAGGAAATGGTACCTCGGTGAAACCCTTTTGGAATGAACTACCATGGCATGGCGTCTGTGTGTATCGGAATTACTTGGAACTCCCGGTGTCAATTTTATTGAGGTACCGCCTCTTCTGTCTGTTCACGCAAAAGAGATGCAAAGTTATTCTGATGTGTGTTTGAAGATCCCAGGGCTATTTTTTGCAGACGATATGGTGCTAGTGTCAGAAAGCGAAGAGGGGTTAGAGAAGATGCTGGGAATTGTTGGGAAATATGGGAGCAAATGGAGACTCGAACTTAATGAAAGCAAGAGCAAAGTTATAAGCGTGGGCGGCAAAGTGGACCCCACTCGAAGGTGGAGAGTGGGGGAGTTCTGCATTCCGGAAGGTAGCAGTAGACCTCTTAGTGTAGGAGAGACTAGTGACTATGAATACCTGGGGGTAAATATAAACATCACAGGAAGAGACATCTACCGAAACCACACAAATAAATTGATTCTGAAGGGGAAGCGAATCCTTAACCAAATGAAACTTATAGGGAGAAACAATTTCAATAAGGTTTTCGTGGGGAAAACCATTTGGGAAATGGTGGGTCTGCCAAGTATGACATACGGTACAGAAGTTGTACCCCTAAACCAGACAGCTGTTAAGAGCTTGGAAATCCTGCAGAACGATGCAGGCCGATGGATAACAGGCTCGAGTAATGTCGCAGCACTAGAAGCAATCAGGGGCGAGCTTGGGTGGATGAGGATCAAGGACAGGATAGACCTATTGAAACTCGGTTATCTTAATTATTGGGTAAATCTCCCCGATAGCCGATGGTGTAAAGTAATGTTCCTGAGAACTTTCAACTCAAATATCAAGACGGGGTGGATGGTCCAAGTGAGGGAGCTAGTAGAAAACTACTCAATGGAGATCTCGGACCTTGACGTTGGGGCAAACCAGGGCAAAAAGATCGTCAGAGAAAGGGTCATGGAGGATTGTAACCGTAACTGGCGAGAGGGGGTCAAATCAAAGAGATCTTTGGGTGGCCTGCGTGATAAAGAGAAGCCTGGTTTTGAAGAGTACCTTGATGGCACCTTTGGGGGGTCACTGTTGTTCAAGCTGAGGTCGCGGTCCCCGGAGCTGAGGGGAAAAATTGAGAAACACAGTGAAAAGGAGTGCCAGATGTGTAACGTGGGCGTGGTGGAGACCCTGGAACACTTTCTTATAGAATGCCCAAAATACCAGTCTAAAAGAACAAGATTCACGGGAGTATAATGGAGAAGTGGGATGGGAGAATGAGGGACATGTGGTTAGGGGGCGACTCAAAGGAGAGGGTTAATATACTAATCGGAGAGATTGGGAAGAATGGGGCAAGGGATGTCATCAAGCAGTTCGTCTCCGAGTGTTGGGAGGAGAGAAGAAGTGCGGGAATAGGGGGAGGTAGTTGGTAGAACATGGGTAACCAAGGCCTTCTCATACGAGAACCGCGACAAATCAGCGGCCGGCCGAAGTGTTATTATTATTATTATGCCCGTGTTAGTGAACAGGGTCGGGCGTATTTTATACATTGATTTTCTTCACTGAACCGGATGCAAACGTTGATAGACGCGAAGGTGAAAAAAACTCTGGTTTTTGCAAATAATTTATAATTCTGATATAGTGATGCAACGGCAAATTATGCAAAATTTTATACAACATTCATTTGAAAGTATGCGAGTGAGACAACGACAGAAAGCGATCGTTAGCGCAATGTCTCAAGATACCACTGGGCTATTTTCTCCATACCGCGGGGAAAACAAAGAGAACTAGATGGTTTTGCAATCGCAATGTACCAGTCTTCGGAGTTGCAACATGGTGTCAAATCAATAGAAGTTAGAACACTGGCACGTTCTAAATGTGAAAAAGAAAAATAAATTTATATTACTAATTTATCACCATGAAATTATTTATAAAATATTTAAATGACCGTGGTGGGTCAATTTTTCTTTTTCTTCACAACTGTATTTGTTTGACATTTCAATTTTTACGCACACTGGGTGTTCGTCTGCGTTCATCGTTTTAACCAAATCGATTTGTAAACAATGGCTGGTCACGACGAATACGACAATTTTGACATTGCTAATTTGAATGAAATTTTTGGAAATCAAAATGATTTTATATTTATATCTAACTCCACTTTTACAATCTGTGTTTTTCAGTTCTCGGGAAACGGTCAAAACCAAAATACAATGTAATACTGATGGCCTACTTCCACCTACCACGGAACGTAACTTTTACGTGAAGTGAACAGTTGAATGAAATTTGAGGGAGGCGTGGCTTATGACGTTTTCTTTGCATTACGTAATTCATTGGTCAATAAAAAATTTAATGACATAAGTACATTTGACTTGGAAAGTGTGTCAATTGCTACCTGCATTTCAATAATATGCGCCCTCTTTTGTGCCAGAAAAATAATATGACTACCAGTTTTAGTTTTTAAGTCTTTGTTCGCTGAAGTAGAGGACGACTAACAGTATTTATTTATTTGGGTCGCGAACGTTTAATTGTAAGGAAGGATCGTTTCTTTGTGTCTATTTCTTGAGTTATGAACCCCAAAAAACAAAGTTCAAACATCGCGTAAATGGGATACGCCCATTTACACAGTTTGGACTTTGTTTTTTGGGGTTCATAACTCAAGAAATAGACAAAAAGAAACGATCATTCCTTAACTGTTTTTGAAATGTTCATGTACTTTATACAGCACACAGAACACTAAAACTACAGACTCAAATAATCACTCAATCCCACTTGGGCTTCATGGTATTCCAGTTTGTAATACCCAGTAAGGTATTTTTTTTAAATATCGCTTATGAGTAAATATCAAGTATTTGAGAACTGACAATCCTTGTTTAATATGACCATACAGAATTCCAAACGCACGCAATACTGCTCATACTTAGCGATAGTTCTTGCTTGGAACGAATAGAACCACGTGTATTTGATTTTACAAAGGAACCATACAGGCCTGAAAATAACCAGTCTGACATTTGCAGAATAAGGTTCCCAGATGGAGAATTTAATGATTCTATCCCATACAGTGGGCCAATTTATCCTCTGGGTACCTCCTTCTTTTTAGTTTTGAAACCCCGATTCAGATTGAGGTCCACAGAGGGTAAATTTGGTGATGCTACCCTGCTCTGCAGGGTAGCATCACTACATTCACCTCTGGGGACCTCATTTTGCAGATGACAGTCTGCTTATTTTCTGGCTTGCAACCATATCTAAATTGAATAAAAGTATGGTAGTTTATAGTGTTCTTGTGATGAATTTAGATGACGTTCAAGTCCAAAAAGTTAAGTTTATCATTAGTTTGAGAATATCGACATTGCGTATCGACAATATCGTGAAGGTCGGTATATCTTGTAAGTTGAAATTGGCTCGGTACGGTATCAATATTAAAACAAATACCGAGTGTCGGTGAAATATCGAAATACCATGAAGCCCTAAATCCCACACAGTTTAATCCTGTGCACATTAATGTCAAAACACTGAAATTCCAAGTCGCGATTCTCCCATAATGCAACTACAATACAATCTTGCTTGACAGAGCTCATTGAACTTTGTCAAACAAGATTAAAGTGATCAATTCTAAGTTACAGTATGCGAATATATTGGGCTTGAGCTGTTGACGTCATTGTGTAGAGGAATAATTAAACCAATGCGATCGACGTTCGACACGGACAGACGGGCGGGTGGACGAGCGATCTGGCTGGCAATCGGATGGGCAGGCCTTTCGGATGATTGGGCGGACGTGCGTGTGGGCTGGATATACAACATGTCGCATCCCAAGAAGTTTATATTGATTAGCATGTTATTAAGCCTTTGAACAACAACGTAATTCAGCCAAATGTCCTTTACATACTTTTCCTAGGATGTGGAATACTGTTGAACCGTTAATTCAAAACTACCCCAGATCATTATTCAAAAAGACTAACCGATAAATTAATAAATTCGTATCCACAACAAATCGACTGTGACAATCCAGTTTGTCCTGACTGTTGGTCTTAGGTATGTTATTTGTGTTATTTAAACATTATTGCGAAAGAAATTCTGTTATCTCATCATCATCACCATCATCATCGTCATCATATCCTTGTACGTAAAGGCTTTACCCTCTAAAAGAGGTAGAAAGGTATCTGCTCCTAATGGAAAGACCCCCATTGTTTTGAGTTGAACTACAACCGCTTCACCACTGAAAACACGCTGCTATCAGGATTGATTTGCATTCATCTGTTTTTGTTTTTGTTTTTATATTGGGAATGGCAGGAAGACAGCCTTCGTGACTATGCCATCTCCTTGTAATGTAATAAAACAACGTGTGAGAATAACATGAACGTTAATCCACCGATTTTGTTTTGCGGAATAGTAGTGCCAGTGACGGAGATTTGTGAGGGTAGGGCGTTCCCCATCGGGCATTTTGTCGAAAATACAGAGTGAACACGGGTCTGAGTTCCACTAAACTGTAAAAAGGATCGTTAAAATTACAAGAAAATTACCATTCACCCAACTTTTTATTTACTTTCACTGTTAGTTTTTCGGTAACACCCAATGTTCACGCTGGCCCGAACACTTTTTCTGCCAAGTGGAATTTTTGTTCGGTGCCAATTAATTTTTTTTTTGGTGATGAATGAAAGATTTTAGTGCCAAATGGAATCTGATTGTAAATGAGAACAAATTAACCATGTATGGACCTTTGGGTGCAACAAGGCGCCATCTGCAATGCAATTGCATTGCAGATGGCACGTTGTTGCACACAAAGCACCATACTTTAATTTAATATTACCAGAATCTTTTAAGTATTTTAGAAGCAAAAAAAAACACAATGATGAAAATAAAGATAATGAAAAAGTCTATTTTTAACGTTTACAGAATTAAATTTCACGATTATTATTTGCTCACTGTTTATTCACTCCAAATGAATTAGTAGTAAATAGAAGATGTACAGAAAATTAAGCAAGTAAACATAAGAATCAAATTAAATGGATAAACTGTAATGTAATCATGTACTTAAGAACTATGTTTATTACATTCCCTGTTAATTATATTCTATATGTTCATACAGGTACATGTTATATTACTAAATAAAAGTATTCTATTCTATTTATATAGGATGGCTGTTCAGTAAATATTGTGGGGTAGACCAATCAGTATTTTCAACGTACAGCCAGAGGCTGCACGTTGAAAATACTTATTGGTGTACCCCAAATAATGAATATGGACTCTTCTAATTGCTGCCATTGAACTAGCATGGAAGATACCGCTAGTGTTCAAAGGGTTAAATTGAGTTCTTCTCTCGAAAACGACGGTCATAGTAACTATATTATTGCCAGCGATGTCGACGCGATGATTGTATTCAATGCTATCGAAATAGTTTTGAGTGGAACAGGTATTGTCGTAGTTACTGATGACTCAGATATTCTGGTACTCTTGGAGCACCGTGGGAGGATTGATATGGAGAATATGTATTCCGATCAGAAATGAGTAGATCTGGTGGTCGATTCCACTATAACATTGAGAATTTTGCTTCCTCAATTAGTCAAGTTGTAAAATCACACATCATTTTTATTCACCACTATTTCAACTTTTGGGCACGGAAAACAAATCACCATGAATTGGAGAGTTAGGTGTACTGTGATGTTTCCTTCACCACTGAAAACATAGTGCAGCGGGTCTCAGTTTCTTCTGTATAAAGCGAAAGCTGAGAAATCACCTGACAGATCCCGTTACGCCAAGTTCATGAAGAACAAATGAATTAGTAGTAAATAGAAGATGTACAGAAAATTAAGCAGGTAAACATAAGAATCCAATTAAATGGATAAACTGTTAACCCTTTACCTAACGTAACCAGTCAGATTTATTCCTAAAAATTACCATTCAATTTTCATCATTTTTTTTATTTTTTGTTTCAAAAACTTATAGCTTATTGAGCTCGTTCCAATGAGGAGTCATAAGCTATGGTTTTGACGCCAAAAATAGGCATTCTCGACTTTTGTTTGCAAGTGTCGTCTGCCTTTCGTGTTAGGTAAAGGGTTAATTGATTTGGCCCATAAAAAAGAGCCATGATTGCACTCATTTCTGATAGATTACTTGTCGGGAGTGAATTCCGCCTCACTTGTGTCGTCAGACAAATGCACAACGACGCAGCAATACATCGCAAAGCCATTGCAACACAGTAAACGTAAAGCCAAAGTTGTGCCAAACGTTGAATTTTGGATGTCAAACGAATTACTTTAGAGCAACTGGTACCTCACGGCTTGAACAGTGACCTTGAAATGACGAAAGCAATATGTTATTCATTACTCCTGATACGAGTGTCTTATCTAGAGTGTCATCAAATTAACCCGTTGAACCCGATATATCGATTTTTCCATTCCAGGACATCGATACGTTATAAATTGATTTAAGTAGCAGGGTTGCTCGGTAAATGTGTGGAGTTGACCGATCGATATTCATTGGTCTATCCCCCAAATAATGAAGTTGGACTCTTCCTAATATTGTTAATTAACTGACCTGAAAGATACAACCATAGTCTAAAGGGTTAACGAATGGCTAGGTTTGCGATCGGTAACACAACGACCTGACAGTTAGGACATTGTAAGATTATAACGTTTTACCCGTCAGCAATAAACAACTTTTCGTTGTCTGTTCTTCCAGTGTGGGATACTTCTCAGCAAACAATTGAAAAATACAGTTAGACAAAAGAACCAAAAGTATACGTTTTGTGCCACATGTTGCTGCCAGATGTTGTGCCAAATGACGTATTTTTTTATGCCAAACCAATTACTTTAGTGCATTAGGCACCGTACGGAGTGACCACTGGACGTGAAGTGACGTAAGCAATCTGTTCTTCATTACTCCTATACGATTGCCTCATCTTGCGTGTCATCAAATTAACCCCTTGGACGGGATACCATTTTCGTTTTCATCCCAGGATGTTGATACGTTATAATGTCATTAAGTAACAGGGCTGCTCGGTAAATGCGTGGGATTGACTGGTAAATATTTTCAACGTGCAGCCCTGCTGCACTTTGAAAATATTTATTTGCCTATCCCCAAAGAATGAAGCTGGACATTACCAATTGTTGTTAATGAACCGACTTGGAAGATACAACCATAGCTGAAAGGGTTAAAGAATGGTTAGGTTTTCTATCAGAAGCACAACGACATGTCAGTTAGGGCATTGTAAGATAATAACGTTTTACCCGTCATCAATAACCAACTTTTCGCAGTCTATGTTTTTTCACTCTGAGATCTTTCACAACCAAAAAAATGAAGAAATACAGTTGCACGAAAAAACCTTCGGAATGCTCATAACGATATATTTTTTTCACATTTGAGTGAGTCTGAGCTCGCGAAATTACATAGACAACGAAGTTATAGCAATCGTTCAATATAAGCAACGCATATTTCAGTCTGATCTGGGAATTGTTGACAACAAAATTCTGTTTAGACATTTTGCTCATCTTTTAAACATGTTAGGGTACACAGTAAGCGTTACGGAAGTGGTTAAATTGTGAATTCTTCATGGAGGTAAGTTGATGAATAAAACTCTGTTTTCTAAAGTCAGAAGCCCGATGATCGATAAATAGGCAGGGCTCTCGCATAATGAAAACATAACAATAGACCCGTTGTTTACTTTTCGAGAGTAGTTGATTCAACAAAGAGGGCAATGGTTAGTGACATGACTGCAAGCGGCAATCGATTCTCAAAACAGATTAGGGAAACTGGGTTCGAGAGTTTCAGATACGAAATCGTCATTTAAGTTTAAACAGCGACTCAACTTCGTAGAACTATGTTTGTAAGAAAACCAATTTTTATGAGGCTTCACGAGCCTATCTTTATGGCACTGATCTCTCTTTTAGTTGTTGACAGTGTATACGCTATTGATTTAGGGTGGAGTAGATCTGTGAACATAATCAACCCCTCATATTACAATATATCTACTCCAAATGTTTTGAGATGCGGAAAGTTGTGCGAAAGACAAGGGAAATGCGCGGCCGTTACGTTCGACACCAGAGAGAGGATATGTCACATGCATGATGCGATGGTCACAACTCAAGGCATTGGATCCAGTGGACATTACTTGTTCAAGGTCAGTTCCTAATCTCTTTTATACTACATCTATCCAAGTGAAACAACATCGAAATGTGAAAAACATATTTACATGGGGTTTCGAGTTTCGAATCTATGCTGTTTACAAAATTTGTTTTTAGAAAATGAAGAAAAAACGAAAAGACGTGTAGATTTTTTGTCCACTTCTTGCCATTCTGTGATGTAGAAATACAATCACGTTATATGCACGTTAGATTGTTTACTGTTTTCCCGACATCTCTTTTGCCAAATGACCTTTTAAAATAGTTTGCCAATACGTCTCCAGAGTTTCAATGTGTTCTATGTGCCAGTTGGCACATAGAACACTTTGAAACTTAGGGGACGAACAGTGAGCAGGAAACTGAGAAAGGGGTGGTTGGGATGGGATGGGTCGAGAAGCAAATGCAAAAAGAATTATAGGCCTACACTGTTAGACCAAACAAATGTGATGTTACGCAAATAGATTTGCGCTATATCTATTGTATAAATGGGGGCGCGGTGACAAAGTAGATAGAGGTACAGGCTGCAAGCCAAGAGGTCCTCGGTTCGAATTCCACCTGCGGCAATCGAGTTGTGTCCTTGGCCAAGACACTTCATCCTCATTGCCCACGCGCGGGCACGGTGGCGATGTGTACTAAGGCATACTGCCCGTCGATGGTGCACCTGTCTTCAACCAATGCTAACCCTACTTGTGTGGAGTTAGAATGATGGGGAGCTGACTGTTACTCACACTTGCTCAGTGGTTTTCTCGGCTTCCTCCACCCGTAAAACTGTTGTGGTCACGTTTCGCCATTCTGCAGAAATGCGTGACCTTAGGTACCAATAAATAAATAAATAAATAAATAAATAAATAAATAAATAAATAAATAAATAAATAAATAAATAAATAAATAGGCAGCGTGTGATTCTGCAAAGCTAGAAATTACAGGCTTGATTTTCTCACATGATATTTTCCCATCCACTACGAGCGGGCGGAGCAGCTATTTTACCGTCCTTGGGCGCGTGGAACAGTCGTTGCAGGGTGGAGTTGCTAGTTTTTGCATTTTGGGCGGGTGGGGCAGCTATTTAGCGTCCTTGGATGGGTAGGTCAGCTTGTTAACCATAAATGTGTTTTTTATGCAGGAAGTTTTGTAGTATATTTTCTAAACATGTCTTATTTGTAGGTTGTGATGTATTATGTAATCTACGAATGTGTTATCATACCAGTTCTTTTTTTTATCCAAGGAAGTTCAAACTATTTTCTGAAAAAAAGATAAATTTCTTTTTTAAATTTTTCGAAATATATATATTTTTTTCGAAAATAAGAGGAACGAGAAAACAATTAAATAACTCCAATTCGATAAACATCAACAAAACCGCTGTATGACACGGGAAGACGAAAGGCGAGATGTGGTTACGGTAAGCGCACGCGGTGATCGCCGTATCAATCGCCACGCTCAGTGCGCATGGTGGTCGCCATGTCGATCGTCACGATCAGTGCGCGCGGTGATCGTCGTGTCCATCGGGCGAAAATCGATTTTCTGCTTCGTTAACGCGAACAAAAACGACACATGTACACCCGAATACCAACCGTGAAATGTGATCACTGTCAGTGCGCTCCGTGTCGGCCGAAACCATTAAATTGGTCTGCTTTCATAGACAGGAACAAAAACGCCGTACGGACACCCGAGGATCAAAGGCGAGATGACGTCATGGTCAGTGCGCGTGCTGAGCACCGTGTCCGCCAAAACCATTAACCATTGAACACTAGCGGCCGCTTTTCCAGTCAGGAACATGACACGCCATAACGTTATTAAATAGGATGGCTGTTCAGTAAACACGTGATGTAGACCAATCAATATTTTCAACGTGCAGCCCAGAGGCTGCACGTTGAAAATATTGATTGGTCTACCCCAAATAATGAATATGGACTCGTCTAATTGCTGCTATTGAACTGGCATGGAAGATACCATTTGAGTTCAAAGGGTTATATTAGTCTGCTTCCAGAGCCACGAACAAAAACGCCGTTCGGACACCCGAAGATCAAAGGTGAGATATCGCCACGATTAGTACTCACGTTGTTAGTCTCTGCTTGCTTCGAGAGCCTTCGAGCGGAAAATCAATTTTACGCTTCCATAAACACGGTAAAATCATTCGACGGGACACGCAATTTTTTAAATTCAATTTCGACCAGTTCTCAGAGGTTGGTCACAAATTAAAATTACACACGAAAAAAAAATGGTCACGGACGGAGGCCGTTTTAATAAATGGTGTAATTCCCTATGGAGTTTTCAGACTCAATGTCCAAAACTATTCTCCAAATTTTCAAAATTGTAATTTTGGATTCGTCAGAAAATGTCTGTAAGATTCCCAAAGAAACAGTTGGCACAAATTCTAATTACACATGGCACGATAATTGTCCACGTATATAAAAATACAGGGCTTTTTAACAAATGTTGTAATTCCCTGTGGAGATTTCACTGTTAATGTCCAAACCTGTTCAACGCATTTTCGGACTTCTAAAGTTAGAAAATGTCTATGGGATTCCCATAGCAAAGGTGGGTACACGAATTACACGAATATGTATAAATTAACATTGAAAACTCCCATGCCACATACTCATTTTAGGGGATTTGGACATTAACACGAGATTTTTCATAAGGAATTACACGTTTTGCTTTTTTTCGGATGGCCATTGGATCGTGGAGTTAAAATGTGTATGAATGTTTAGTGTTTGTGTTAGAATTAACATTGGACGTTCAACAGACATTTTCTAACTCATAATTAATCCACAGCTACCTAATATTTCTTTTGTTCTCTGCCATGAAAACAAGCCCTACAAACTCACACCAAGTACGGTTTTGATGAGAACAGCTCAGTAAAACAGCACCAATATCTGGATATTGGGACGGTTTTGAAACAGTCCCAATAACTAGATATTTGTACGATTGTCACGGTACTGTAATCATAACCATTCAAAAGTAAAGATGCTGTAAAGGAGGTGTGAAAAACTTTCTAACACATGAATTATCGACAAGCTTTTCTCGACAGAGCTACTGAATTGAGTGTGCATCGTGTCCAAATTATAATGTAATAATAATAACTCTTTGGCCAGCCGCTGATTTGTCGCGGTCCTCATAAGAGAAGGCCATCATTCCCCCTGCACCCCACCCCCTCTTCCCCTCCTCTCCTCCCAGCATTCAGATATAAACTGCTTAATAGTGTCCCTCACTTCCTCTTTTTCAATTTCTTCAATAAGCATTCCTACCCTCTCCCTCGTGTCCCCCTTCAGCCATCTATCCTTTGTTTCTTCACCCCACTTCTGCATTATTCTTCCAGTAAATTTTATTCTATGAGGTATATACTGTGGGCATTCCAAGAGAAAATGTTCCAGGGTCTCCACTACTCCAGAGTGGCACATTTGGCATCCCTTTTCCCCATCTCTCCCAATTTTTCCCCGAAGCTCCAGTGATCTTGATCTCAGTTTGAACAGCAGTGACCCTCCAAAGGTGCCATCTAGGTACTTCTCAAAAGCTGGCTTTTCTTTATATTGTAACCCCTGCAGTGATCTTTTCACGCTAACCCCTGCTCGCCAGTTTCGATTGCAATCTTCCATGACTCTCTCTTTGACAAACCTTTTGCCTTCTTTCATTCCTACTTCTATGTTTGTGACCTCTATAGAGTAATTGTCCATTAGTTCCCTCACATGTTTTGACCACCCCGTTTCTATATTAGAATTCCAAATGGTATCGAGCATCAATTTGCACCACCGGTTGTCAGGCAGGTTTCTCAAGTAGTTAAAGTAACACAGTTTTCCCAAATCTACCCTGTCCTTGATTTTCATCCACCCAAGCTCCCCCCTTACTGCTTCCAAAGCTGCAGCATTACTCGACCCTGTTATCCATCTGCCGGCATCATTTTGAGTATTTTCCAACTTCTTAGTAACGGTTTGGTTTAATGGAATCACGTCCGTGCCATACGTTATACTTGGTAAACCCACCCTCTCCCACAGTGTTTTCCCCACAAAGACCTTGTTGAAACTATTTTTCCCTAAAAGTTTTAGTTGGTTCAGAATTCTTTTCCCCTTCAGAATCAGTTTGAGTAATTTCTGTACACCCCTCTTCCCGTTATATTTATGCTTACCCCTAGATACTCATACTCTCCCGTTTCTCCTACAGTGATTTGTTTGCTTTCCCCTTCGGGGATTGAGAACTCCCCCACTCTCCATCTCTTCGTCATATCTACCTTACGTCCAACGGGTATTACCTTGCTTTTATTTTCATTTAGTTCGAGCCGCCAAGTGTTCCCATAACTACCAACAATTTCCAGCAATTTCTCTAGCCCCTGTTCAGTTCTAGACATTAACACCATGTCGTCCGCAAAGAATAAGCCTGGTATCTTTATGTCTCCAACATTTACCCCCTCCGCACTCTGAATTAGTTCGTCCCCTAAATCTTTAACATACAATGCAAACAAAATCGGTGAAAAGATACACCCCTGCTTGAGGCCTATATCCATAGGGACTCGTTTTGTAGTGATACTCCCTAGACTGAGTTGGCTTTGCACATCTGTATACAGTGCTTTCATGATTCCCACAAAGTCACCCCCCAGTCCGATGCCCTCGAGCTTTCGCCACATACCTTCCCTCCACACTCGGTCGTACGCTTTTTTCACATCTAGAAATGCCAGAAACATCTTTTTCTTT
This sequence comes from Pictodentalium vernedei, assembly GCA_031216915.1. NCBI lineage: Eukaryota > Metazoa > Mollusca > Scaphopoda > Dentaliida > Dentaliidae > Pictodentalium > Pictodentalium vernedei. Next base: position 477,241,999 of record CM062292.1, on the reverse strand, counting down.
TCAGCCTTTGTTGATTCTATCAGTTGGGTGAGTGTAAATAGGTGATCAGTGACTCTTCGTCCTTTCCTGAAACCATTTTGAATTTCTCCTAGAAAACCTTTCTCTTCAATAACTTCCTCTAGTCTACTGTATATGACCTTACAGAATACTTTTCCGATGTTACTACTAACTGATATCCCCCTATAGTTATCTAGAACTTCCTTATCCCCCTTTTTGTGTATGAACGACACCTTACTTTCCCTCCACTCTCTGGGGACCTCTTGCTTTCGCAGAGCCAGGTTGAAAAGGTTTGTCAGGACTTCAATAAGTGCCTCCCCTCCATTTTTGAGGAATTCGTTCGGAATTTCATCAGTCCCTCCCGCTTTACCATTTTTTAATTTCGAGACCACGTTCCGCACTTCTTCTGCCGTTATTTCGCTACATACACGATTGGATAGGTTCTCCTCCACCAGTGTATTTCTTTTTGGTGGGGACCCACTGCCCCATCGCCTATCGTTTATCTTTTCCCAGTGCTTGACTAACTCTGAAGCGATACGGCCTTTATCTTCTGTACTTTCCCCATCCACTTTGATACTCTGCACACTACTTTTCCCCCGTTTATTTACCCAGTTCCAAAATACGTTTGAGCTCGAACCCCCCGTTTTCTTTATTGTTCTGGCAAGACTGCAATTGCGCTCCTTCCTATTATTATTCTTTATCTCATTCACCTTTTTCCGTGCCAGTTCATATTCTCCTTTCATTAGTCTCGTGTCATTGTTATCCACCCCTTTAAGCTTCCTACCTCTTCTGTAAGCAGCGCATTTTACCTTCCTTTCTTTTATAGCCTTTTTCAGTCCCTCGTTAACCCTGTATCCAAGCTCTCTCGTTGGAACCCTCACCCTTCCTATACAATCCTTCCCTGCCTCTGTTAGGCTATTTACTATGCCATCTGAAATACTCTGGACATTTGCATCCCTAGGTATACATTCAAGACTTGGTTTTAGTTTTTCCCGAAACTGCTTCCAGTCGGCTCCTTGTTTTAGTCCCCAAACTTCCTTGAAGGTATTTCTGTCTCTATTCGTCTTTTTGCCCATAATCTTAACTATTATCAGGTTGTGATCACTACCCAAGTCATTTTTTCCCTCGTCATCTATTTCTACATCTATAACCTCCCTCCATACGCTAATGTCAGTGAGTATATAATCAATTATTGTTTTCTTATCGTTCCTCTCCCAGGTCCATTTACCCTTACATTTCGCATCCCTGTTCAAGATCTTTAAACCAAGCTCTTTTGATAGGTCCAACATCTTCCTCCCATTCGTGTTAATTTTCCTATCACCTCCCTGTATGCCCTCCTCCTTATCCCCGATGTGCCCATTGAAGTCCCCCATTAGGACAATACTGAACCCTCTGCTTTCAAGCTCTGTGATATTCGATCTAAGAGTTGTATATATTGAATCATTCCACTCGGGCTTACTTCCCTCCACTGCTAAGTATACAACACCAACGGCAACACTCCTGCTTCCTAACTTGATTTTTGCCCAGACTATTTCGTTGGATACTGGAATCTGAGTCCTTGCTTCTGTGAGATCTGTAATCAATGAGGGCTGTAATTCCTCTTTAGCGTAGATGCCAACACCCCCACCCCGTTTCTGACCCTCAGTTCGCCCAGCTCCTATCCACACGCAACCCTTCATCTGATCAGCCCGCTCATCCCGTCGTATCCACGTCTCACTTAGACCCATTATATCGAAGTCTCCTTCGTCCATCAGTGTTGATATTTCGCTTACTTTCTTGTACAGACCCTGGATGTTGCAGTATCCAAACTTAATGAATCTTTGTTTCTTTGTCATCACTGGCACATTATTATAACCCTGGTGTGTCCCTGTGCTGTGCATGTTTGTTGTTCTTCCTATGTTCCCAGCATTTGTGCCCCTCTGGGTTATCGGCTGTGGTCCCCTACCCCCCTTTTCTCCAAAAAAGGCCCAGCCACCTGTAAAATTTTTTGGCCCAACAGGTCTGTACCCATCCTACTTAAATGCAATCCGTCTCGCCCATACAACTCTCGTTGTCCCCAGAATGAGTCCCAGTGGTCAATGAAATGTATTCCCAAGTCTTTGCAGTGCTCTTCCAGCTCCTCGTTTAGTGCCATAATCCGCGAGTTCCTCTCATTCCCACCACCCATAACGGGGAGCACCCCTGAAACGATGATCCGAGCATTCCTGCTAAGTAGCTTACTAATTAGGTCCTTGTATGTGTCCACCAAACGAACTGATTTCCTCTCCCTGATGTTATTGGACCCCACATGTAATACCACTACCGGATCAGGCCCCGACCCAGCTACAATACCGTCCACTCTATCCCTCAGGTCCTCCACTTTAGCCCCTGGAAAGCACAGAACTGTTCTATTTTTACTGTCCGGACCACAGACAACCTTGTCGATCCCCCGAACTATGCTACTTCCCGCAACCACCAACTTACTTTTGTCCCTCGCCCTATTTATCTCCTCTAGTCTCCTATTGTTTACAGCGTCCTCTTCCTCTCCAACAGCCCCACTCGGAATCAATATCGGTATCGGTATCTTTGACCTAGGATTACTCCTATCCTTGTCCCTCCGTCTCTTTCCAGGCCCTGAACTACCTGGACTACTCCCCTGGTCTTCTACCGAATCCCTCCTCCTTTTTCCTGGCCTAGACCCCAACCTACTATCTGTTGCAAGTACCTCCATCTCCTCCTCTAACTCTTCCGAATCGAGCACATCAAATCTGTTTCTGGTGCTGCACTCCCCACTGCCTTTGGACTTTACACCCCTATCTACCTGCTTCTCTGGCCCCCCTTTCCTACCACTTTTGATAGTCCACGCCAAACGCTTTACAGCATTGCTCCGGCCTGGGCCCCCCTCATCTGTCCTACGTATTTTTCTAGCAGCCCCCACCTCATCACCTACCTCATTCACATCAAAGGTTCTACCCCCATGTTTCCTCTTGGAACCACCGACAACCACCCATCCTTCTCGGAAAGCTACTTTCACAGGCGTAACTCCAGACAGCCCCGCCCTACCAAGTTTTCCCTTCAGCTCAGCAATCTCCCCCTCAAACTTAACAATTGTCTCAAGTAGGCGGAGGATTTCCTGACAGTTTGCACATACCTCTCCATATCCCATCGAACGAAAGTCCCCATACATCATAGAACACTGTCTACAAACTTCAAGCCCAATATCGCCATCGGTGGCCCCACCAACCTGGCTCTGACCGACACCCCCAATGACCTCTGTCTGCACACCAATACTTACCCCGTTGGCACCGTTGACATGGACCGCGATATTACACGTATTTAGCTCCATACTTACCTCCGTCTGAACAGACTTGCTCGCCATCATCAAGACAAAATTACAAAATTACGCGATCGGACAAGAAAAACTGTAGACACGCGACAAAAGGCAACACGACGAACCGTTCGACAACTAAGCGCTCACAGTTTTATTTAAGACCTCCTAACTTTGTCCCAGTTACTATACTAAACTAACTCCCCACAAAGTTGAATAAAATAACCAGAAAATGAAATATATATGATTAGTAAACAATAAAAATACTTAGTTTCGATTCGTAACCAAGGAGACTTCTTCTGTATACTTCAATGTAGTTTTTAATTTTTTGTTGCTTTTAATAACCAACAGCCCTGGTAACCTAAAAAGGACTCCTGTGGAAACCTCGGAAGTGAAGCAGTGCTTGTTTGCTGTGGTAAACAAGTTCAGTTTTACTGGTAAAATAGGACCTGGTCACCAGTGGCCGGGGTAGAAGTCCCCTAAAATGGGCAGCATGGGTGTAAACGGTTGGCTAAACTTGACTTTACACCTTTTTGCGGTCACAATTAGCCATAGCTGCAGAAAAGTGACCTTAAACACCAGTAAAAAAATAAATAACCTAAAAAACGCCCTTTTTCAAATATTAAGACGGCAATCAGGCACCACCACCCACCACCCCTGAGGGAAAGCGAACCTCTTCTTCAGATCAAAAAAAAAAAATTTTTCTTACAAATGCTTTAAAAATGAACGATTATTAAATTTATCTGCCGCACTTTCGATGAGGGATTGAATAAGTGTTCCACCCTTGAGCTGAGACATTATATTTGCGGGAGAACAAATTACGCCATGATGTGAGTTCACTTCGAAGCCACAGATCTGTTCACGATATCTGAACTTCTGATGCGTGTCATAACTCCAATAGACTTTCTAGCAAGCAAACAATGGGTTATGTTCGGGGGTAGAGCAAGCAAAACGTGTTTTAAAATGTGGTTTTACTCGTGTCAAACTTTCTAAAATATAATTTTTTTGACTTTTGTTAACATTGAGGGGCTGTGGATTAAATCACATATATCACTATTTTGTGTACTATATGGGTAAATAATTGTACAGTTGTGAGGTGTCCTCCAATATTTGGACTCGGCTTCGCCTCGTCCAAAATATCTCCGGACACCTGCACAACTGTACAATTATTTACCCATATAGTACACAAAATAGTGATATATCTATTACAAAAAAAAGATTTTTTTTTTGGTCTGGCCCAAATTTGCGGAGTCAGAAAGCTCAATTCCACACTTCTCATGTGGTCGTCCTGCGTCTCTTTTTCTTCTACCCCAGTCATTTGGAATCCAAAGGATGGAAGATACAGACTGAAAGGCCACTGGACAATGCCGTGTTCTCTAACTATGAGAAAGGCGGGGGGGGGGGGGGGGGGTAATGCATGGTATATAATTACAATAATTAGCGATAATATATATAACCGTCACACCCTCCACTAGACACACACCATTTAACATACTCCGTTAAACTCAACAAGACGTGAAAACCAAGAAAATAGTTCCTCAGTGAATCCATTTTTTAATGGACTACCCTGCATGGCGTCTGTATATCGGGAATATTTGCAACTCCCAGTGACAATTCGTTGCCTGAGTGCTAAAATGTCCTATGTCCCATAGGGGACATAGGACATTCTAGCAATCAGGCGACGAATTTTATTGAGCTACCCGCCTCTTCTGCCTGTTCACACAACAGAGATGCAAAGTTATATATGACGAGTTCTGTCATGCTCTCGATGAAGGCAAAGAAGTTAGGGTGGTCTTCTGTGATGGCAGTAAAGCATTCGATAAAGTATGGCACGCCGGTTTGATTTATAAACTTGAGAAAATCGGAATTAAGGGGGACCTACTGGACTTTCTTAAATCATACCTTTCTGATAGAACACAGAGGGTTACCATAGCGTCTGAATCTTCATCTTGGAGAGCTGTGTGCTCTGGAGTTCCACAGGGGTCGATTCTTGGACCCCTTCTGTTTCTGATATACATCAATGACATAACTGAAAACTTAATTAGTAGTATACGACTCTTTGCGGATGATACGTCCTCATACCTTATTGTGGAAAATCCGACTCAAGCTGCTGATTTAATTAACACTGACCTAGTAAGAATTGCAAGCTGGGCTAAAACGTGGCTGGTAGAATTTAACTCACAAAAGACGGAAAGTATGCTCATATCTCGTCACAATAACCCACCCACACACCTACCTTTATATCTCTCCAGTGTACAAATAACCGAAGTAAGTAACCACAAACATTTAGGTGTTACATTAAATAATAATTGTACATGGAATAATCATATCGACCACATCTGTTCGAAGGCCTGGACATGAATAGACCTGATGAGAATGCATAAATTTGTTCTTGATAGAAGTGTACTTGAAAAAATTTACTTTGCCTTCATCAGACCTCTTTTGGAATATGCCGACACAGTGTGGGATAACTGTACTGAAACTAATGCCGCTGACATCAAGAAGATTCAAATAGCTGCTGCCAGAATCGTTACAGGAGCAACCTTAAGCTCCACTAAAGCCCTCCTTTATACTGAAACTGGTTGGGAAAGACTTCGGGATAGACGCCGGAAACACAAGCTGATGCAGTTCTTTAAAATGTACCACCATATAACACCGCCATATCTATCAAACAAGGTGCCCCCTGTCATATCAGCAACCAACCCGAGCCACGTGCTACGTACAAGTGACAACCACCGCGTCCCCTTCTGTCGCACACAATTATATCGGTCGTCATTTATTCCCGATGTAACTAATCAGTGGAATAACATCCCATTGTCTGTTCGACAAAATACTTCGATTAGCCACTTTAAGAGATTCCTAAATCGTGCAAACCAACGTCCACCTTCATTTTCCAGTACTGCTAAGTGTCGTTCGGCACAGATATACCACTGCAGACTGAGACTGAGTTGTAATAACCTTAACTCTCACTTACATGCAAACCACCTGACACCATCGCCTAACTGTCAGTGTGGAACAGTCGAATCGACGGACCATTTTTTGCTGTCATGTCAGCACTACTCGACTGTCCGGGCAAACACTATCGGGCGAATACCGTTTCCTGTGAATTTAACTACACTATTGCAAGGGTCCGAGCTCTTAAGTGAAGATGCAAATCGCTTAGTTTTTGAAACGGTCCAGGAATATATCATGGGAACGAAACGGTTTGCGTAGGTGAATTGTACCCTTACTTCCCTGACCAACATAGTACCTAAGACCGCCCTGTGCTGTACACAAAAATCATCATTCAGATGTTATTATGTTTTCATTTTTTTATCCAAGGAACACAGCTTGTGATACCTCATTGGAGCGAGCTTGTTGGGCTCGTCCTGGTGCGGGGTTATGGGTGGTGTTCTTGTGGCAAGCGTAGTGAAAGTTTAGCTATTTAAGAATCTATTTTGTGATTATCTACTTTTTCCCGCGTTGGGTGAAGGGTTATCCATGTCGTGATAAACTACGGCTACACGCGCAGATCGATGTTATCCGTATGTACCGCCATCGCCGCTCTTTGAACTTCCTTCTTTCATTGAGTTCACAATAAAATCAACTTTGACTCCGATCAGCTGTCACTGTTGGTTACTTCGCGATTGCCCCGCTACCTCAGTAGTTACGTCCTCTCAAGGGCGTGAATGCTGCATTAATTACGTCAGTGCCCTCTAACCAGTGTTTTGAATTTAGTTCGATTTTTGACATGGTTAAGTTTGATTTCAAGTTGGTTTCACTTCTCTTATCTTTTCATCCCTCTCCTCTTTTCTTCTCTTATTACTCTTCAACACCTTATTTTACTCTACTTATCTAGATATTCTAAATTCTTTTCACATACAGTTTAAACAATCTGTGTTTTGTGTTCCGCCAGCAGTTCATGCTATATGTACTCAGTAACTTAAAGACCCACGGGAGACGACTAATATAAGCATTAAGCTTTCTGTTGAATCCCTTCATCATTTTGCTTCATTTATTTATATAACTGTATACTGCATCCATTATCATAAAATTGTATCTGTATGTTTTTGTTTTTTTTCTGTTATTGTTGTAAACTATATTGTATGCAATTGCAGTGTTTCTGTCAATAAATATTGTTTAAACTAAAGTTATTCTAATATGAACAGGCTCGGACGTATTTTGTATATTGACTTTCTTAAGTGAATCGATGGAAACTTTGATAGACACGTCGGGAAGTGTTAAAGAAAATCTCATCACGAAGGCGAAAAAATCTTTCTTGTTTCGTCATAGTTGCAAATAAGTTATAGTTCTGATATAATGATGAAACGGCAAATTATGCAAACTTTTTAGATGGCATGTGATTACAATAATTAGTGAAAGTATATATAACCGTCACACCTACCACAAGACACACACCCTTTAACGTATTCCGTTAAACCCAAGAAGGAGTGATGGCCGAGTGGATAGGTGCGCTGGTCTCTCATGCCAGAGGTCCCGGGGTCGATCGGGGAAAGTTTCCGAGGTGCCTGGACACTCTCTGTTAGCATCAATTGTGGGGTTGATGCTGTCACAGCGTACCGTCCTATCGGATGGGGACGTTGCCGCTACGAAGATCATACCATACACCTGCGCCATTGGACCAAGGAGAGGCGTTAATATAAGTTGCATAACTTGTTCGCCAAAGCTTGTAAAACAAATAAGATTAAACAAATAAAAGGTGCGAAAATCAAGGAAATGGTACCTCGGTGAAACCCTTTTGGAATGAACTACCATGGCATGGCGTCTGTGTGTATCGGAATTACTTGGAACTCCCGGTGTCAATTTTATTGAGGTACCGCCTCTTCTGTCTGTTCACGCAAAAGAGATGCAAAGTTATTCTGATGTGTGTTTGAAGATCCCAGGGCTATTTTTTGCAGACGATATGGTGCTAGTGTCAGAAAGCGAAGAGGGGTTAGAGAAGATGCTGGGAATTGTTGGGAAATATGGGAGCAAATGGAGACTCGAACTTAATGAAAGCAAGAGCAAAGTTATAAGCGTGGGCGGCAAAGTGGACCCCACTCGAAGGTGGAGAGTGGGGAAGTTCTGCATTCCGGAAGGTAGCAGTAGACCTCTTAGTGTAGGAGAGACTAGTGACTATGAATACCTGGGGGTAAATATAAACATCACAGGAAGAGACATCTACCGAAACCACACAAATAAATTGATTCTGAAGGGGAAGCGAATCCTTAACCAAATGAAACTTATAGGGAGAAACAATTTCAATAAGGTTTTCGTGGGGAAAACCATTTGGGAAATGGTGGGTCTGCCAAGTATGACATACGGTACGGAAGTTGTACCCCTAAACCAGACAGCTGTTAAGAGCTTGGAAATCCTGCAGAACGATGCAGGCCGATGGATAACAGGCTCGAGTAATGTCGCAGCACTAGAAGCAATCAGGGGCGAGCTTGGGTGGATGAGGATCAAGGACAGGATAGACCTATTGAAACTCGGTTATCTTAATTATTGGGTAAATCTCCCCGATAGCCGATGGTGTAAAGTAATGTTCCTGAGAACTTTCAACTCAAATATCAAGACGGGGTGGATGGTCCAAGTGAGGGAGCTAGTAGAAAACTACTCAATGGAGATCTCGGACCTTGACGTTGGGGCAAACCAGGGCAAAACGATCGTCAGAGAAAGGGTCATGGAGGATTGTAACCGTAACTGGCGAGAGGGGGTCAAATCAAAGAGATCTTTGGGTGGCCTGCGTGATAAAGAGAAGCCTGGTTTTGAAGAGTACCTTGATGGCACCTTTGGGGGGTCACTGTTGTTCAAGCTGAGGTCGCGGTCCCCGGAGCTGAGGGGAAAAATTGAGAAACACAGTGAAAAGGAGTGCCAGATGTGTAACGTGGGCGTGGTGGAGACCCTGGAACACTTTCTTATAGAATGCCCAAAATACCAGTCTAAAAGAACAAGATTCACGGGAGTATAATGGAGAAGTGGGATGGGAGAATGAGGGACATGTGGTTAGGGGGCGACTCAAAGGAGAGGGTTAATATACTAATCGGAGAGATTGGGAAGAATGGGGCAAGGGATGTCATCAAGCAGTTCGTCTCCGAGTGTTGGGAGGAGAGAAGAAGTGCGGGAATAGGGGGAGGTAGTTGGTAGAACATGGGTAACCAAGGCCTTCTCATACGAGAACCGCGACAAATCAGCGGCCGGCCGAAGTGTTATTATTATTATTATGCCCGTGTTAGTGAACAGGGTCGGGCGTATTTTATACATTGATTTTCTTCACTGAACCGGATGCAAACGTTGATAGACGCGAAGGTGAAAAAAACTCTGGTTTTTGCAAATAATTTATAATTCTGATATAGTGATGCAACGGCAAATTATGCAAAATTTTATACAACATTCATTTGAAAGTATGCGAGTGAGACAACGACAGAAAGCGATCGTTAGCGCAATGTCTCAAGATACCACTGGGCTATTTTCTCCATACCGCGGGGAAAACAAAGAGAACTAGATGGTTTTGCAATCGCAATGCGAATTTCTCAATGTCATTCAATGAAGTATAACGATCCTTATTTTGCGGCTAATGCTGTTTCAAGAACCACGTCTGAAGTGTACTTTGATTAAATTTCCCAAATTTCGAATGGCATATGTTAAAAATGAGGTTAACAAGAGAAGATAAACACAAATACGTAAATATAAATAAATAAATAAATAAATAAATAAATAAATAAATAAATAAATAAATAAATAAATAATCTCCTTGCCTTGTTACAATTTATGGGAGAGTGCCTAGTGGCACTCTCCCATAAATTGTAACAAGGCAAATCGTCAGACCAAATAATTTCAATCAAAAATGAGGTTGAAAAGAGAAGATAAACACAAACACGTAAAACTGTCATCGCTGGTAACAGTGTCAAAATTTTAATTCCAAAATGGAGGTTAACAGTTTCAAAAAGACTAAAAGACGGCGTGTGAGGTTTCATAGATGTGTAACTGGAAAATTTGGGCTGCTGGAATTACAAATGTAGAGGTTTTGTTGATGAAATGTGACAAAAGGCTACTAAATATTGACGTAAACACGACAAAATGGCGATAAATCCCCCACCCACCCCCGAAAAAGAGAAACAGCTATTTCCTTATGTTTATCTTATAACATTTTCAAAAGGTCCGACACATTTTAATTTTAAATCCTAGTACCCCCAAGACGTCACGACAGAGTTCGGCCATAAAGTTGGATTTTCCGAGAACGGCACGATATTGTTGAAAACAATTTTTGTGGAGATTATATTCCCAAAACTACAAAAGGTTGATGCCCAAAATCAGATTGAAACTGAAAACGTCCAGAAAACGACTTTAAATTGGCTTCGATTACATCGGAGAGGACATTTTAATTCCATAAATTGGTGTGCACAATTTCACGTACCCAGAAAACGGCACGTGAAGTTTCATAATCACGAAATTTATAGATACGGAGATAATGGAATCACGAGAGTTGTGCTTTTAATGAAATATGACAAAAATAGTCAAAATTTTAAAATGGCGGAAGAAAGCCAATAGGGCAATAAATCGAAACAGATAACAGCTCTCCCATGTTCTTGAGCGTTATAACACATCAAACTTTCAAAACAAGCCAAAACATTTTAATCTGAACACCATGTGACCCCCCTATTCCATATCATCAAAGTTCGCCATTGCGGTCGGAATTTTCTAGGATGGTACCAGATTTTTAGATTAAGTTGTTGTTGGAGATATATTCTCAAAATGTCAAAATGAAGTTGAAAGTAGAATATCAAGAAAATAACGTCAAGTTGGCTTCGCTGGTATATGTGGCGACGTTTTAATTCCAGAACGGGTGTTCACAATTTCGGGTGCCCGTAAAACGGTGTGAAAAGGTTCATAGCTTTGTATTACAAAAGTACGTATATAATGGGATCACAAAAGTAATGTTTTTACTGAAACTTTAACCTTCGAAGTGACGTAAAAACATAACACATGTGATAAATCGAGAAACCAAAACATCTTTCACTAGAGTTGAAACGGTTAGCCGATTAATCGATTAACCAATGATAAACGTATTGATCGATCAAAAAAGTAATTGATCGATCAGCCGTTACTTTTGAACAACTGTATCTTCTGGGTTAACAAAGGAACAAACTTGCTCCAAAAGAGGCAAACATTATCACACTGACTCACATTAATTATGTGAGACAGAGTAAAGCATGCAAGTTACGTGATGACATACTTGTTCACTTCCATGATCATAAAACGGTATCAGAAGCAGGAAACTGGTCATTCTTAAGTTAACCTTTACCCAATGCGGGTAGCAGACGACACTTGCCAAAGAGATTCTTGAATTACTAAAAATTTTCATTTTTTGTCTCAAAAACACAGCTTATGATCCCTCCTTGGAACGAGCTCGACGAGCTCGTTCCAATGAGGGATCATAAGCTAAGTTTTTGAGACAAAAATTGAAAACATAATAAAACCTAAATGGTGATTTTTGTATGTAGAGCTGGCCGATTTTGTCCTTCACGTTGGGTAAGGGTTAAAGGTATAAATCATCAACGGTACGGCAATTATTCAGCTACCTATAAGGGCGAATGATTAACCGGTTAACCCAGTTTTTTTGGATTGACTGATTCTTTATTCAGTAGTATACTGGCAACGTACATATATACATAAGTACTACACAGTTATTGTGTAATGACGTGTATACTACAGGGAGACGTTATAGCCAGATTGGCTGTCTACTTGTTTTCTCCCGGAAAGCTGAATCGTGCAACTATGGAATCAGTCTGCGAGGCAACTTATTAACTGTTTGGTCACTGGTGGCTGGTGGCTCGATGTCACTTACACTCCTACCTACCAACCGCCCCTAAATTCTCGGTTAAATTTCTGTGTTCGGTAACATTTGTAATCCACATTATGGCCCACACAGTCCTGTTTAAGAGGTCTACTCTATTCCCAATTTAATTTTTCACATAAAACCCAATGAGAAAGTAAACAAACAATGCAATTAAATTGTCGTTATCAATTTAAAATTACATTAGCCAATCTATTCCAAGAATCATCGTGTGATTAATACCATTTTCCTATTTAGTTATACAATTCTTTGAGACCTGACCAGGGAAAAAAGGGGGAAAGGAGCGAAAGAGAGGGACCATTACTTCCTTTTTACTTATCTGACACAGCTTTTACGGGATGTCCAGAAACAGGGGTCGAGAGACGAGACATATCCAGACGTTTTTCTATTATTGCAATGCGTTTGAAGAGTATTCACTTGAGCATTCAGGCCCACCCAATTACTCTTGGAAAATTCTGTTTATGGAAAATTCTGTTTGTGTGGAAAATTCTGTTTGGTTTATCCATGTGATTAATCGATCAAGAAAACCCTTTAACCGTTTCAGCTCTACCTTTCCCCCACCTGCTTTACGAGCATTACATCATATCATACTCAAATTTTATGAAAATCGGCCGACATTTAATTTTTGGTGATGCTGACGTATACTACAGCTCCCGTAAATTCAGATATAACCGTTAATAATTTGTCAGATCGATGCCACATCTTTAGATATGTGTTTGGTGGGGGTGATATAAAGAAATTTGAAAGAGGGTGGATTAATACTGGGTCTGATATTAAAAGATAGAGAAAAAGCGTCAAAAGTGATATTATTTTGGATAAAGGTCGGATATCAGAAAATGAATGCAATATCGTGTACCTGAATGTTACCATTAACTCGTGTACCGAATGTGGTTGCTATTGCTTTACAAATGTGGTTGTGATGTGGTGAACATAAAAAGAGAAAAAATGGCTAACAGTTCTAATAGGTCATGTTACCTTCGTTGAATGGTTTTATGAAGGACAGGGAAATCGTTTTTTAGCCGTTAATAAATACCTATAATAAGTCCGCTTGCATTGCATATGTGGGATTTAAAAGTTTCATGCTTTTGCTATTTAAATTTAAAACTAGAAGACCTGTCAGGAAATGCGCACAAATAGCACGTCGATCTGCGCGTTAATCTACGCGTTATGACCACAGTAAGGCTATCAAATTCTCTACATATGGCCTGTGCACAAGCAATGTTTCAGCCAATGGACCTCCGGGAAACCCGGAGGTCCATTGGCAGAAACATTGCCTGTGTTTGCCATGAGTAACCAGGAGAACCCGCCGTGCTTTGGATGTCATTCGATATGGCAATTGCGCGCAATTTCTGCTCGCAATTAAGCCTAGATAAGCGCACACTTCGTGACAGGACTTCTAGTTTTAACTGTATGGTTGCTTGTGGCAATCAGTGTTATCAAAATAGCGTTCTTTTCTGGGGCCAATATACTATAAAACTTGCACAGTTGTATTTTTTCAGAATTGTATTTTTTATTTATGGAAATAACGTATCGAAATTAACCTTTCGGTTTTTCAAAGATGTGGCAATTTGAAATGCTAATAATTCATTTCAGTCATTTATATTCACTTGTAGAAAACACACCAGAAAAATACAATTGTAAACGTTTTATAGTATTAGACACTGGTTTACCAGTAAAGGCTTAGTATTCTGGTTTTAAGTGAGTTTACTTTCATCATAATTGAGTTTTATTAGTGTATCTCAGTTAAATTGGTGATCCGATCCTATACAAAGTTACTTTCGAATCTATACTCTCAAAAATCTGTTGAGTTAAAAATGAACCCAAATGAACTGGATTGAGTCAATTTGAGTGAATATGAATCAAACTGAGTTCATATTCACTCAACCCATTTGGTTTGGGTTCATTTTAACCCAATTGATTTATGATTGTACAGAGCCATTTGTCGACTGAGAAAGAGGTATTCGCTTGCCAATGTTACTGACTTTTTCGACTGGTTTCCCTTTGCATTAAAATGGTCCGTTTGCTCTTTATTAGCTAGAGACGTATAATGGGAAGGCGAACACCCAATATTGTAATTGTATTGTCAATTCTGTTCACTGGTGGATCTGGATGAAAAATAGATTATGTGGACAGTCTCCACAAAGTATATCGATTTCACAATTAGACTGTTGAGCGTTTGATTTGATGTCCAGAAGACTGGCAATCTGAATTTTAAATTGTTTCCAAAAGCATTGCAGATCCCCCTCCCCACCCCGTCTGTTTCACTTAGGGGAAGAAAAGCATCGAAATATGTTCTCCCTTTTGGTCGTTATTACTGAAGGAGACTGCGAGACTTCAATTCAGTATTACAATAGCTTGCAAATATGAAAATATACGAATAGTTTAAAACAACTATGCAAGCAGTTTGTTTGCCCTTTGCAATAGGATTAACCTGGGTACATGGAAATTATGTGATTTGATTTTTGAATCCAGAGTTTGGTTTCCTAATCAATTATCACTAAGTTTGGCTTATAATATCAAATCAAACTTAAAATGTTGTCTGGTAATGTTCGTGGAAAGACAGCTTCTGCTGTGCCACTTTTCTGATCATGTGACCAATTTATTGATTTGACAAATTAAATACATTGACTATAAGTTATTGTGATGAATTTACGGTAACATGGTCTGAGGTTTGCGGCTCGGAGCTTATGTTCAACCGAGACGCGAAGCGTCTCTGTTAAACATACACTCCTAGCCGCAAACCTCAGACCATGTTACCGTCAACTCATCACAATAACGTATACGTTCCAATAAGACGCTACCCATAGCCCTAAACCTACATCGTGAAACACGAGAGGCTTATTTACTAAACTTGTGATCTTTAAAAGTTGCCTTGTTTAAGGCAACTTTTAACGATCGCAGGTTTAGTAAATAAACCTCTCGTGTACCCCACCACTGGATAAATAATCAATAAACCAGATAAACTCAGTTCAAATCGTAAATCGGTTTGTAATTTAAACAACACTTCATCTGGAACACTGTCTACTGCACGTGTGAAAAATCCAGAAAAATGAAGCGGCTTGCTTGTCACTCCGTTGATGAAGCAATTACGAAACGGGCGACGTCATTTCAGATATTTCGCGTTGTGACGTCAGACGGTAACATTTGCTACTGGAACTGTAAGCATAAAAGAAACTACGACAGCACTTATCCAGTCAGAGGGCGAGAATTTTACTCTTATTGGAACATTTGATCTTCGGGTGTGCCGGTTGTTAGAAAAAAACACTTGTTGGTAGAGAAATCACGTGACATTATAAACCGGTTGTTTGAAAAATACGCTTGTTGCTAGATAAATGACGTAACTATATAACCGAGTTGCTATTTCCAAACCGACTGTGAACCCAGTTAAAATCTAATGAGAAAATAAAATCGCATTTCCTAATTGTCTGTCACTTGCCAAGACAATGCATTAGTTTCTAGATAGGCAGGGAAACATCATAACGTGTTTCCTAGTTCACTTTTCTAATAAACAGTGATTCCACATATCCAGTTGCGTTACAATTGGGGGAGGTGGGAGAGGGAGGGTGTTATTGGCCTGTTTCTAGATGACGACTATGGTTGCTAGCGCGGCGTTGGAGTATGTTTTTTTAACCTAGTTCTCAAATATATTGCTGACTGGAAAAAATCGAAAACAAAACTGATAAAGTGGCTGATTAAGCACACTAGTTATGGAATTGAGGAGAAGTTGTAACGGAGTTGTTATATACCCTTTTCAGTGTCTTTTGTGTGGTATATACATTTACAAATTGGGGCGTTTATAATGCCCCTTTGCAAGGAAGACACGTGTTCTCCACGGATGTCCAGCCACATTGAGTCGGTTTATTTAGTTTCGGTCCAATGAATTTTGTCCCTATATCCCGATAAATTCTGTCTTTTCATTGGTCGGAATGCCTTGGAAAAATAGCCATGGCAAAGGGTGCACCCAACATCCAAGGTATATGAGAGCGTGCCACATCCAGGGTATAAACGCACGCGAAACATCGTGGAGTGGGGGTGGGGCGGGTATGTCTTCAATGACAGTTTTTTACTTCCGCTCGCCTCATGATACAACTCGAACCCAAAAAACGAAAATATTCATCAGATTTCCGACAATACAATCATAAAAATAAACTAAGAGCAAATAATTCGTCCCCTGAGTACCAATGAGTTCTATGTGCCAGTAGGATGCCAGTAGGCACATAGAATACATTGGAATTCAGGGGACGATATGTTAACAAAATAATGTTTACTCGTTTCCTTAAAGACCCAAGGGATGTAACTCTATTTGTTGTCTTCTGCGATTATAAAAACAAAATTATTATCACGAATTTGGTCCAAGTGATTGTGGAGCTGAGAAATGCGTCCACAAATTTATTTCCACTATATTTGTATTGTGTTTCAAACTGGACAAAAACGTTATCTCCGCCAACATGTATGGTATATGGAGATTTAATACCTGGATGTCTCATTTAAGCCACGGATTTGGTTTTTTGGTTCGATTTTTATGTCGAGGCGAGAAAACGCGGAAATCTGTGGTTTATACCATCTACACCCGATGTTTCGTGTGCGCTTATACCCTGGCACGCTCTCATATATACTGGATGTTGGGGTGCACCATGTGTCATGGCTATTTGTCCAAGGCATTCTGCCCAATCAAGAGACAGAATTTATCAAGATATAGGGACAATGATGCATGTACGACATGAATTTGATGATGAAGTCACGCCGAAACATCATTGAGATCACCAATCGTCGTCAGTTGGAAATGGAGGTGGTTATTGTGTTGAGTAACGACGTTTTTCGCCGACATTCAAGCAATCCAGTTCTATGGAGATTGTAGTTCATTCCGCAAATCTTCTGTATTCCGCGTGGATATCATTAGAGCAAAACAATCATTTCGTTCTTTAAGAGGTCAATTTCATATTTTCATTGACTTTGTTTCTCACATAATCACCTTGTTGACGTATTCTAGCTGAATGCCTTCCCTCGACGTACTTTCCACATTCGAAAGTTATTTATTATGCTGGCGATGTAGTACAGGCGATGTTGGTGTTTGTACCTGAGCGCCTTCTGCATACCTCATCTTTAATAGATCTCCGTTGTCTTGTTTCAGAAACTGAATGATAGTCTTTCTTTGGGTTGTTATGTTTTCTTTGAAATATTTATTTCAGAATTATCCTGACAAGTTTGAAAATGATGCCGCAACTACAACATGCGACAAAGACACGCAGATAAGAGTACCGACACTTCATCATAAAAACGGAGGTTGCATTGACATCATCGGTAATATAATTTATTGCATTTTTCATTTTCCAGTCAATACTTCTCACCTGATATCTCCCAACAAAATTAAGAGTGTGCGGCGCTTTTAATCCCATAACACTGATCAGAAAAATCTGACAATCCCAGCAGCTAACTTTTCCCGTAATTCAACTCAGAATTCAGCCAATTAGACGTTTTTTAGAAGCGCTAAATACGTTCTGTCAAAATATTGTATATGGCTAAATACCTAGTTGCGTTTTTTTGAGAAATATTTTAGGTTAAACATTTTTTATTCTAACAGCAATGAAAGGAGGATTAAGGTATATTTTTGTAATTCTTTGCGTCCTGTGGTAAGTGTAGAGCAGATTGTCTTTAATCTATTGAACGCTTGTGGTATCTTCCATGTCATTTTAATTGGAAGAGTTCATGTTCTTTATGTTGGGGCAGACCAATCAAGATTTTCAACGTGCAGCCTTGGAGCTGTGGTTTGTCCCACACATTCACTTAGCACCCGTCCTACTTAATGAAATCATGATGTGTCATGTTCCTGTGTGGGAAAAGCTGCCTTTCGGGTTTAAATGGTCGAATGTAGAATTTTTCAGGTCAATATTTGCCATATAATATGGCGATAGCATAAATAATATACGTTTTTTCTAGTCAATGCATCTCACCCGATAACGGCCCACAACAAAATAAGTATATGTGACATTACTAGGGCTGAAACGGTTCACTCATTTTCGTAACCGACTAACCGAGAGCTGTAAACGGATAATATCCGGCTATCCGTGGCCGTTATTTCACCGAATACGGGATCAAAACTATAGGAATTGGAGAGCAGTATTCTCAAACTATTCCCTTGTGTGCATACAAACGAACGTTGTCGAGTACTCGACAACGTTCGTTTGTATGCACACAACGGAATAGTTTGAGACTCGACAACGTTCGTTTGTATACATACTACGGAATAGTTTCTGAGATTTCTCAATACTCATGGAAACTATAAATCATTAACGAAGCATTAAAATCCAAAGTCATTATTTCTCAATATATACAACGCAGTTTCGAGGTGTAATCTATCACAAAGGAGAAGCGGCAGATTTACTACGTTTTAAACGTGGAATGACGATCAGTATCGATATTTCGGATAACCGGTTGACGGTTTTTCTAATCGGTTAGGTGGCTAACTGGTTTCAAACCGCTCATCCATTTCAGTACTAGACATTACCCTGCAAACTGAAGTCAAACATGGCGAAACATAAAGCAGCAATTGTTTCCCATGACGCAACTAGGAATTCAAACAATTAATACTTCCATGACAGAGTTCAATTATTTGAAACCAAAATCCGCGAAACACAAGTTGTTTCAGTGGATAGACACTCCGATTGTACCCATTGGTCCAGCACTTCAAACAGCGTTTGGTCCTTATATGTTCTATCAAGAAAGTATAATTTATTGTGGTGTATTGACGGTAACATGGTGTGATGTTTGCTGTCAGGAACTTATATGTTTAACCGAGCCGCGATACAAGTTCCTGACAGCAAACATCACACCGTGTTAACGTCAATACACCACAATAACGTATATGTCCCGACCCCCCACCCCACCCACATCTTTGGTATTTGTGAATAATAAAATAAAGCAAGTGGAGTTATGAACAAATATAATTTATCGTACCTATCGTGGGCCTCAAAATAAAATCGAAATCGAAACAACTAAACTGGGTCAAAGTGTCAAGTTTTATCACATTTTCCTCTTCAAGTTCAACGGTATTTATTATTTGCAAATCGCGCATTTAAATTAGTGCAATGCGTATGTGTTTCGCGCCCCCAACCCATTCCCCCCATCCCCCGCAAAAAACAAAACAAAACAAAAACAAACAAAACAAACTAAAAAACGACAGGCCACAGACACAATTTCATGCCAACGAAGAAAAAAAAAATGAACGGCGTTCTTTATCGCTGTTACGTCACAAAAATAGATAATTGGTCAAAACTGCAGGTCAAGGTTATTCGCAAGCTGGAGACGCGATATAAATTTCAGTTTCTTTTTATTGTGTCCAGTTATTTTAATTCAATAAGTGGTGATTGTGCATCTGTCAGCTTATCATCGGCGCGTAACCAATCAGACGTCGAGAATTCCGCAATAATCGTAACAAAGACTCTTCTTTGTGAAAATCCTTGAATATTGTGTCAAAACCACATCAAACAATGTGGAACATTTATTACCTTCAAGGTGACTTGAAAATTCCGGATCCGGTAACCAGTGTTTAGAGTATTGTCATCAGATTAGCATAGTAGATTTAAGTGAAGTTACACCAGGAACATCGAAGGAAATCACTGTTGGCGGGCATACTCAATCTCGGCACAAGACGTGCTCTAGAATATAGATATCGGGCCAGTGTACCACACTGCCTCGTTGCCGATAAAAGGCTTCCACATGATTTTATATCGTCGTGTGAGAACCATAAGGTTCTATCTTCTTCTGGAAGATAGAACCTTATGGTTCTCACGCAACGATATGTACTTTTACTTCAGTTCAAAATTAAAATTCTGCGGAACATCATCAAGAAAGCAGATTACCATCCTGCCTTTTTAGATGCTTTAGATAATTTTTTGACAAAAAAGCGGATTATCCTTCTGTCATTTTTAAAGATTTAAATACATCCTATGAGAAAACAACCTACCTTCCCATTATTATAAAATAAATAATCGCATTAATGATAACTGCACATATTACATGTAAACTGAAGAACGTATTTACAGATATTTATACATTATTTCATAAATAATTTGATATTTACAAGACATAATTCCTTTATGACTATTATTTTAAAAAAATATATATAACATGCTGACATTTTGTGATACCAGTTTAAGTTGCAAAAACATATCAAATACTAGTGAAAGTTTATTACTTATGACTTGAAAAACTTCTGAACCGGTACCCAGTGGCCAGGGCGTTGTCATCAGATCAGTGTTGGAGTTTTAGGTGATACCGCTTCAGGAACATGAAGGGAAATAACTGTTGACGAGCATACCCAATCTCGACACAACACGCCTTTGGGATATGGATATCGAGTTATCTTACCACAATATGTATGCGAAAGTCGAATATTTACATCTTTTTAAGAACGATTCCCCAGCTATAATATTTAGATAACATCTCTGGGATGATATCAAGAGACACTTCATGAAACCAACTGACCATGGGCGCCGAATTTTAGGTGACGATTGTAAGCTGTTATGCTACGGATGACAGATGTTCTTAGTGAACATGAAGTATACTAAACGAAACATGATGTGAGGATGTAAATGTGATGGGTGAAAAATTCAAATGCTGGATCTGAATTGCAAAATCGAGGAAGAAAGTTTGATAAACTGTTTTGTTAATCATCAGCTCGACAGATACCTCTATCATTCCATGCAGGATAATGTACCCGTACACGATTGGAGGAGGTGGTTTTCTCTTGCAATTGTTTACATATCAAATGTTATCCTTAACATTCGGAGACATAACTGGTCATAAGCTGCCGGTATACGGCCCGGATACTGTAGGTTATCCTTACTGCCCTGTTGATAATTATAGAAATTATAATAATGGAACTTGCATGTCAACAAACTCAATTTTCTTCAAAGCGATCCGCATTTTAATTTCCTTTCTGCTTTAGGCAAATCGCATCATTCATATCAAAAGGGTCAGTCTCGAAATGTTAACAGCTGACAGTTTATTAGCCATCAATCGTGACTGTACAATGAGTTATTGTCCTTATCAATATTGGTCGAGTTTCGCTATTTTATGGCCGTGATTGAACCCTCATCATCTATAACAACAATATGGGAACATTTCAAGTAGTATATGTCCGGGACTTCAGTGACGCATGATATTCTACTACAGAGGTCTGGTTTTAGGCTCTTGCGCAAGAAGGATGTCGTGAGTGTGACCAAACATACATACTTTTTACCACATATTGGATAGAAAGGAGACACGGAGCACATTGTTGGGATCATTATGAGACAGTTGGATCGAAAGGAAACAACCATTCACGTGGAAGCAAGGACACCGGAAGGTGGAACTTCAAACAGATAAGCCAACTTGAAGGGGAAACATAGACGGGGGGTAAGCATGTTCAAACTGAATCGATGTAGTGCCGAGGACCTTTACAGTTAAAACTAGAAGTCCTGTCACGAACTGTGCGTTTATCCAGGCTTAATTGCATGTAGGAATTTTGCGCAATTGCCATATCGAATGGCATCCAAAGCACGGCAGGTTCTCCCGGTTACTCATAGCAAACACAGGCAATGTTTCTGCCAGTGGACCTCCGGGTTACCCGGAGGTCCATTGGCTGAAACATTGCTTGTGCACAGGCCATATGTAGAGAATTTGATAGCCTTACTATGGTAATAACGCGTAGATTAGCGCACAGATTGGGCTGCTATTTGTGCGCGTTTCATGACAGGACTTCCAGTTTTAACTGTTGATACCGTTTACAAGACTATGTTAAACGACTCAATGTCCCAACAACTTTCACTTCATCGATTCTATGTCAAAAATGAATTATGTATGAAGTTGGTGCCGTGATTTAAAACAAGCATCCTATTGAACGTTGCAAAAAAAGACAACAGTGATTGTATTGTAAATACAGATCATTTTATTACCGCATGAAGGTCACGTACGTTCCATCTCCCCTCCCCCCCCCCCCCCTCTCTCAGGACACGTTAAGGGGTGAGCATTCGTCGCTATTCTCCCCCGGCGTCCCAGTGGTGAAGGGTAGCATGAAATAACAATCGCTCACTGTATTTAGGTTAAGCTGTAAAATGTGCTCAAGTCGAAAAAAGGCTGTGAAAACAAACTGGTCCATGGGCTGAGGGCTTGCCAGAAAGTCTTGTTTTGTTCTTGAATATCTTGAGTATCTGTATTTTAAAGCATATTACATGCGTATAAAATATTGTTAAAGATAAACGTGTGAATATTGTATTAAGTGAAATTAATGTCTTCTTTAAATACTGTTGGCCATGAGTGGTAAATATTCTATTATTCAAAAACCGTATTGGTAAACAGATTGTGTGTGAAGAATTGTTTACTATGAATATTTGATATTAGTGCTTTTTCAAATAATGATTAAGACTTTATTGTTTGTGTAAATGCTCTTGATTTTGTTTTAGTTTTATTTCTGTTTCAAGAATATAAAAAAGATATTAGGAAACTTATTTAGTGAAAGTAGAATAACATTGTAGTTTTATTGTATGTTCAAAACTACACCAAAGTAAGTGCTAAATAAAATTTGTGTTTCTTTACATTGTCACATGCATGTCACATCTGTGAAAAATATTGTCAATATTATATAAGTTATTTTTATGAATTGACGGTAACATGGCCTTGGGTTTGCGTTTCGGATTTTATGTTCAACCGCGAAGCGATGCGAAGCTTATTCTGAAGCCGCAAACTTCAGACCTTGTTACCGTCAGTTTATCAAAATAACCTATATATTCAAAATATATCTTTTAACAGAAATCAACGAATGTAATTCAATGCCATGTAAGAATGGTGCAACATGCGAAGACAAGAAAAATGATTATTTCTGCAGTTGTTCATCAGGATATACGGGCAAAGACTGTTCTGTGGGTAAGTTCGTTACTTGTTCATTAGATTACATTAGCCAATATTGAAGAGAAGTGAGAAATAAATGCTGAGAAATAAATGGTTGTGGGAATCATAGACCCGCAGATTGTGGAATACCACTGGTAAGGTAGTCGTTTTGGGATTAATTCGCAGCAGTTGGTTGGAGTTATTGTGTGTTGCGTCGCTGAACTTCCCAGTCATACGGCAGCGATCATGCACGCTCACCCCGTCGAGAGACTTGCTGTGAACGTTACAGTTAATAATAACTCTGTGAGGTCCCCTGTCCCCTGGTTTCGTCAGAATAGTTTTCGTTTTTGGCTCCTTCATTTTATTATCTTTATTCTACAGTGCCTCTAAAAATCTTTCTGTGGCATCTTAATCTGTAGAAATGACTCGAGCTTCTGTGTAGTCAATATCCATCACACCCTACCCCAATTTAACCAAACTGAAACCACAGGGCTTCATGTTCTAATTCTAATAAGATTAAAATCCGCGCACTATGATTGGCCGAGAGTGTGCTTAGTTTTTTTTTATATTATACGCTAAACGATAGATTATCGAAGAAACTGCAGAAAGATAGGAATCGTATCCCCCACTGTGAAAATATAGAAATTTTCACTTTCACAGTATCAAGCAAACTGGTGGCTTTCAAAGCATCACTTCAAGGTGAATATGAGCCAAATTATCACTGGAAATGATCAATTTGTTCTAAAAACGTATAATGAAAAGTAAATCTAGCGTTTTTGAGTGGATACCGATCATTTCCAGCAACACGTATTCACATTGAATTGATACATGGAACCCGCTAGTCCAAACGTAGCCTGAAAGTGTGTAATATAAGTTTTTGGTTTGGTACGTCCTTTCAAAGGACGTACCAAACTAAAACCTTATATTACCGACTTTCAGGCCGTGTTTGGACTAGAAACCCGCCAGCTGAATCTGATTGCAAGACGCTATCTGTTCCGAGTAACAATCAAATCACTTCCGAGTATCAATGATTCAAAGCGCTGTTTACCTTCATGCATATCAATTCAAGGTTGAAACGAGTGGAACTATCAGCTTCTTATAAAAAGCGTATAATAAAACGAAAATCTAGTGTTTTTGAGTGGATACCGAATATTATCTCACTTGTGACCGACACAAATGGTTATTTTCACTCGCGCAAGTGCTCGCGGAAAATAAATATTTGTCTCGGTCACTCATGAGATAATTTTCGGTATTCACCCATAAACACTAGATAGCCTCTATATATTTATGGCTCCAGTGACATATGTTAACGTCTGACGTAACCGCGTGAGACATTTTCAAATAAGATAACAATGGTGGAAATTCAAAGCGAGGCTGTCCATAAAATCAAATTGTTCGAGAACATGTGATCTTTCTATGAATGTACACTCACAACCCACTTATAAAAAGGACGGGATCACCCCATCTCAAATGGAGTCACCTCGACCTTTTTTAAGATGGAGGCACCTCTGCCCTTCTTTAAGTTATTGATTTTTTGTCGTTCAGTGTCGGCGTGGGGTACACGTGGGTTTTTTTTACTAGACTTATTATCGTTAAAGTTGCCTTGCTCATTCAAGAGCCTTGTTGGTTTCATCATGTGGGGTTTGGGCTATGGGTCTTGTTGGAACATATACATTTTTGTAATGAATTGATGGTAACATGGTCTGGGGTTCGCAACCAACCACAGAATATTATTTTACTCAAAAACGTATGCAAACATTCTTAAATATTGAGCTGACTAGTAGATAACTTTGTAGGTGAAGAGTTGAATAACAACAAAAAGTCTGGTATGTTTGTGATGTATTAAACAAAAGAAAACAACTTGAAATCGAGCATCTAACGCGAAATATATCCCTTTTTCAGAAATCAACGAATGTAATCCAATGCCATGTGAGAATGGTGCAACATGCGAGGACAGAGGAAATGATTATGTTTGCAACTGTACATCAGGATATACGGGCAAAAACTGTTCTGAGGGTAAGTGCGTCACTTGTTCATTAAGACACATACGCCAATATTGAAGAGAAGTGTGTGGCAAATGATTTGAACACCAAATGGAACCTGCAAAAAGATGTCCTGTATCTTGAAGTGGAAATCATAGCCCCGCAGATTGTGCAATACCACTGGTATGGTAGTCATTTCGGGGGTTTCGTCACAGCAATTGGTTACCGTCAATGTGAGCCTCGTCTCTACTTTACAGTCATGCAGCAGTAATCACACATGCTCTCCCCACCATTAGATTTGGTACGTACGTAGCTGGTAATAGCCGCTTTGTGATGCCCCTTGGCATCACGCTTCAGAAAAAAAATCCTCGCCCTTTAATTAAAAAGAGCTAGCTTAGGTTGACAAATGTTTACGGCTCCAGCGGCATATGTGTTCGTCTGTGGTCACAACTGAGATATTTGAAAGGATGATAGCAGTGGGATGGGAGGAGATTCAAAGAGGATGCAATCTATAAAATTGTATTTTTTCGAGGTCACAGGTCATTCTGTGAATGTTTTCTCACATCTCAGTTCAACTGATGAACTTGTACCTGATTTGGACTGATGTAGTTACAGTACGTGGAGAGTGGATTGTAACTAAATCACGCGCGGAGTGGGGTTATCACCCAAGCTATAACTTTCAAATTGTGTACACGTCGACAACAAACACAAGCAATGTTTCAGCCAATGGACCTCCGGGTTTAACCCGGAGGTCCATTGGCTGAAACTTTGCTTGTGCTGGTTATGCTTTGCAGAAAAATTTGCAATTATTGCTTGGTGGAATCTCCACTCTGCGGGTGATTTAGTGATAATACACTCTCCACGTACTGTACCTCGACCTTTATCTAAGTTGTTGATCTGTCCTGTGATGTCATGGAGGACACGGGAGGTTCATGTACTAAATTTGTTATCGTTAAAGATGCCTTATTCATCCAAGTGTCTTGTTCATTTAACGATGTGGGTTTGGGGTCTGTGGGTAGGGTCGTATTGAAACATATACGTTATTGCGATGACTTGACGGTAACATGATCTGAGGTTTGCGGCTCGGAGCGAATGTTCAACATCGACGCTTGGCGTCTCGGTTGAACATAAGCTCCGAGCCGCAAATCTCAGACCATGTTACCGTGAATTCACCACGGTAACTTATAATTTTATAGTATTTCCTATGTATTGATCTTGCTCCCATCGATCAGCGGACCATGAATTGCGCTGGTCAAGCTTCAGAGATGCGCGGATGGGAGGAGCTGCTTGTCCCAGTTCTGGAAATATTGCTAGTTTGTTTTTCAACCTCTAGTATGCGCACGCTTGTAGCTGTTTCCCAACGCCTTGATATATTGGCTTGTGGGTGTGCAGTAAATCTTGTCAGGAGTACGCAGAAGTGCTTGCGATCTCACTGGTTGCTCTGATCATAGGACAGCCGATTGAGATGTTTGACCCACGTGTAATGGAATTTACCGACCTTTTTTCAATCAGAAGGCGTTTAAGCCCGGGTATATCACGTTGAACCTGTTTCCATAAACACCCATGTCCCAACCAAAGGCATTGATAGCCAGATTTTTATCCTTTGTATACTTCTGAATCATTCCCCGTGATTTCAAGGAAATCTTCTGTAGGATATGTGGTAGGTCTGTCGGCTTGGTCTCTGAGTAAGACGAGAACCGACTGGAGAGCACATTTCTGGCAGTGACTGTTATTGTTCTTCACACTGATCACCTCTCTCTTGTATCTGAAGACATTAGGCAGAGGGGTATAGGAATCACCACGAAGTGGGTGGTTGGGAATAATGTCCAGCCAGAGAGGTTTTATACGTTAAACACCCATCCGGATCCTCATTCAGTCCTTTTGAAGAGTCTCCTAGATGTGTTAAAGAATGCACCATGAAACTCATGGTCCTTCAAGACGGCATCTTGTTTGTGGTAAGGTACTGAGTTAGTAAACTCCTCGCTGCCATCAGAGCAGCCCTTCATGAGCTTCAGCTTGAGAGAGAGTTGGAAGTTCACGCCTTTGAGGCATAAAATATCCTCCACTAGCATTCGTGGGCCTTGTACCACACACCTTCCGGGAAGGCCTTGTTGTCTGTACTGTGGCTACCTCTCTCTGGAATATTTACACTGAGAAGATTCTACCGATGCTCAAAGATTGTTGATTATTATTATTATTATATTCTGGTAGACCTCAATTATTCTGAATTTCGGGGAACGTGGGATGACAAACTCTTCTAATATGGCATTGTGCTTTCTCTCCTTCCTCTTCCGAGGTCATGCAGCTGATCGGTATGACTTTGAAGGTTGGGCTTGAGGCTGCGCCCTTTCACTCGTCAAATCGTCCCCTGAGTTCCAATGTGTTCTATGTGCCTACTGGCACATAGAACACATTGGAACTCAGGGGACGAAATATCTTCAGAACAACTTGCGAAGGCACCGGTACGTGCGTTTGCTGTAGAGGTTGCTCGATGTTTTCTTCCATAGTGGACATATTGGATAGGAATGCACATTATACCAGGCCACCTATTCTACCTGTTAGCCACATCCCTGTCAGAGAGTCAAAGTATTTATCACCACCCTCCTGCAAATAGACGAAGAAAGGGTTCCCAATGTGCTTACCTTGGCCTGCCAAGTGGATTTTGCCAATCTGTACCAATCAGCTACGTCCACGTAGTTCTAAAGAACCAAGAACAAGCCAGTCGCTTGTGTTTTGCATTTAATTATATCATAGCAACCACGTGCTATACATAGAAACCGAGATGGCGACCTTTTGAAAGTAAATAGATGACGGAAATACATGCCGCCCTAACAACATGCGCTGCACATGCTCACTGATACCACGTATCACCCTAACAATAGATTCCCTGTATGCTTGGCTCACGCGGGCATCCACGACAACCCCACATGACGCGATTGGCCACGTGACTATGACGGGACTTCCCTGGCCAGGAACGTGGGTCGGGAAATGTTCATGATACCTGATATACTTTTGATCGCCAAACAAATGGAACTTGTAAAGTCAGAAACACTGAAAAAGCAGTTTTGAGACTGAATTAGAATATTAATTCTCCAATTAGTTCAATTAATGAATTAGAATTAATTTTTATAATTAAGGGATATTTGACTTTAAAACATGGATTCTTAAACACAAAGAGACAAACCATCCAAGTATTTGAGAGGTGAACGTACTGTAGATCAATCTACTTTTCTCCCGATTGTTTTCTTTACACATCGTGAATTACGTAATGTCTAAATGAATCAAAGATATAGAAATTTGTTTCATTGAAAATCAGCAAATACTGTACCGAGAAAAAAATATGTTCGTATAACATAAGTTTCGTGGCGTACACTGCAAAAAATTTAAGTTCTCTTTAGAACCAAAACTGGTTCTAATCTTGTCCCAGAGATGGAACCAGTTCTGTTTAAACAGAATTTATTTCAAATCAAATAAATTTATAAAGATTAACATTAATCAGAATTAAACATAAATTGAGGGGGTTTCAGCCGTAAGTTTAGAGCTCATACGAGGTTGTCTCAGATCATTATTAAGCAAAGGAGATATGGACAGTTGGCATATCGAACCAGTTTTGGTTCTATACAGAACCAAAACTGATTCGATATGCCAACTGTTCATATCTCCTTTGTTTCAAAATGTTTTGAGACTGCGTTGAATAAGCTCCAAGTTTACTGCTGAATCTACTTCAGTTCATGTAATATTCTGTAAAAATTGAACGCTAATCTTGGTAAATTTATTTGATTTGAAATAAATACTGTTTAAACAGAACTGGTTCCATCTCAGGGACAAGATTAGAACCAGTTTTGGTTCTAAAGAGAACCTATACTTTTTGCAGTGTACTGCTGGCAGATACACTTCCATACAAGGCTCCGAGTGTACATATCAGGACTTGAACTCTCTCACCGCCTTGTAAGGAAATGTAAGGAAATGTATCAGCCAGTCATGTAACATATTTAGTATGTCTAAAGTCCATTTAAATCAAGAGATTAATTAAATTTAACGAGAAACAAAGATCTAACGGACGTTTATGTTTTAGGAACCGCTTTTGACATCACTGCGCAGGATCATCAACATTAAATGGTGCCGGTATATCTCCATGGTGACTGTAAACAATCGTCGCTGTTTGAAGCGCGATATTTGTTTACGAAACAAAACGCATCGCTACAAGCATGTCAAATACAACTGCATACATTTACTGTCATTATCACCTGAAAAGGGTCAACAAAGCATTTTTAAATGTTCAAAAAATCCTTTTTTGTAAAAAAGATTGTTTGAACATTAAAAAATGCTTACAAAAAAGATTTTTTGGACATTAAAAAATGCTTTCTTAACCCTCTCCAGGTCTGTTGAGTAAACTGTAACGAACATGGTCGCCTCGGCATAAAAATATTGATAGAATCCTAAAAACAACAAAGAACTTTAGGGACAAGTCGGGGTCAAAATCGTCAACGGTGTCACAGGGAGAGGGAATTTATATGACCTATATCAGTTTGTAGATAAAGCATTCTAGTTTTAGGAAGAAAAGTTGCACTGAGAAATTCGGCTGCAAAATATATTTTAAACATATGTTTGTATTGCCACCCTCATGAAATATTGAGCCAGTTTTAGAAACAGGGTACCCACGTTCTCCCATTAGTTAGACAACCAGATGAAGACAGAGACGATGACTTCCAAATTCACATTTTGGGGATGAGGTTATGTTTTCGCGGATTTCTCATCATCGGTTGAGCATAGAAAGTGATTGTTAACAGCACAGGATGCGCAAATAATTCTTCTTTCCAATGATATCAAACTGATGGATATATATCTCGTAGTTTATTTCTGGTGAGAATTTAAAATAGTCATGGGCCACGAAACGACGGGATTTTTTTTTTATTTAGCTCACATATGCGGTGCAAGTTTGGATTATGGCTTACAATGATGGCAACACCATCTATCTACCTTCACAAACATTTATTTTTTCACTCAGCCTTAAAATTTCCAGTTTAGCTAATAGGAGAATGTGGGTACTCTGTGTCTAAAATGGCTCAATATTTCCTGAGAATGGCAGTACAAACCTACGTGAAACATATATTTTGCAGTCGAATTTCCATGTGCAACTTTTCTTCTAAAAACCAAATACGTTAGCTGCAAACTGATATTGGTCACATAAATTTCAACTCCTGCTGACCCATTGACGATTTTTACCCCGACTATTTGTTGTATTTATTTTTGTTTGTTTTAAAACACAAATACTGTACTGTGAAAAAAATAAGAGCGCACCTGATATGACCTCTCATCGCCTTGTATGGAAATTTATCTAACAATCATATAGATTTTGGCCTGAAAACCACAAGAAACGGTATGTATCACATAATGTGTTCCGATTCCGTATCATATAGACAACTCATTCTGATTCCGTATCATATAGACGACTCGTTTCCGGTAGCGATAGGGCTATCATAACAGGCACATGGGTACATCCTATGTTCGTTTCAGTGATCGACTGAACATTATGTCCCAAAAATGTTTAAAAATAATTTAACCCTTTACCTAACATGAAAAGCAGACGACACTTGCAAAAATAATTCTTGAATAACTATTTTTTTCATTTTTTGTCTCAAAAACATAGGTTATGACCACTCGTTGGAACGAGCTCCACGAGCTCGTTCCAACGAGGGGTCATAACCTATGTTTTTGAGACAAAAAAATGGAAAAATAATGAAAATTAACTGGCGATTTTTGAGAATAGCGTTGGCCGGTTTTGACCGTTACGTTGGGTAAAAGGCTTAAGATTTAATCTGTTTATGTCACAGAATTGTTAGATAAATGAATTATCATGATAATGTGCATGTCCTGTGATTTGTATCAGATTCTCGGTGGTGTCCAAAAATGGGATCACAACTCGCCGGCAAAGCCGGCTCGTTGAGATCCCATTTTGGACACCACCTCGATCTCGTTCCAACGAGTGGTCATAACCTATGTTTTTGAGACAAAAAATGAAAAAAACTAGTTATTCAAGGATTTTTTTTGCAAGTGTCGTCTGCTTTTCATGTTAGGTAAAGAGTTAAATTATTTTTAAACATTTTTTGTATGTATCAACCACCTATATAACATATTTATTATGTTTAAATTAAATCAAGGGATTAATAAATTTTCACGAGAAAGAAAGAACTACCGGAAGTTTTAGAAACCGCTATTGACATCACCGCGCAGACGCATCGATTGTAACTGGCTCTGATACGACTATGGCGACAGAAAACAAATGGTATTTCAGCACATCTGCACAGACATTCCTTTCGATGGCGGGATGCTGCTTGCGCCTGGAAGTTTGGGGCGCTATTCTCTTTAGAATTGTCTCTCCCCCTCCTCTGATCGTTTGACTCATTCCGACAGGACAATAGTGCAGGTTTTGGGGAAAAGCACCAACAATTGAAAACTGCAATATCATTCACCATGGAATGCTAAACAGAATGGAAATATAATGTTCGCCCTCGATATATATCACATGACGAAGACATAATACTTTAAAATATCGGAACACTTACAAATAAGTTTGATGAAAATAATTCATTTATTTTTAAAAAGGGGTATTTTGCATTTTTCGCAATGTATTCAAACCCTAGAGGTTATCACGACCCTGTGGGTTTCCGAGATGGTCTATTGAAGTCGAGAACTCGTCTCTGGGCATATATCGGCGAATCCGTAAGGACGGGTCGATATATGACCCAGAGACGAGGTCAAGACTTGAAGTAATAACAACATTCCTCTCCGTATTGTTCGCTATAGCTTGTTCGATATTATTTATTTATTTATTTATTTATTTATTTATTTATTTATTTATTTATTTATTTATTTATTTATTTATTTTGGTTTAACGACACTTTTGACAGACAGGGTAGGTCCCTGAGAATCCTAATTTTCGGTTCGAATAAAATACCGAATCGAATCTTAAGGAATCGAATGCGACGTTGTGTTAAATACATCGTAAAGTCAGCGAACCGCACGATTTTTTCATGACTGCAACAAAAAATGAATGTAATATTGGGAGTGCCAGTGTAAATATATCATTATAAGATGGTTTATACCTTTACAAGCATGTGCGTATTATGCAATCAATTAAGAATTGAACGCATTTTTTATAATCTTTATTGGAGTATGAACGTGTGGGAATGGGTACAAATTATGATACAATTTGTACCCATTCCCACACGTTCATACTCCAATAAAGATAATAAAAATTGCATTCAATTTTTAAAATTACATTCCGTAGCTGTTTAAACTACTTTTTATCAAACAACAAAGCAGAAAGACAAAATAAAACATGTCGAACGAACGAGGCGAAAAAACACCCTCACACAAATGACAAAGCGCACAACTCTGAGTTGAGCACCGGTTTTCGGCATTGACCCAAATTTGTCAAATAGCAGTCTTTCGCAACGAAACTTGGAATGTTCAAAACAATTTATTTAACATATCAGTAAACTATAATCACTGATCACTGCGAGAGGCGCTAAAAGTTATAAACCCGCCCAAACACCGCCCGAATTACATTCTGTCAACTGCGCTCTACCGTAAATGCGGGTCAAAGTTCGGCCAAATGTATTCATTGGAAAATGAAATACATTTGGTCATGACGTTTTCATCCAGCTGACCAATGAGAATTGAGTATTTGGACCCAAAATGTATAACAACTTTAACAATGCAATCAACGATTATTATCAGTCCAACTGGGAGCACATCGCAACAAAATGACAAGTAGTTTGATTGCACATTTTCTCTCCCATTATATTGATGCAGCAAACAGAACACGATTGCTCCGAACATTGTTTACATACGTATTTTTTGTCAACCTCTCGTGTATCGAAAAGATAACGAATTCCCGCCATTTTAACTTTCGTATTTTGGATTAGTCACATTGTTTGGGGCTTTCAATTAATAGTCACGGCGTGTGAGCACATGTTCATGCCATGACGTAATAATAATGCAAATAAATTGAGTAACGCGTAAAGACATGTGACTTCCAACAGAAGGAATTGTGAGTCACATTTGCTTTTACTATTATATTGTACTTCTGTGTCGACTTAAAGATAA
Organism: Pictodentalium vernedei; assembly: GCA_031216915.1. Classification (NCBI taxonomy): domain Eukaryota; kingdom Metazoa; phylum Mollusca; class Scaphopoda; order Dentaliida; family Dentaliidae; genus Pictodentalium; species Pictodentalium vernedei. The sequence goes on along the minus strand of CM062292.1, from coordinate 477,208,899 downwards.
CAGTCACGACACGACGAGTACAGATTATAATTCTATGAAGACGGACAACAATGCTCTTGTACCTGCTTATTATATTACGATCGTATATTAGTTTTTAACAACTGTATTTGAGGGAATTATCAATAAAACATCGCAGTAACAACTATAACAGAAATGCGCAATGGAATCGGAATTTCGAATACCCGTCGATAGATTCGAATCGAATTGCACCGAAGATTCGAATCCGAATCGAATTTCGAAGCCCCGCATTGGTCTAGGACAGGATTACTTCGTGTCGGACAGGTTTTGGAGTGGCGAAACCCAGCGCAGCCGGAGTGAATCACCGAGTAACGGCGAGCAACTGTCAGCCTTCCCAACTTTTTAACGCCGCACAAATGAGGTTAGCATTGGTTGGAGACAGGTCGTCCCCTCAGTTCCATTGTGTTCTATGTGCCAATAGGCTGCCAGTAGGCACATAGAACACATTAGAACTCAAGGGACGAGGTGAACCGCCGACGTGCAATACGCCTTATTACACACCGCCACCGTGCCCCACAGAAGCAATCGAGATTATGTGCTTTGTCCAATGACACAATGCAGTTACCTTTGGAGGGGATCGAACCGTGAACCTTTGAAGTTCAATTCCGTAGCCACTGAGCGAACGCGATCCCTATATAATCTATATAAAAACATATCTATAAATGTGATATTGTCCTAGGAAATTCCGAACCGTTGTGTTTGATCTCGGCAAAAAAATAAAAAAATGCGTCGATTTTGGGGGAAATTTCAGAATGGTGTAGATCTCAAAAAAAAATTTGGAATTAAAATTGTAACCCGCATGATGCTAGAGATGCTAATTATAGGTTTCTGTGTTTACCTTCACTTTGCAGACTCATTTTAAACATTTCTCTCTCGAAATTTAGGAAATATATCTTAACAGATCAGACCTTGCCGCCAAAACGGAGTTGGACGCAACATGGCGTTGGGCGTGTTTAGTTAAATTACTTCTGGAAATTCGCTTCGCAGTTTAAAAATAAACTACTGCAGTCGTCTGTCAGTCCATGTAAATATACGAATAACTGCTGCTCTCTCTTGGATGGTGTACATCTGACGATCTGCATGAGCTTCGTTCTTTTTCTGTTATTTCAACCATCTTCCTGTTTTTGGATTTGCATTGGGAGACGGATGAAATTAATAGAGGTTATCTAGTCTTTCTGAGTGGATACCGAAAATTATCTCATGAGTGACAGAGGCAACAGTTTATTTTTCGTGAGGGTTTGCTCGAGCGAAGATTACCACATCTCTCGGTCGCAAGTATCCACTCGAAAACACTAGATTTTCTTTTTATTATACGCTTTTTATAAGAAGCCGATAATTTCACTGGTTTCAAGCTTGAATTGAAGCCGCCATTTTGAATGAAACCGTGAAAGTGAAAATTTCTATATCTTCACAATGGGGGATACGATTTCTATCTTTCCTCATTTTCTCGATAATCTGTCGTTTAGCTATAATGAAAAAAAGTGTACCAACCCAGCCTAGGTAAAATTCACTAGTCACATGTATTTGAATGTGCTTTCGTTTTTAAATATGGGAATGAGATAATGACAGCGCGTCTAATAAATTTCGTCACCGGAGGAGATTTACAGAAATGTTAACTCGCCTTAATTTTCTGAAGTCATCAGTATATTTACCACTAAGCGTATGGGAATTTCATATAAAAGAGGGCATTTCCAAATGTTGTGTTATCGAGGTGCGCTTCATTTCAACACCTTAGACATTTTTCAAAAAGTATTATAAATATACAGAAGCTGGCTTTTTTATAATTTTTTTCTTTTATTCGCTGTTTGAACCCCTTTAAAAATATGAAAACGGCGCTCTCCCCATCTTTTTGTAACTTTTTTTTTATTCGTTTTATCTAACAGTCATAACGATTTTGGCCTGAAAAACACGAGAAACGAAAATGTGTTCCGATTCCGTATCATATAGACGACTCATTCTGATTCCGTATCATATAGACGACTCGTTTCCGGGAACGCGACGGGCTGTCATAACAGGCGTATGAATACATTCTATGTGTGTTTCAATGATCGACTCAGCTGGTCGCTTATAAAACAAAACAAAAGTCCTTATAATCAGCGACAAAACTATTAATAACAAATGACCCCCCCCCCCCCCTCAACAATAAAAAGAAACTGCACAATTAAATATCACACGCTTGTAAATTCAAGCGTATCATTATAAATAGTAACATTGAGAGTGAATAATTTTACAACGCAAGTTTGAAATTTTGCGGTGACCGCGTTACTCATTGTTTGTTAAAGTGAACAACAATATTGTTCCATGAAATATGTTTTTTTTTTTACTTTTTCTCGCCCAACATTATGTCCCAAAACAGTAATTTAAGATTTAATCTGCTTATGTGACAGTCTTGTTTGATAAATAAATTATCATGATATTGTGCATGTCCGGTGATTTGCGCCAGATTCTCGGTGGTGTTCAGAATGGAATCAAAGCCGGTGTGACAGGAATGATAGTCCGTAGGAAAATTAGTCCCTCTGAACTATTATTCCGCGGAATTATAGTCCTAGGTCTAACATTTCTAGAAATAGTAGTCCGCCGGACTACTAGTCCTAGAAATGTTAGACCTAGGACTATAATTCCGCGGAATAATAGTCCAGAGGGACTAACGTTCCTACGGACTATCATTCCTGTCACACCGGCTCGCTGACATCCCATTCTGAACACCACCTCGAATCTGATACAAATCACAGGACATGCACATTATCATGATAATCTGTATATATGAATAGTTTTTGTGCCGTAATATATAATACAGACATTATCCTTTCCATTAATTTAAAAATGTAGGGGGTAAGATTTGACAACTGTTTTCATAAGAAGAATAAAAACTAGCAAAGTGGTGTAAATAGCCAAACATAGAGCCCGAAGTGGACATTACTTACTTAATTGCTTTTAATTAATTTGCATAAAAATCCATGTTTCATTTTAGTAACTTTTAATAAACGAAAACAACAGACAACCCCGAGAGCTGTCTGGTTTTGTTTTTTGCTATTAAAAGTAATTTAAGGAAACTACACTTTATTTTCTATTGACGTCATAGGTGTTCTGTCACCTATTACACACTTCTTAATTTGTACCTTCCTCATCTGGGGACGCGGTGGCGTTCCGGTAACCGGTTCTCGTCAATCACCAAAGTTAAGCAACGGCGAGCCCGGTTAATCATTGGATGTGTGATCGTCTGAGCGATCAATTCAAGGGCAAAGAACTTAACCCCGATTGTCCACATGGGGGCACGATGACACCGTGTACTAAGGCGTACTGCACTTCGATGGTACACACGTCTTCAACCAATCTAACCGTGGCTGTGCTACACTGCAGAGTTACGATGTTGGGGAGCTGGCGGCTGCTCGTCGTTGCTCGGTGGTTCTCTCCGAGTACTCCGGCTTCCTTCACCCGTAAAACTGTCACGGTCATGATTAGCCATTGTGCATAAGTATATGACCTTAAACAGCAATAAATAAATAAATAAATACCTTTCTCATCCGATTTATAATCTCAAGGCGGATAATTTTATTTTAAATCGAAAGTCGATTGTTACGACAAGATAAGTCAGGGGTGGAATACGTGTATATAGGCATATTTGCGTTCTACAATATCTCACTGAAGATATATATGACGAAAGCATTTATACAGATAATATATACTTAGTTTCTTCAATTTGATAAAAGGATTTTATTGAGTTAGTCTCCAAATGCCGCTCACCTACAATTAAAAAGCAGTCATTCGTGCGATTTGATTGAATTATAGTCTGTATCAATATTGGTCACAGTGTCGCTGAATTGTGGTTGAGATGGAAGACTCGTCTACTGAAACAACATGGTGAGAACATTTCATGTAATGGGTTAGTCTCGAAAGGCCGCCAGTCTACAGTTGGTGAGCGAAGAAATCTGATTCTAAATAGTGTTCTAATATCTCTACTGAAATTATTGAGCGAGGAAGGTCCAATTAAGAAGCATTTAATAATTGTTGAGAAAGCATCTGGGACATCAGTAGAAAATAAAGTGAAGCACCATTTTGTCGTGTATTAAAAGTTACAAAATGTAAATTGTTTTTTTTTATGGTAATCTAACTAGACGCACCTACGTAACATCCCATTTTGGCTCTTGATTTAGTGACTATGTTTCAACAGTAATTTGCAAGATTTTATTCTTCTCAGAAACGCAATTATCAAATCTTCCTCATTGACTTTTATATTAATGGAAAGAATAGTGTATTTATTTATGTCACCATGCGCACATCGTTGATATAAGCGCCGTTCAAAATGATTGATAAAAAATGTATAAGCCAGCTTCTCTATTGTTATGCGGCTGTACAGGAAAATGTCTGGAATTTGTGTCAAGGTGCCTACATCGATGATACAACCTTTTCATCTAAATCTCTTCAAATGATGAATATTGCCAGCTTTCACTGATGATATTACAACCAGGGACAACGGCACTTGTCGCCAAGGTCTCAACATTTCTGTCATCATACCAGCTGAGCTACCACGCTAATATCTTCTCAAACATGTTGGATGTTCTATTTTAGGGTAGAAGCAGGCTGCGATATTCTTCAGAGTTTCACCGTCACGCACTGAATAAATTTGGTTTAAAAGCCATTCGCTCTTTTTCTGATATAAACTACAATCAGAATCACTAACGCATGTTTGTTTGTATTTGTTTTTTTCCTATTCTTTGGTCATATGTTTTCAGTGTTAAATAATGACTGTCCAGCCGACAAGGGCTACAAACTGTGGAATTACACCGACATGACACTTTGCTTAATGTACCTTTCGACTTCTGTAAGTAATCAACAGGATGCCAAGAATAAGTGTGAAGAAGATGGTGGACATCTCGTGCTGATTGACAGTGATACCAAGAGATTGCATATTGTCGATGTGTTGAGATCTCTGGGAGCACCGGAATATGGTAATAAATGACGTTATCCATAAATGCACATCCACGATGTATTAATGCGCCCGTCAATACGACACGGAGCCTTGGGTTCTATCCTTCCGCGATGGCACGGGTGTATTGAAGAACGCATTCACCCATCGTAGTCTTCTTTGTTTATTACACACCTCTATGAAGTGAAATCCATTAATTTAACAAATCAGTCTTATTTAGAGATTTTAACAATTCTGAGGTCTGCCTGAAACAAGAACTAAAACAAATCTCATGTGCTATTGGCAATCACGTTAATTCGTATTTTTAAGACATTAACTGCCATCATTTGAAAGATATTCGCTTCAAAGTCCCAATTTGAGTGTTATAAATCACTCTCCATTTATAGAATAAGAGTTTTGTTAATTTTAGTGGGTTTGAACAAAAACATTTTCAAATTGACGCCCGATTTATCGGCTGTCGCCACAGCTTCCGAATTGATCTAGGTCAGAATGCGACTATTTTAGTGGCCGATTAAGAAAATGGGCGGAGTTTAGTTCTTCTGTTAGACCTAGACGTCTAGCTGAAAACAGTCCATCAACGGAAATCCGTATGGCACGTGTTCCGTATGCATTTCTAAATACTGAGCTAGAGGAAAAGTAATGCGCGTGTATTATACTCTATGGACTGTCCATTGGAAGAGGAATTAAAGGGGTGACACCTCACCATTTTGTCACCGATATCACACATCCTTTTAAATTTATCAGTGGACCTGTCTTGAACTTAAATTATTTTCAAATCATATTCCGAACCATATCTCATTGTTTTGAAACACTAACGTTCTGATATTTGAATATACACCAAATAAAAATCACTCAAGACATGCCCGCTAAGGCAGTGTCGGGAATATAGCTTGCTGAGCCCTGCCTACTTGAGAAATAGTCGTCGCCCGCCCAGAGGCACAGCTTTATCTTGCAATGTTCGGGGTCTCCATTGCAATCCAAAGTTTAAGTAAGTGGAATATGATGAGATTTTTTTCCAAATCTTTTTCTCATGAATCAGTGGGTACAATGACTTGATATTTGGTACGAAGTTTTCTACTGAGGTGTTAAATCAAGTCTGTTCAAATGTTATTTAAGCAATATTCGGATTCGTAGTGGGATGGGCAAGATTTCTGAACCCGCCCGAAATTTAAATTTTCTGAACGGATGGTCCGATTTGAACCAAATTTGGCATGCGTATTATCGAGGCACACGTACTCGATTCATGCAAAAAAATCCCGTGTCCCCGTAGGAACCCTCTTTTTAGGAGCTAAAAATAGAAATATTTTCAAACGTTCATATTTCCCAAACCACACGGAACAGAGAATTGTTATTTGATAAGAAACATCCTTAGTACCAGTAGAATGTTATGGTAAAAAAATGCCATCTGTTGTGTCAGGGTGTTCTGTAGTGGGCATCCAAAAAATGCTGAATCAGCATATTTGCAAACTTTAAAACAAATTTCACCGGAACGGCGGAACCACTGATTAGAATCTTTTGATATTTGGTTTATAAAATCTACAGAGGGGTCAGATACAAGTGTGTTCAAGTAAAGCTCCTCGGTTTAGATTTGGACTCAATACAGGAGCCTGAATCTTAACTTAGGGATATATAGGGAATAAGCTTTAAAATCGTTTTCTTCTTCAGAACCACTATTCAGAATCTTTTAATATTTAATATACAACATTGTTACGAGGATGTGATTCAAGTTTGTTCAAATCATGTCTCTCAGTTATTATTCGGCTTCCTATGGGGGCCTCAATTTCAACTTAGTGCAATATGGAGAATAATTTTTAAAAGTCTCTTTCTTCGGATCTACCAGTCAGAATCTTTTGATAGATGGTATTCAACATTCCTGGGGGTATATTCAAGTTTGGTCACATTGAGTTCATGTGTTAATATTTGGGATCCCCATGGGATTCAGTTTTGTTCCAATCGAGTTACTTGGTTATTATTTGGGTTCCATATGGGAGCCCAAATTTGAATTTAGTGCAATTTGAAGGAATTTGTTTATAAATCCTTTCTTACTTGTTAGACAACATCTTTTGGGGGTCGGATTCAATTTTGTTCAAATCGAGACTCTGGGTTAATATTTGGGTCTCCTAAATATTTACACGTTTGGTATGCAACCTCTCTTGGGGGATGGGGCAGATTCAAAATTGTTCAAACCAGGTCTCTGGGTTAATATTTGGACTCTCCATTGGAATCCAAAGTTTAATCTTAATAGTGCAATATGATGGGATTTCCCGAAAAATTCAGATCCACCAGTCCGAATTCTTTAATATTTTGGTTTATAACATCTCTGGGGGATTAGATTTAAGTTTGTTCCACTCGAGTCCCTCGTTTAATATTTGGCCTCTCTTGGGGTGGGGGTGAGGGTGGGGGAGGGGGTGCTGGTTAGATTCAAGTTTGGTCAAATCCATTCACATTGCAGTGACAAAATAATCCTTGGACGTTTTGGCAGTGCTTATCTTTAGCTGATAGATTTGGAAGCAGTCAGGATGGCCTGTGATAATAATCATCTGACATGGACATCAGAGTTATGAATAATTTCATAACTTCATTACTTTATAGTATTGATGAACCTTGACTAACTAAATGCGACCCAAAAAACTTCTTTGAAGTTGAACTACTTTATCAGGTGAGCGATTAAGGCCCCTTGGCTTCTCTTGTTTCTAAGTAATTTCTGTTTCTCAACTACATTAGCATTTACCGTCAAAAACATTTACTGTGGATGAAAAGTATGTCTACGCGGAACATCTTAATATAAGACGTTGGTCATAACCAATAACTCAGTGCAACTAGCCGGCCCCACGAAATAAGCGAAGCTAGAAACCCACTCGAAAGGAATGGTTAGCTTGATAGAGTTTATCAGCAACCAATCCACTGTCCAGTCTGGTGATAATGGTAATGTTTACTCTGTGGCTCGGATAAAAAATATTTTTACATACTCTGCATTTATTATCCACCGAAAGGAAAATGATATAGCAATGAGTTGCCTTCGGCCGCCAGATCAAACAAACCCGCCAGCCAGCCCCAAAAAGTCCCCCAGCTGGCCACCCACTACACCTTCCTTCCTTCCTTCCTTCCTTCCTTCCTTCCTTCCTTCCTTCCTTCCTTCCTTCCTTCCTTCCTTCCTTCCTTCCTTCCTTCCTTCCTTCCTTCCTTCCTTCCTTCCTTCCTTCTCTTTCTTTCTTTCTTTCTTTCTTTCTTTCTTTCTTTCTTTCTTTCTTTCTTTCTTTCTTTCTTTCTTTCTTTCACCTGCCTACCCCGCCCGTCTGCAGCACCCGTCTGCGTCCGCCCGTCTTTCCGTCCTTCAGTTTTAGTGCGCATTCAGTAACTCAACTGGTTAAAAGTTGTGGCCCAGCACAAAAGGGTATTGGGTATTGTTTTGTAGTGTTAATTAATATCCTCTTCGGGGAGATTAATTAACACTACAAAACAATACCCAATACCGCTTAGGGTCCATCTGTTCCTCCGTTCCTCATGCAGAATACTTAAACTGAACCTTTTCAGCAACAATGACGGAAAAGTTATGAAAATCCAAACAAATAATTTTAAAATCCATGACTCGCCTCTCGTTGATAGTGCAGTTAAAAATGGCATTGTTTAGTCTGGAGTGCGTCCAGAAGCAAGTGCATCACACTTTAATTTTTAATATAATTATATCTTGGCATTTTGTTGCTGTCGGGCAATCCAGTAAATACATGCATTACGTTAGCAATTTGAAGTTTCTCGGATTACTGTGTACAAAGGATAATAATAATAATAATAATAATAATAATAATAATAATAATAATAATAATAATAATAATAATAATAATAACACTTTGGCTGGACACTTATTTGTCGCGGTTTTCGGGTAAGAAGGCTTTGATTAACCATGTTCTTTTAAATGCTTCCATATCTTCGCGCATTTCCTCTCTTCCAGATACCTGGAAATAAACTGCCTGATGACATCCTCCTGTGCCCAATCAGTGGCGGCATGCCAACGGTGCACGGGGGGGGGGGGGAGGGGGGGGGCACCCTCCCCCAATATTTTCGGTGAAGGCCTGGGAAGTGCCATTTCCGGCAATCCGTGGGGCATTTTTTGCCAAATATTTTGTGCACGCCACGCTCCAACCGATGGTGTTACCGATCCGCTCCCCCACCCCAATTTTTCCCTAGCATGATGCCCATGCGCCCAATTCTTACCAATCTCTCCCGTGCGCATACTAGTCATCTCCTTTGTGTCGTCATTTTGACTCGAAACACACTAAAGCTCGTGCCTATCCGAGACTCAAAAGTATCTTGTATCTGCAGTGATGTAGCATGATGTTTCAGTGGGATGAAATTCTAAACGTCCTATAAGTTATGATCGCCCGAGTTCACAAGACTCCCGTTCAGTAAAATAAGCTCGATATACATGACCTAGCCTAGCTCTTCGAATCCACCCCTCGGGTCAGATTTCCGCATCCCACCTCCAGGCTCATCGGGGTTCATAATAATCCCGTATGAAGGCTGAAACAGTCAAGTCAGACCGGTCAGCGACAGAACGTCTTTCAACTCGGGAGTTACAAACTATGACTCGTCTTCGGTGAGGTTTAGAGACGACTCTTTTGATGCAGCATTATAAATCATTGAATGAACTGACTTGTGAACACCCAAAATGATCGTGTTCTAGGGTAGGGTGACATCTATCAACCTACATAGGGTACAGATACACATGTTAGCACAATAACAAATGCTGTGCAGACACCTTAACACCACGTGCCGGAACTGCAATGGTTATACGACATAGCAAGTGACACGCATTGTTATAACTCCCTATGTGAATCTCTCGTGTATACTGACTAACGTTAATTCCTTCATTCTCATTATTATTATTATTTATTGGTTCTTGATGCCACATCATCATTTATTGCAGCACAGTTCCTCCTCGATTTATTGACCGAATCACACAAGTTACCCATTTTCGAAGTGGGTACAGGGACGCCGGAGCGAATTTCGGATTGGGGTGGGGGTGGGGGAGGGGTACGGGCATGACGGACCGACCCTAGTTTATTAACACTAAGTATACAAACCACGAATACTATTCTCGATTGAGTCTCAATCGAGAATAGTATTCGTGGTTTGTATACTGAGTGTTAATAAACTCAATTTTTGACATGATGTGAAAAATATACGCAGTTCGCGTTTGATAAGATTATCCCCCCCCCCACACACACACACACAGGCGGCCTGTGTGAGGGGCATAATCTTATCAAACGCGACTGGCGATTTTTACTTGATAACCCGCGCATTCATTCAAGGGACGAACAAAGAATGACTAATGATCATGTCCTTTTGGGTTATCCCCCCTTAACCGCTACACAAGACAGTGACTGACATTTCGTCGCCTGAGTGCTAGAATGTCCTATGTCCCATAGGGGACATAGGACATTCTAGCTCTCAGGCAACGATTTCTCGCGAAAACTGGATACAAGAATGTCGTCGAAACATATTTAGGCTTGGTCGTTTATCAGATAGAGCAGCCCCATTCAATGAAAAATATATGGTTGGGGGTGGGGGTGGGTGGGCTAAATCCCCATAGCCCCCCCCCCCCCCCGGGCTCCGGCCGTCCCTGGGGTAGAGAAAGAACATTTATTTGTTTGTGGTTAATTGTTTGAGTTCTTAAGATTGCATATTTAGGTTCATGGTTGTTATGTCCTGTTCAGTCTTCGATCAGTGTTCCCGTAGTCCCCTGTGGTTAATATTATTTCCCTTCATAAGTAAATACCTTTCGTAAGTAAGGAAGGAGGGTAAACATCTGAATGATTACAAATCAAGTTTACAAATTAATTCTTGGGAACTTTTCCTTTCTACTCGCGTTTGAATTCCGCATTCAGCTTGCGGTCAGTCACTGTGGAGTTATTATTGCACAATGTGTTGATTTTTTTCTAGCCAATGCGGTATTACATTATTACACAAATTGACATTGTTCGTCATTACTTAATGCGTCGCTATTAATCAATACGTTTCCGTTTATGATATACTATTCAAAAAGTAGGGGATATTTGATAACAGAGAGATATATGAAAAAATATATTTATATTCTCATCAAAAAGACAGTTGATGCATTGCACTGTGACATCTGGTAAATGATATCATTCAGCGATAGCTGGTTGTCTGAAAAGCATACACTCCACTCAGTGAGCTGTAGAAGACGGTCAGTCAGAGAATTGACCGCATTCAGTCCAAGACCTCAATAACTTGTAAATCCTCCTCGGTTCGCGAGACAAGCGCGGATCCGAGGTGGCAAACTCCTCACCAAACGTCCAATATCAGCTTGCCTGATGTTATTCCCTTCTTCCTGCCGTGCAGCGGCTGAGTCCTGGACATTGGTTGAGGGCTGATGGCGCTGTCGTAGGCGCCTGCCAACATATTCCAAACGTGATCAATTGGTGAAAAGTATGGACTTAGTGCTGGCCAAGGCAGTGTGTTGATGTTCTGCTCCTGGAGGAACTCTGTAGCAACACGGGCCCTGTGTGCTCTTGCACTGTCACCTTGGAAAATGAATCGACGGCCGTGACGTGGCGCAAATGGCACCACGTGAGCTGCTAACATGTTGTCACGGTAGTACAGCCCTGTGACACGCCCTTGGATGACACGTAATGCTATTCTGCTTGTCATGGTTATGTCTCCCCACCCCATAACAGATCCACCACCAACATGATTGTGCTGCCTAACGGTTACGTCATGGTATCGTTCGTTCCTCCGCCGCCACACTCCGTTTCGCCTGTCATGGAAGTCGAGAGTGAACCTCGATTCAACGGAAAATATGACGTTGCTCCACTGACGATTGTTCCAGCGCAGTCGTGCTCCACACCAATTACATCTGGCTGCGATGTGAGGTTCAGTCAAACGTGAAATTATTCGAGGTCGTCGAGCGTAAAATTTCCAGCTGTGTATGCGATTTCAGATAGTCTGACCACTGACTCGCACATCTGTCACTCGGTACACCTGCTGTCCAATTTCTGAAGCACTTTGATGGCGGTTACGTAATGCTGTGGTTCGGATGAAAACGATCCTGGTTAGCAGTTGTCGCCCTTGGACGACCTGGCCGACGTCGGTCATCAACATTGCCTGTCTGACGGTAGCGTGACCGTGACCACAACCTGCTAATCACCGATTGAGTAACGCTGAGAATTTGAGCCACTGCTGTCTGTCTGTTGCCAACTTCCAACATCCCAACAACACGTAAACGTTCGTCACGTGTCAGTCGTCACATACCTCAAAAGTGACGTTTCGACCAGAAACTATTGATGAACAAGTTTATACCAAGAAAAGAACGATGAGATCTCCGGAAAAGCCCGTCCAGTACAAATGAAAATTTCAAAACTTACCCCACGGACATTAACAAGGCGCTCTTGTGAAAAATCTGCACGAAGTTTTCGTGGGCCGGTGACATTCATGATCCACACTAAACTTGGCAACATATTGATGTGTCCAATCACGCGTATCCAGTACTATTTTTCGAAAATATCAACATCATGGATGGACAATTCGTCGACGAAAGATCTCCTATTGCGGCAACAATAAAAGTCACATGCCGTCACGAGAAACGAACGAACGCACGCGCTGCCTGACGGATCATTTTGGTCAGTTCATTCAATGACTCATAATGCTGCATCAAAAGAGTCGTCTCTAAACCTCACCGAAGACGAGTCATAGTTTGTAACACCCGAGTTGAAAGACGTTCTGTCGCTGACCGGCCTGACTTGATTGTTTCAGCCTTCATACGGGATTATAATGATCCCCGATGAGTCTGGAGGTGGGGTGAGGAAATCTCACTCGAGGGGCAATATATCTTGCCCCGAGGGTGAGATTTCCCCATTCCCACCTTCAGACTCATCGAGGATGATTTTTCTGCCCTCACCATGCAGCGATTACGTTAGCCAGATGTAATCGTGAGTCACGTTCTGTTTCAATCAACTCATTTTGTATTCGTTGTTTTGAGGAACTGATGACACCATCGGAAAGAGCATGCACAAGTTATGTATATTCCAAAGGTATACACCACGAAATCGATTAGGGATGGTGGCAGCTTAAGGGTTGAAGAGTTTTAGAGCATCGAACTTTGATCACACTGCATTCCGATGACGTCAATATGAATTAGTTCGGAGCAAGAAACTAATACGATATGCATAACCTCATAATAACGTTATAAATGTATAACGTCACGTGAATGGGGTGGGTTACATCTGTCTCTCCCTGCTATCTCACCCAAGACACACGTATGTTACACATGCAGTGGGGGGAGAAACATCTGTCTCTCCATGCTATCTCACCCGAGACACACGTATTTTACACACGCAATGGGGGGGGGGGGGAGAAAAACAGTTGCATATAGAGAACGTTTCGTCCTGTATCAAAGTACATTCCTGTTTCAAAAGATGAGCTTATGATTTCTTGTATTTCTGTTATTAATTTGAACATTGTTTTTAACACTATCGATCATATGGCATTTTCAAACCACCACGATGTAAGAATAGAATTCAATGGAAAAGGGTGGCTCTCCTCGTAACGAGAAATACGTTAAGTATATGCCGATCGCTCGAAATGGATGTAACTAAATTTAGTTCACTCTCCGCCGGTGCAAGGAAATCATTTCACAGGCACGAGGCTGAGAAGTTAGGATTAACTCTGCATTATATCACCTGACAATTTATTTGTTATTTTTTCTAAGGGTGAACATTTAGCCTAACACACCGAGTAAGGACCTGGGTGTTTGTTTGTTGTTACATTATAGATGTCCTTTAGATGTTTTTTTTATAAAAATAAACTTCCTGGTGTTTTAAAAACATAAAATTTTTCGAACGTCATTTTCCTGTCTTCGCCTGGTCGGGAACAACATTCGGTTGTCATCGGCATATTCTGATAGTGGTTTTTAGACCTCGCTTGGGTGAAATGAATGGAATGCTCAGAAGACGATACATTGTTCACCATAAAACCATGAGCATTCAGGGTGAAATGTAAATATCTCCCCAAAAAAGCATGATAAACCATCAGAAGTGATTTCTGGATATGTTTGAAGCAGACTGATAAAAGAAATGAAAACAGCTTATAAAATGGTATAAAGAAAAGAAGAAAGTTTAGCTTCATGTCATGCTCGCAGCCGCGATAGTTTATATTAATATAATTAAACTTTTTTTCGGTTCATGCGTTTTCAGATAAAACGATTGGCTCACACGATTCTGTTTTTTCTTTTCATAACTCAATGAACCGAAAAAAACACAATGAGGTCCGCCCCCAGCCACGCTCCTAAAATACTAGTCTTCGGAGTTGCAACATGGTGTCAAATCAATAGAAGTTAGAACACTGGCACGTTCTGAATGTGAAAAAGAAAAATAAATTTATATTACTAATTTATCACCATGAAATTATTTATAAAATATTTAAATGACCGTGGTGGGTCAATTTTTCTTTTTCTTCACAACTGTATTTATTTGACATTTCAATTTTTACGCACACTGGGTGATCGTCTGCGTTCATCGTTTTACCCAAATCGATTGTAAACAATGGCTGGTCACGACGAATACGGCAATTTTGACATTGCTAATTCAACTAATTTCATGTCATCTGGCTTCATATCTAACTCCACTTTTACAAATTGTGTTTTTCAGTTCTCGGGAAACGGTCAAAACCAAAATACAATGTAATACTGATGGCCAACTTCCACCTACCACGGAACGTAACTTTTACGTGAAGTGAACAGTTGATTGAAATTTGAGGGAGGCGTGGCTTATGACGTTTTCTTTGCATTGCGTAATTCATTGGTCAATAAAAAATTTAATGACATAAGTGCATTTGACTTGGAAAGTGTGTCAATTGCTACCTGCATTTCAACAATATGCGCCCTCTTTCATGCCAGAAAAATAATATGTCTACCAGTTTTAGTTTTTAAGTCTTTGTTCGCTGAAGTAGAGGACGACTAACACTATTTATTTATTTGGGTCGCGAACGTTTAATTATAAAGAATGATCGTTTCTTTTTGTCTATTTCTTGAGTTATGAACCCCAAAAAACAAAGTCCAAACATCGCGTAAATGCCCATTTACACAGTTTGGACTTTGTTTTTAGGGTTCATAACTCAAGAACAGACAAAAAGAAACGATCATTCCTTAAATAAACTTCACACTGGCTCAGCCTAGCTTACGTCTGTTGAAATTGTACTTTGAATCTGATATCACTAAAACTTGAAAGGTCGAACTAAACTTTTTGAAACTTTGTATTATGTGCTATATCGTGAAGGATTTCGATTCAGGTGTTCTCGGAAGTTTATATTCGTTTTCAATGTAAATGTGAAACTTTATGGAGTCTGCAGTTGGACAGAACTGATATGGGCACATCTAAAAACTTATAAGGTGAATAGGCAAAGTTAAAAAAATTGTTTCATCTCCCTCGCTTCGAATTTACAGCTATTAATCCAAGTTGGGTTTTGGGCAGTGGACCATGTCTTTAAGGCAAATTGAAGGTTCCCAGTGTCTTGCGACCTGAGTTTTCGTCAACTGCTGCAAAATAGCATATTTACTAATTATATATTTATTTATTGGTGTTTAAGGTCAGAAACTTCTGCACAATGGCTTACCTTGACCACAACATTGAGATAAATTCAAGGTCAGCCAATCGTTTATGCCCCATGTTGCCTATTTTGGGGGATTCGCACCCCAACCATTAGTGACTGGGTCTAATTTTACCAGTGAAACAGAGCTTGTTTACCGCAGTAAACAAGCAGTGCTTCACTTTCCGGGGTTCTCGCGGGGGATTTACTAATTTTTTTATTCACGAGAGATAGATATAGAAATTGAGAACTCTTTAAAAAGTTGGAGATGTCTAATATTTGAGGGTATAAATCCTTCTCTTGGAATAGCACCGGGTGGCAAGACGAGTGTGCAGGAGTGGTCGTGGACAGCGTATATTATTTCTTCGTGTTCGGTAATTCTCGGAATCATCGGGCAACTTTGTAAAGTTTCCTATATGGACTAATGCAGGTTGTCAAGGAGGATGATTTAACGATGGTCATGACTGAAGTCTAAAATAGTAGCTGATATATTTGGCGATGCTGATGTCTCCTTTACTTCCCAAAATTCCAACTCGGTTTCAAATCGGCAAAAATTCCAACTGTTACTATTTACAACTACAGTGAACGCAATATCGTGCTTCTTAAGTATGCATCATGTCAATCGGTACGAGATTTTTATAGTACGTTTACTTATCGTAATAAAGAAATCCTCCAAATGCACTTCTAGAAAATCGCAACATGTAAAATCGTTATCCTGAGTTAATTCCATCGTTCATAGTTACAAAATAATGAAACATCGAAAATTGATCTTTCCTGCATAAGATCTGAATTAATGTTAGGGAAGTATGAATTGCTCAAAGTTCTCAGCTTGAGATTTGTTTAGCACATATTCAAATCCCAGAATAACATCAAATAATAATAACAACCTGATAATTCTATTATAAATGTGTTGGCATTTCAGTTTCTAGAATTACTTTTATGCCACCTTTCATGGCTTCATTTTCAAATTTTTATCGGTAGTGAATTTCCAACTATATGAGGGTCCGGGAGGGGGTAGCCCCCTCCCTGTCCTTCCACCTAGTTGGTACTTTACTGTCACCCCCCACCCCCACCCCCCCCCCCCCCAATCGGACACCTCTAGTCACGTCCCTGTCGAAATCTTTCCCTTCGAGTAGACCGAGCGGCAAGATTATGCGCAGGAATGATCATAGACAGCGTATATTATTTATTTATGGTAGGTAATTTTCGGAGTCATCGGGCGACATATGGGTGACCATTTCAGCGACTGATTCGTGCTCCCGCGTTGTGTCCTTGGGCAAGGCACTTAACCCCGATTGCCTACATGGGGGCACGATGACGCTGTGTACTAAGGCGTACTGCACATCGATGGTGCGCATGTCTTCAACCAATCTAACCCTGCCTGTGTCGCGGTGCAGAGTTCAGAGCTACGATGTTGGAGAGCTGACAGCTGCTCGTCGTTGCACGGTGGTTCTCTCCGGGTACTCCGGCTTCCTCCACCCGTAAAACTGTCACCGACATGATGTGACCCTGGCTGTTAATGTGTCGTTAAACCCTACTAAAAAAAAATCGGGCGACATTGCAAAGCTTCCGCCTTAGACTAACGTATGTTGTCAAGAGGGTTGTGTTAAGGAAGGTGCTGACTGGAGTCTAAAATAGTGACCGATATGTTTTTATGGACTTTTGCAAGAAGGAATCGAAATATAAATGATATTTGGTAATGTTTTGCTCTAAACTGCCACGGACGATATTCATAGAAATCGGCTATAGACATCTCGTCTATTTTGTCGTATCACGTGGTCCATTTAATTGCTGTTGAGACGGAGAAACAAACGACGAGCTATACTTATGTCACATGTATTAACATCATGAAGGGGGAAATCTCGCGGATCTCCCAAAAGATAAACATGGCACTTTATTACGGTCGTTCGCACACACTTAACTCTTTATCCAACGCAGACAATATCAAAATTTATTATTTTAAATATCATTTTTTCAATTTTTTCAAAAAATTCTCAACAAAACCATATCATGTGACACCTCGTTGGAACGAGCTCGTCGAGCTCGTTCCAACGAGGGGTCACATGATATGGTTTTGTTGAAATTTAAAAAAAAAAAAAAATTTTTTCAACTGCTGAAATTGCATATTACGCGGGCGGATGCGGGCGATTCGTTGGGTAAAGGGGGTTGCTTGAGGAAGTCATTTGGTAGTCTCATGCTGTACAATAACCGAATAAGTAGTATGGCAGCTGAGTGAATGTCTCGGTAGACCAATCGATATTTTCTAAAGCTGCGCATAAACATGTATTGATTGGTCTACCTCCCAAATAGTGAATATGGACTCCTCCAGTTGCTGCCGTTGAACGGAAATGGAAGATACGAACATTGTTGAAAGTGTTAAAGTAACGTCCATTAAAGCCATACAAATATTCTGCGTACCCCAGTTTATGATATCCCAATCAATAAGTATTTAATTCACCTTCAAAACATTAAGATATTTTCGCATTTTGTTACACTACAACGCTTGTTCTTACAACTACAGCGGCGGCGAGTCTTCATTCATAATCAGTTAGAAAACAATTATTGTAAATAGTATTGGTAAAGCCATTAAATTCAATCAAAGGAAGATTTTATTAAGAAAAAAATCGGGTTCAAAGAAAATGAATATGTGTGGTATTCTTTTGGGTTTAATTGTCTAGATTGTCTTCTTTTCCGGAAAAGTTGAACCAACTGAAATATTCCAGAGAGAATCATTGCGTTGGCAGCGGACTATTTACGGGCTATACTGATTCCATACTATAACGATGTCGAATTCCTTCCAGAATTTTACTGGTTGCTTGAGAGCTTGGTTTTAGTCAAAATGAATACTTTTATATGTACTGATAGGAATTAATCTTATTTTCCTTTACAGATTTCGTATTTTTTGATGGGATCGACAAGATGAAAAACGGCACGTTTGTGAACTGGAAGGGGAAAGCAATGACATGGATACCCTGGGCCTCACAACAGTCTAACTTTGACGATGCACATTGCTTGATTGCTGAATTGAGTAACGAATTTTTCCACTTCGACGGATTTTGTGATAAGTCACGTAATTATTTAATATGTCAGATTGACGTTTGACTCGAGTTTGCAGAAATGTCGACCTAAAAAAAACTTCAATTAGTATTGGCTGCGAGATTGTTGTTCAATGTCTTTGCACGTCATCTTCGGTGATTCCCTTCGATATCAAAGGATAAAGCTTCACCAACGTGACGTTTTGCAAACAACGGCAGGTTCATCAAGAAACTAAAAGAAACCCGCGTTGTTTAAAACTGCATTTTTCTGAATTGCTTCTTTTCCTTGTTAAGACAAAGTGAAAAGGATGGACCTCTCGAAGAAAGTTTTCTACAACTGTTGTATCGTTCCTAACTCGCACATTTTCCTGGTTGCAATTGTTTTATTGAAATACCTGTGGAATCAGTGAACATAAGTGTATCACCAGGCAGAAGTCTATTATAAGTTATCTCCGCCAACATGTATGGTATATGGAGATTTAATACCTAGATGTCGGTTTTTAAACACCGAACCGCAGGCGAGGTGTTTAAATAAGATATGCAGGTATTAAATCTCCATGTACCATACATGTTGGTGGAGATAACGTTTTTGTCCCGTTTAAAACACAATACAAACATAGTGGAAATAAATTTGTGTACGCATTTCTCACGCTCCGCAATCACTTGGACCAAAGTCGAGAATATTTGTTGTTGTTTTTATAAATGTAGAAGGCAACATAATAGAGTTACATCCCTTGGGTCGTTAAGGAAACGAGTAAACGGGGGACGATATTTGCTCTTATTTTATCTTCCTCAAGTTGTTTCATTTAATTACTCGGCTATTTGAATTATAACGGCAAACTATGATCGAATTGTCGGAAATCTGATAATATTTGTGCCTATTTTCAGGTTTTTTGGTTCGATTTTTATACCGGGGCGATTGATTGCGAAAAGCTTTCTTTCAAACTATATACCCCAGATGTTTCGCGTGCCCATGTACCCTGGATGTTGCACGCTCTCATATACCTTGGATGTTGGGTGCATCCTTTGCCATGGCTATTTGTCCGAGGCATTCTGACCAATCAAGAGACAGAATTCATCAGGATATAGGGACAACTGTATGTGTCCCTGGTTTGTATGTTGGGGAGTTCGAAAGATTCGTGACGCTGTTTGTCGGTTCTCTTTGGGTGCTTCGGCGTGCTACATCTCCAAACATGACCAACACGATATGACCTTGGCATAGAGCTCTGCGAAGCTTCGAGATTCGATTCGAACTTCTATGTGCCCGCCGTAGTTTCTTTTTACCATTGTTTTATTGAAATAAGCGTGGAATCGGAGACAAATGTGTATTACAAGGTAGTCTATTTGTACGTGTCTCAGCAAAAACAGAGATTAGGGACACAACTTATTCGACCCACGAGCAAGAAGAATCTACCGATTGTCTTCCTTCAAAATTCAGCCTTTTCTCAAATAAACAGGACTGTTCACACTTGCGTAGCCGCATGGGACCAAGAAGCAAGTATTGATTATTTTCCTTCAAATGTCTGCTTTGTCACAAAGAAACAGGACTGTTTACAGTGACGTAGCCACATAGGGGCCAGTTTTGGATTACCCACATTCAAACAATTTTCACAGCACCCACGCATAAACAAACATCGGCCCAATGCAACTTCCATATAACACAGAGGCCCCTAACATGGTCTCCAATATGGGGCAACACAACATTATTACAACACCCTATAGGCCTAGTCCTAACTTGGACGTTCCGGCTGCAAATCTTCCACACTTCCTCGAGGGAAGGGGATGGAGGGTGTAACGACCAGAGGGTCATTGATTCGATTTGGGGAGGCCCCGAATCCCCCACAAAAAAATAGTTAATGCACACCTCTTATGGAATCCGCACTACGCGCCTGGCATTTAGCAAGTAGAGCGTATTGATTACTGATTATTAATCTAACAAATTTCAGCTTTGTCTCAAATAAACAACACGGTGCACAAAAGAGTGGACAGTTAAATTTAATCCGCTTATCTTGGCACTTTTCTCTCTGGAGCAATGAAGTATCTAGTACTAGAACTTTGAATCGAAGATGTGTTCCTTGATTTCGTAACATTTTATTTGTGAAATCAGAAGATATGCTTTCTGTTCTTGCTCAAGACACTGGGCTGGGTAAGGGGGTCGTGGCGCTGTGTCGTAGGACATATGACATTTCTTCAACCACTGCTAACCATGATTGAGTCTGATTTGTAAGTTGGGAAGTCTGACAGATGATCCACACTGTTCGGCGGTTCTCTTTGGTAACTTCGACCTACTGTATCCACCAAAATGCCTAAACCGATGAGTCCCTGGTGTAATTGTTTTTTAGGACAAGTTCATCCATGTAAATGTTAAGTTGTCGTTTTCATAGCTTTGCAACAATCATTCAATGTTTCATTAGTCACTTTTTCTTTGGCAGTTGAACCTTTTTTGTTTTTTACTCAATTATGTGTAAACCAAAATAGTAGTAGCGACATCTGATATATACCTCCCAATAGCTTTTGGATCTCTCCCAGAAGCCTGGGAGAGATCCAGACGCTATTGGGAGATATATATCAGATGTCGCTACTACTACAATGACTTATCAAGTAACTTATCAAGACAAACCATGCGAATATTTATATCTCACTTTCAGACTTATTATTCTCAGCTGATACTCCTGGTTTGTGATATGGCCATGCACTGACATGAACTAAAGATAGGTTAATAGGTACTCACTGAAAATTAATTAAAGTCATTGGTAGTAAATAAGAATGATGGAAATTTCAATACTTTTTTTCAACTTTTTTCTCCCTCAAATGTGACACTTCTGAATATGCGTATAAATTTATTTAATTAAAATTCATCATATGTTCCTAGAGATTTTTACGACCTCACCCCATTGTGTCAACTGGAAAAAACACCTTTTTGTTCGATTGCGCCAAGATTAACGAAATTAAACTAATTCTACAAATGGGGAGTGATTTTATAAAACACTCAGGTTTTAACTTTGATGCGAATATCTCTCAGTTAACGGTACCTATTTGAACAAAATTTCCATTTATATTATTTTGTTTACATATCAATGAGGTTCCGAACGAATGAAGAGAAAGCAAGGTTACATTTATACACAAAAATGGGTGGGGGATGTATTGGACAATTATTGGGGAATTTCTGTCAGTAGCAACATTGCAAAGGTTTTCTGCAGTTTCATGTATGGGACATTAGAGCATGTGATTGATGAGAAAGGGCTTCTGGGAGAGATCCAAAAGCTTCCAGGGAGGGAAGGAGATTCACTGACCATCTTTTCACACTGATCCAAATAGTAGAATCTGCAAAAGCCAAAAATAAAAAAGAAATTTATGGCATTTTTGATGTTAAAAAAACATACGGTAGAGTATGGAGAGAGAGAGAGAATGTGGCGAAAGTTTAAGGCTCTGGACTTGGGAGATGAGTTTGTTGGATATCGTAAACCATTATATAAAGGTTACAACTGTTAGTCTGGGTAACAAAACGTGTGGCTATGGAGATAGGCATAAAGCAGGTGCATCCTTTTGCCAATTCGTTTTGGAGTGTACATCGAAGATTTTGGAGATGAATTCCTACACAGCGACGAGGGGTTAGCAGTTGAAGACCTGAAGACCCCAGGGCTATTTTTCGCAGATGATATAGTACTAGTGTCAGAAAACGAAGAGGGTGGGGGGGGGGGGGTGGTTGAAAAAATGTTGGCAATTGTTGGAAGAGTTGGGAACAAATGGAGGGTCGAATTAAATGAAAACAAAAGATAAGTTATACCCGTGGGTCGTAAAGTGAAACCTACTCAGAAGTGAAGGTATTCCGGTAGGTAGCAGTAAACTTCTTAGTGTAGAAGAGACGTGTGGCTATGGGTATTTAGGGGTTAATATAAACATTACGTGAAGGAACATCTACCGAAACCACACGCATAAACTAACTATGAAGGGGAAGTAAATCCTTAATCAAATGAAACTCGTATGGTAAAACGGCTTCAATGTGGTTTTCGAAGGGAAAACAATTTGGGAAATGGCGGGTGTACCAAGTTTTACATATGGGACGGAAGCGATACCTCTATATCAAATGATGTTAAAGAGATTGGAAACCCAGGCCGAGGCCGTTGGATTACGGGGTCGAGTCATGCTGCAACACTAGAAGCAATAAGGAGTGAGCTTGGGTGGATGAGGATTAAGGAAAGGATAGACTTAATGAAACTCTGGTATCTTAACTATTTAATAAATCTCCCCGATAGTCAATGGTGTAAATTAATGTTCCAGAATATTTGGAATTCAAACATGAAGACAGGGTGGATAGACCAAGTGAGGTAGTTAACAGAGAATTATTACTTACCAAAAGTGTGATTTACTGGATTTCTTCCGGGTTTGATTATAAACGATAACTTCACAAGTGAATTATGCAATCAACAATTGGGTCATGTATCTATGTGCGCAAACGAAGACGCTTTGCCGTGGGTGTAATGGGGACTTCGTTGTTTTTTAACCCTTTACCTAACATGAAAAGCCGACGATACTTGCACAAAAAATTCTTGAATAACTATTATTTTCATTTTGTGTCTTAAAAACATAGGTTATGACCCCTCATTGGAACGAGCTCGACGAGCTCGTTCCAATGAGGTGTCATAACTTATGTTTTAGAGACAAAAAATGAAAAAAATAATGGAAATTATTTGGCGAGTTTTGAGAATAGCCGTTAATAGGTAAAGCGTTAAATAATATAATTATCGTTAATAATGAAAAGTAATAAACAGAGTAATCACTTGACTGGACTGGTTACGTGAAATAATTCATTCGAGGCGAGGGACTATATTGTAAAACACTCGTGCGCATTCGCGCACTCGTGTTTATACAACGTCCCTCACCTCTCATGAATCATTTCACGTGACCAGTCCAGTCAAGCGATTACTCTCTATCTATTCAACTGTCATCTCGGACTTAGACATGGGCACCAATCAAGTAAAAAACCCAGCAGAGAACGATTCATGGCAGATTGTATCCTGAATTTGCGATAAGGGGGGCAAAGCAAAGATGTATTTGTGTAGCCTGTGTGATAAAGAGAAGTCAGGCTTTGAAGAGTACCTTAATGGAACTTTTTCTTTTTTTTTTTTTTTTTGGGGGGGGGGGGGCACTGTTGTTCAAGCTTAGGTGGTGGAAAAATGCAACAAAAATAATGAAAAGGGGCGCCGGATGTATAATTTAGGGCTAATGGAGACCCTGGGACACTTTCTACCAGAATGCCAAAAATACCAGTCTAAAATAGCAATCTTCACTAGGAGTGTAATGGGGAAGTGGGATGGGAGAATGAAGGACATGTGGTTAGTGAATGATACAACGGAGAGGGTTAGCTGCTTATGGGAGAAATTGGAAAGAATGGGGCACGGGATGTCATCAAGCAGGAGTGCTATGTCGGTGGTAAGATTTGAACGCGATAGTAAAAGTATTATCTATAGTAGTAGCAGTAATGATGGTGGTAGTAGTAGTAGTAGCAACCACTCAGTGCAGCGCCTGGTCGACACTCGGCATGGAAAATCAAATTGACAGATACAGACTCAGGGTGCAAAAAGGACATCAATCAATCAATCACTTTTTTTCTCTCTCTCTCACACTCTTTTTTATTGCGAAGTTAGATTTTCTTGTATATATATATATTGTTGTTTTTTTTTAGATTTCTCTCATTTGTTTGTTTCGCCATTATATTGATTTTTTGTATCATGTTAAGGGAGCGGAGGGTATACTAAATGGAAAGCACTTGTCCTCCAATCCGAATTTGCAACTTATTTGTTTGGCAAATAAAAATATGTTTAACCTAACCTATCAAGCAGTTCGTCTCCGAGTGTTGGGGTGGAGAAGAAGCTTGAGAATAGAAAGGCAGTATGGAGCACAGGGATAACCAAGGCCTTCTCCCCTGAGAACCGCGACAAATCAGCGGCCGGTCAAAGTGTTATTATTATTATTATTATTATATCCGTCACACCTGAGTTTTGTTTCTGTTTTTATTTCATGTAGGAGTCAGCATTGAACTGTGCGATGTTTGAATTTTAAATTAATGGACTGTATGTCACAGAGGCGTGTAATCAACACAGAAAGCCACTAAGTGTAGATGTGTTAATGTTATTCATGACCAAAGATACAGATCACTGAAAGAACTGTAGTTTAATGTGGAGTTGCCAATTATTATGTTTTCTCTTTTAAAATACCATTTAGACAGTATTTTTAGGCTTTCTTCTGTTGTTTTGTCACGTTGTAAAAAGTCTGAGCACGTATTTATACCTCATTAATATCCAGAAACTTACCAATTATTCCAAGGAGCACATTATTGTTCGATTCATTTAGCCTTGGTACAATTAATCATAAAAATAACTATCAGATATTACATGGTGGGGCGCGGTGGCTCAGTTGGTGGAGGTGCAGGCTGCAAGCCGAGAGGTCCTCGGTTCGAATCCCACCTGCGGCAACCGCGTTGTGTCCTTGGGCAAGACCCTTCACCCCCATTTCCCACGTGGGGGCACGGTGACGTTGTGTACTACGGCGTACTGCACGTCGATGTCGATGGTGCACCTGACTTCAACCAATGCTAACCCTACATGTATATTGCACGGTTTATAGAAATTTACACTAATTTAAAAAACTGACACACCCTTCGGTTGCGCCTCAGGGTGTACCAGTTTTCACACCAGTGTGAACTTCGATACACCGTGGAATCTACCTGTATAACTACGATTATGGGACGAGACAATTTTAAAATTGTCCATTATATTATTATTATTTTTTATTTGTGCTTGATGTCACTTTCGACATCCATGACCGCAACACAAATTACTGTCGAATCCTTTACTTGCAAGTTCTTTTTGTTATATTATGTACTATTTTCTTAGATTTGGCTTTATTTCATAATTTTTTTTTGAACATGATGTGTACATATAACATGGTTTTGTTGTCAATGAAATAAAAATATTATTTAAACTAAGTGTGAAGAAACGTTCAGTCAATTGTTTATACCTGAGTCTCTGTTTCAGAGATCTTTCACCCTCGGCATTTGGTTGCTGGTCTTATTTCACCATTTCACCATTAGAGCAAAACTGACACAACCTATTCAACAGGGGATTTCTCCATTCAACTCCAGCATCTACGGACGGACCACGAAATCAAATAAATAATATCTGCCTAAATTCCGTGACACTGAAAAACACGACGACTATTTTAAATGGAGTATCCTCAACGAGTTCCCAGTTTATATTACATTTTACAAAACGAGTTCAGTAAATTACTGGATGAGGTTTGTAAATTTTGTTGCAAACTCGGGTCGAGTTGAAGATTTTATTTAATAATAATAATAATTCTTCAACCTTCTGCTGATTTGTCGCGGTCCTCCAACGAAGAGTTCTATATTAACTCAATCCCTGCCGGCTATTCCCCCCTTCCTAATCTTCAAGCATCCAGTCAAAAATTGTTTCACAAATCCTCCCATCTGCGTTTCTAGATTCCACCAACTACAAAATTGATCCTTTTTCTCATGCCATTCCCCATAGCGGGGGAGGAATTCGTCACATACAGGTGAATTGTGCACTTGGTGATACCTTCTTGAAATTTGGCACACTGTTAGTGTAGGCTATGAGGTTCTCAAAAACGATCGGCTACAAGTTGACACCGACCGGTGGCGACCAGTAGCGGCACAATCCAAAATGGCCGCCAGCGGCTGAAGGGAACCTCCTTTTCGACGGTCTACCGACTATACATCCGATTGTAAGGGCGCGAAAGTGAACTCTGATCCACGCACGTGTTGGAAACAGACGTGGGAGATGATGTAGAATAAAACGAGATTCTCTATACGGACGCATCAATTTCTTGGAACTTGAAAAGAGCGTTGTTTCTCCGGGATCAGCGTCATTCAGGCAAACCTGAATGACGCTGATCCCGGAGAAACAACGCTCTTTATGAAGCAGTCTCTTTGCCATACAATCTCTTGTTTGGCGTAATTCCGCAAGCAATTCTGATTTGTCTGTCGAAATTAATTCGAGAACGCGATTGTTCACAAAAATCATTCACAGAATGAGTGAGAATCCTCTTCGTGTACGGACTAGTACTGACTGGGAACGTTGTTGCTTTTGCCAGCAAGACAGTTCCAAGAAATTGATGCGTCCGTATAGAGAATCTCGTTTTCATGACGCCTATAAAGCTATTGAGGAAGACATAACGCGCTTCCTAGATAATGGCGTTGAGCTTCCATATAATTTGACCATTGATTGTTTGATGAGAGAGAGTGATGAGTGTATGTCGATGTCACTGTTGACGAATAAGGCAATATATCATAAGACATGCCGTGACAGTATTCGGACTCACATCGTACAGCGCGTGCTACACAAGCGAGAGCGAAATGAGGCAGTGGCATCCTGCTCCACGCTGAGTCCTAAAAGAACACGGACAAGTTTTGAATCTGGCTGTGACAGGAAACTGCCCCAGTGTGTTTATTGTCACAAACGCGAAGGTGACAGCAGTGAGCCTATTTGCAGATCAATGTCTGATAACAATAAACTCAAAATTATGGCAAAGGAAGCCGAGAACTGGGTTGTTTTTTCTCGGGTCAATGCAGCATTTGATTCCGCTGCTAGTGATCTTTACTATCACAAAACCTGTTATTGTAAGCTTGCCAATGAAGCACGAGCGGCTAAATCTAAAAAGTCGAAGAACGCCGAACATTCCGCGTCAGGCCTGCCCTATGACCCTCTCGTTATGGCAGAGCTCATAACATTTGTTGAACACAACGATTCCGCGATGAAGCTTGTCGATCTCAAGAATCTGTACAGTCGGAGGTTGAAGCAAGTCGGTTCTGATTGGCTTAGTGAAGAAATACATTCCACTCGATTCAAAGAACATTTGTTGCAGAAATTGGGCGATGGCTGGGACGCCTTCACACAGGGTAGAGATGTGTTTATTTCAAGTAGGTTTCGAGTTGGCTCCTTGTTGTCCGAATCTTTAACTCGTATAGTGTCTGAGGAAGAGGCAAAAAAGATAGTTGATGTGGGTCTTCTTCTGCGTAAACACATACTCATATCTCAAGCTCCTTTCACGGGATCATTTTCATCTTATTGCTTGAGCGAGCCTGTACCCAACTCACTCCTGACTCTTCTTAGAGTTCTACTTGAGGGCACATGTAGTATACAGAACTTAGGCGATGATGAGACTGTTAATGCCAAGACTCGAGTGGCTTGTACTATTTCACAGATGTTGATCAGCAATTCAGCGAAACGCTCCGAACATGCACAAAATGTTCACCAGAGACGTGACAGAGAAACTCCAATGCCTCTTTATGTGGGTTTGAAGTTGCATGCCCATGATCGTATGAAAAATCTTATCAGAGATTTTCATCAAATGGGACTCTCTGTCTCTTATGATCGCGTAATGGATGTTCGCAGGAGTTTCGCGAGAGCTGTTTCACTGCGGTTCAAGAACGAAGGTGTTGTAGTCCCAGCTAACTGCAAACGTAATGTTTTCTCGATAGGAACCACTGATAACATTGATGTATCTGGTAGATCTGATATGCATGGTACGTCCATCACACTCATTGGTCAACTGAGCAGGGACAATGTGGGTACTGATCCCCCACCACTGAGTTTAGATGTTCCAGAAGACACACAAATTGAACTCCCAGACGACTATGCATTTGTTCCTTTCGTTAAAGACTTTGGTGGGGACATCAGGCTTGAATCTCCAGATGAATGTAATGTACGGCCCAATGAATATGCAGATTTGAACGTGGGAGAGAATGACTGGTTGTCTCATGTGTCACAGATCAGCAATAAAGGGAAGGTTGATGGCAGCTGGCAGCTTGATGAAGTCCCTGTGACCTTTTCAGGCTTCTTTTCAAAACATGAAGATCAAGACAATGTCAAACCTCGTGCAGTTATTGGGGTATTCCCTGTTTTCAGTGAGCAGAAAGCGGACTCACTCAGTATGCAGAAGCATGCTATGTATGTGGTCAGGGAAGCTACTGCTTTCGTAAACCCCGGCCAGATACCTGTCATTGAAGGTGACTGTCCGTTGTATGCCAGGCAGAAAAAATGTCAATGGCTGTTCCCAGAGGAGATAGGTGAGGATCGAATGGTGTGTATGATTGGATTCCTGCATCTTGAAATGTGCACCCAAGAAGCTGGTGGTAAGCTTATGGGTGGTTCTGGTTGGGAGCGAATGTTTCACCTCGCAAAGATATTCACACCCGGTGTAGCATCATCCCTACTTGGTGGGAAACATGTCAAGAGGACGCGACAGGCATATCTTCTCACTCTAGCTTGGCTTGAGATCCTCAGAAAGAATGCTTATGAGATTTACTGTCAGCAGACTGGGCCCCATGAGTCATTTGAAATGTGGGAACAGAGGATTCTTTCACAATCTCCAACTGCGCGCTATTGGGGTGAAATCGTTCGGAACTTTCTCTTGACAAGCTGTCAATTCGTTCGGAACCAACGAATCGGTAACTGGCCTGGTACACTGTGTTCTATCGATGAGTTGTGCAGTTACTTTTTTGCCCTAGGACATACAAATTATTGTCGGTGGGTCCCCGTATTTCTGAGAGACATGTCTCAGCTACCCAGGCGGCATCCTTCAATCCACAACAAATTCATGGAAGGCCATTTTGTGGTCCAGCGTAGTGAGAGGAAGTTCAGTATGATGGGTTTAGATCAGAGCCAAGAACATAGTATCCAACTACTCAAAGAAGACAGTGGTCCAAAAGGTCTCTATGGCCAGGCTGAAGAGAAAGTCGTTATTGAGCTTTCAAGGTCAGAAGTTCTGCGTGTTATAGATGAGTATGAATATGCAAGTTTCCACACAACATCATCAGATAACACGGAACACCCGGAAAGTTCGGTATCAGAGCAGAAAAAATTTCTGAATCAATTGAAATCTCTCCTCGATCTGGTGAATCAGGGACTCATTATCAACCCTTATGATGAAACTAGTGGTCAGCTGGTGACATTAGATACTGGTGAATATATGGACCCCGAAGTTAGTAAGAGTTTACGGTCATTACCCGAAAGGGGCAAGCATTTATATTCCACTTTCTTGAAGGAAAGCCTTGTGGAATGCACCGTACCCCTGAATGATGTTATTCCCAAGGCAAATATATATACCTTCCTTAACCCACCCCCAGCCAACCTGGACAAAGGCCGAGACAAACTCATGTCAAGTAAAGCAACTGCCGCAATAGTTACCCAGATGTTCGTTTCACTGCAAGCCCGGCCTGATTCAAACATGGATGAGTTTTTCATGCACGAGAATGCACGTGATCCGCCAGCATTATCCGATAGAGGTAAGCTACGGAGTGGGACAAAATCTCAAATTCTCAATTGTTTACCAGCTATTCCTGCACAAGGGAAGAATTCAGCAGCTAGACAAGCTTCAGTTGTCATCTTGGATATGCCTGCTGTAGTCCATGTAATCAAACCACAGAAAGCGGATCTGTTTGGAGAATATGCTCGATTGCAATTATTGCCATACATCGAATCTCTGATTAACACGAACACCACAAGGGTTGATGCGATCTATGACTGTTACCCCGAAGGCAGTTTGAAGAATCAGACGCGAGCAAAACGCCTCGGTGAGACAGCAGTTAGGTTGATACGGGTGTCCGAGAACGTCCCTTTACCTAAAGGGAAGAATTGGCAGGCATTCTTGAAAGTTAGTGAGAATAAAGACGAATTTTTCAAGTTCCTGTCTGCTGAACTGCTGAAATTAACATCAACATCCGAGTACCAGTTGTTAACGACATCAGGAGAATATGTACTATGCAATAAGGATGTTAGCTTATGTGACATATCTCCATCGAACCACGAGGAAGCAGACACGCGCATGATGCTTCATCTCAACCATGCAGTCTCACAAGGTCACAAAATAGCTTTTCTTCGCACGGTTGATTCTGATGTCGTCATTCTGTCTTTGCACCATTTCGCAACATTCCGTGACCTTGGACTCAGTGAGCTGTGGATTGGGTTTGGAATTGGAAAGGCATATAAAGATATGCCAATTCATGAGATAGCTTCACAACTTGGACCTGATTACTGTAAGGCCCTGACTTTCTTCCACGCCTTCACAGGTTGTGATGTAACATCCAGCATGCTCGGCATTGGGAAGAAGACAGGATGGAATGCATGGATGAATTTTCCCGCATCAACTGAAATGATGATAGAATTGACTGAGAATCCGCAAGTCTTTTCAGAGGATTCCCCTCATATGCAGCATATCGAAAAACTCACCATACAGATGTACAGTAACAGTTGTGTCAGTACACGTGTCAATGATGCGAGACGGCATATGTTCACACATGGCCTTAAGTCTATGGAAAACATCCCGCCCACCAAAGCAGCTCTGTATCAACATGTAAAAAGGGTAATTCTTGTGTCATCTTTCATTTGGCATCGTGCTCTGCAGAAACACTTATGTGTGCCAGACCCATCACAGTACGGATGGGAGTGGAATCCACGTCTCAATATTCTGGTCCCATTTTGGACTCACCTAGGAGACGCAAGTGCTGCATGTGCACTGATGCTCCACTGTAGTTGTGCCAAGGCCTGCAAGGGCAATTGCAAATGCTTGAAAGCTGGATTAAGGTGCACACCTTTGTGTAAGTGTGAAGGTGGCTGTTGTAACAATATTGAGTAGTATACTGTCATGTTAGGACCAGTCATCTCCTATTCTGGTATTTTTTTTTCCATTTTCGGCCAGTTAACACATGTCATGTTTCTAGTTGAGTTGATTTTGCTAACAAATGTTCATCCCATGTGGCTTGCTACATTGTCCGGGGTATAGGAATACAGTTTTAGATTTCGGAAAATAGTCTGTTATTTACTGCACAAGACGGTGTTAATTCATGCATAGCATGATACAATATCCCCAACTATTTTGCCTCTGTACAACAGTTGATACCTTCGTTCACCCGTGTGTTCATCTATGGTATCCTTGTCTTTCTCTGGCCATAGGCCACATGTGACTAGTCAGTTCCTACTCCATAGCAAATCAACTTGGAAATCCTTCATCTTGTAGCGCACTCATGTCTCAATGAATCCATACCTGAGTTGATCTAATAAATCTAACGTAAGGTATCAAATTGCCATACCGGATCATATTTCGATAAGTTATTCGCTAAAACATTTCGACCACTCATCGACATCAAAGGTCATGTTTTGGCTCCCAGTGGTGGCTATATCTCTATATCCCTGGTAAAGTAGCATACCATGAGGGATGGGCATTAAGTGTCGGCAACATTAATCCTGACTTGGAACACACCACATCTTAACTGGCCGAAAATGAAGAATACTACTTGTAGTCAAAAAATATTCCTGTACCTCGAATGACTGCAAACATACACTCACCCCTTCTAGTCCCATTTTGCCAATGTTCTATACTGGCAAGATAACATTGTATAATTAACAACGGGAACTAATGCATCCCGAGTTCATTCCAGCACTGCCCTTGCTGGCAGACGTGTCGCTATGGTGTTGAGATTGAACCAGAACTCCTCTAGAAATTTGATAGTTTTATTTTCTTAGAAAATAAATCTATCGAAAATGCCGGAAGTTGAGAATAGACTGTCACTTTAATTGGATTATCAAATGTCCAAGTATCCCCACTGCTGCATACTATCGAGTACCCTTGTTCATGTGTTGACAGGAATCTCTCATACCATGTTCATTTGACCATTGCATTCCCGAGAAACATTCAACACTAATTTATCTACGGACGGACGATCATACTGACAGTCAGACACACAGACGCACACATCGACGGAAATTCTGATCCCATTATCCATTAATCTTCCCCCCAACTTGTTCCAAGGGCTTCACTCCATCATTCACATCAATTACAGCACATGTATGGTGTTAGGTTTGGAGCTTCAGTTGTGCGATCGGCGAAAATAGCTTTTTTTCGATCCGCTTGGCGGCCATTTTGGATTTCGCTGCTAGTGGTGGCTAGAGGATGGTGCCAACTTGTAGCCGATCGATTTTGAAATCTCTGATGCCTACCCTTACATCATGCCAAATTTCAGGAAGGTATCACCAAGTGCACAATTCTAGCGAATTCCTCCCCCGCTACCATAAACTCATTCTCCAGGTTTCCATTCCAGTTTTCGATTAGTGCTCTAAGGGGTCTTGTTCTACTAGGCAAATATTTGGGTCATTCTAGAATGAAGTGTGTCGGGGTCTTCCTTACTCCTACATTACACCTTTGGAACACTCTTTTCTCGCCTTTCCCAATTCTCTCCCTTACTTCAGTGACTTCTATCTCACTTTGAACAGCAAGGTGGTGTGAAATGCTCCCCCATGAGTGTTGAGATAAAACAATTTTCTCAACGGGAATTTATCCAAATACGCCGTAATCGTTACTTACTGTGTGTCATTTTTATTTAAAACATACTCGTTTACTTACTTTTTCACCTGTTAGGGTCTAACAACAGCCAGGGTTACCTCGAATTATACGGTATTACTCGTAACATAAGACGGCTTTCTTGGAAAATCACTGAGCATAAGAGATCAACTGTGACTCCCCAGCTTACTAGCTCTGCACAAGCCGGGTTAGCGTTCGGTGACGGCAAGCTTACATAAGGCCAAAGTGCTCCTACATGGTGAGGCATTCTAGCCTGTTCTAAGACTAGGCACTGTGTAGATTGGTACAGGCTTAGATGAATGGAGTGATCTGATTGAGCCTAGATTTGTCCAAAAGCAGATATCGCTCCATAATCGTGGGTAGCTACTAAGCTTGTAAGAGTGCTACAAGTCAGTAGTGCTCAGACTCTCTAGGATAGGCAGAATAGTAGAAGTTAATATTAACCCTTTACCCAACGTAACGGCCAAAACCGGCCAGCGCTATTCTCAAAAATCGCCAATTAATTTTCAAAATATTTTCATTTTTTGTCTCAAAAACATAGGTTATGACCCCTCGTTGGAACGAGCTCGTCGAGCTCGTTCCAACGAGGGGTCATAACCTATGTTTTTGAGACAAAAAATGAAAAAACATAGTTATTCAAGAATTTTTTTTGCAAGTGTCGTCTGCTTTTCATGTTAGGTAAAGGGTTAATAGTAATGATAGAAGACTGAAAGATTGATAGAAGACTAAAGTGTTGGGTGAATACAATAGTATTGGATCACACGACAAATGGCGGTGATAATGGACACGTAGTGGTCTTGAAGCTATTAAGAGCGTGGGGTGGCCTAGAACCCAGGCGGCTGAATAGGTTTAGGCGCAAAATATGAGCTAGGAGCCATATAGGAGCTGTATAGGAGCAATGCCATAGGGATCCTCACATGGCATCTTCAAATGGTATTCTCAAATGATACATTACCATGCCATAAGTATCCTCAGATAACCGTGTGAGCCCTATGTGATGTGCGCACATTTGGCACAAGCACACAGACACATATCGGCACATTCAGCATGTGCATATGTGCTACTTGTAATGTGTACACATTGTGCACAAACACATAAAACACATCTAGGGAAGTCAAAATATTTTTTTAAGGAGATGGGGTAAGTCATGACACAATAAAGAGAAGAACAATATAAAGGAAAAAAAACTCTGAATTACCCCCGCCCCCCCCCCCTCCTACCCCTTGATTTTAATCTTTCCTCAAGAATTACACCAATAGATACACAGGTATTCAAGTTACCTCCAATGTCTGCATTGTTTGACCTCACCAAGGTTTTCACACTGAAATGGTTCTCAACACAACTACTGTGCATTCTGGACATGGCAAATCACGAGAGTTTTACCTTAACCTTCTACCCAACGAAGAAGATATCAAAATTGATTAAACGCTAAACGATAGATTATCGATAAAATTGCGGAAAGATAGAAATCGTATCCCCAACTGTGAAGATATAGAAATTTTCACTCTCACGGTTTCAATCAAAATGACGACTTTCAAAGCATCACTTCAAGGTGAATACGAGTTCAGTTATCACTGGAAATGATCAACTTGTTCTAGAAACGTATAATGAAAAGTAAATCTAGTGTTTTTCGAGCGGATACCGATCATTTCTAGCAATAATTCACCACGCAATCACCTTGAATTGATGCATGAACCCCGCTAGTCCAAACAAGGCCTGAAAGTCCGTAATATAAGTTTTTGGTACGGTACGTCTTTCAAAGGACGTACCAAACGAAAAACATATATTTTGTTATGGTACGTCCTTTCAAAGGACGCACCCAACTAAAAACGTATATTACGGACTTTCAGGCCATGTTTGGACTAGAAACCCGCCAGCTGAATCAGATTGCAAGTCGCTATCTGTACCGAGTATCAATCAAATCATTTCAACGTATCAATGATTCAATGCGCTGTTTACTTTCATGAATCAATTCAAGGTAGAAACGAGTGGAATTATCAGATTCTTATAAAAAACGTATAATAAAAAGAAAATGTGGTGTTTTTGAGTGGATACCGAAAATTATCTCACTGGTGACCGAGACAAATGGTTATATTTGTGTGTGGAAGGGCTCGCGAAAAACAAACATACGTGGTCACTCATGAGATAATTTTCGGTTTCCACTCAAAAGCACTGTATATTCTCTATTTATTATGCCCCCGAAAAATTTTCTTTCGAGGGGGTATATAGTCGAGGTCCCGTACGAACATTTTGTATTATAACTCGAGCATCAGTTGTCGGATTTTAATGTTCTTTGGTATTGTGATAGGGCAGCTTGGGGAAACGGATGCCCTTGTACCTAGCGTTTCGTCCATTCATGTTTGGTAGAATTATGGCCCCTGTTTGTTTTTGGTCTCTGTTTCTGACAAAGGTAAATTGTACCATAGCCTATAGGGCAAAGTGCTGCCCAATTGTTTTTCAGTTCATTATTTTTCTGCGGCCCAGTGCTTGCAGGGGAGATTGCATGACATGTTAACCTCTACATATCAATATATCCTTATAAGTATGGCTGACACAAGAATTATAGTGATTTTGGTTCCAGACCATTTAAAATTGTATCACGGCACCAATCGATTTCAAATTTGGTTTACTTATTACTAATGTCAAAATACAGGTCAAGTTCGATTTGGAGGTTCACTCCGACCATTATGCCTCTTTTTGAATTAAAAAAAAATCACAAATTTCCCAATTTCAGCTTTATTCCTACTGTCCAGTGCCTATAGGAGAAGTGCTGCCCGATTTGTTTCTAGTCCACTATTTCTGAGAGATCAATTGAATAATCCCCTATTAACTCCCTCGCTTGGTCTATCCACCTTGTCTTTATGCTTGAATTCCAAATATTCTGGAACATCAATTTATATTGCACACCAAAGATTTAGCAGATGAACGCCTACATACCGACGAGTGGGTAGCAGATGCAGAGGGGCCGAATATCCCAGGGCTAATTCTAGTGGATGATATGGTACTAGTGTCAGAAAGCGATGGGAGCAAGAGAAAATGCTGGCAATTGTTGGGAGGTGTGGGAACAAATGAAGACTCGAACTAAATGAAAGCAAAAGCAAAGTTATACTCGTGAGCCGTAAAGGGAACTTACTCAAAGGTGGGGAGTGAGAGAGTTCAGTATACGGGAAGTAGCAACAAACTGACTGTGGAGGGGAAGCGAGTCGTGGAAGAAATGAAACTTATAGGAAGGAAAGTTTCAAGAGGGTTTTCGTGGGAAAAACAATTTGGGAAATGGTGGGTGTACCCACTATAACATATGGTACGGAAGTGATACCTCTGAGCCAGATGGTTTTAAAGAGCTTGGAAACCTTGCAGAACCATGCAGACCAATGGATAACTGGGCTAAGTAATGAGGCAGCACTAGAAGCAGAAAGGAGCTTAGATGGATGAGTGTCAAGGACATGGTAGACTTAATGAAACTCTGTTGTCTTAACTATTTGGTAAATCTCCCCGACTAAGTTCACTTTGTACATCTTTATATAATGATTTCTGAATTCCAACAAACTTACCTCCCAAGCGCAAGGCCTCAAGCTTTTGCAACATACCCTCCATCCGTACCCTATCATATGCCCTTTATCACACCCAGAAAGGACATAAACATCCTCTTTTTGGCTTTCGCAGATTCTATGATTTGGGTCAGTGTGAAAAGATGGTCAGTGACTCTTCTTCCCTTCCTGAAGCCATTCTGGATCTCTCCCAGAAACCCTTTCTCTTTAATCACATCCTCTAATCTCCCATTCAGGACTTTGGAAAAAGCTTGGAAAACATTTCCAATGTTGCAACTGACAGACGTCCCCCGATGATTGTCCAATACATCTTTTCCTCCCTCCCCACACCCCTTTTGCATATAAATGTAACGTTGCTTTATCTCCATTCTCTTGGAACTTCTTGTATTTATATGGCTAAAATTAATATGGCCGTAAAGCTTTTACAGAGCTCATCACTCCCATATTTTAGGAGCTCGTTGGGGATTTCGTTCGTCCCTCCCGCTTTTACGTTCCTTAATTTTCTAGGGTTTTATTTTGCTGCACACGAAGTTTGATCATTTTTTCTCGACCTCAGTGTTGCACTCCAGTAGATTCCCATGGTTCATCGCTTATCGTTTGCCTTTTCCCAGTGCTTGACTAGTTCTAATGCGGTTTGGTCTTGGTCGCCTCTTGGTATAACTGAACTAAATAGTTGAATTAGCGTTATCCACCTTGAAATGTTGCAACATTCTATTGATATCTTGCATTATTGTTGAATACTCTAGATAAAAAAGAGGGTGATTTGATGACTTTTGGATCTTAAAAATACAGATGAGTTTTGGTGTGTTTTTATTATAACCTCTGGCAACTGGCTACAAACAGCCTATTTTACCCTATTAACACATTTAATTAACCCATGGTTCCCCTCATAGTAATAGGGACAGGGGGGATGCCAGTCTTCCAAGCCCCTCCCAGCTCACCATTCAAACACAGCCAAACCGATACTACTGAGAAGTTTTTTCTCTTCTATATTATGATTTTTAAAATGTTAGAAAACATTCCTTCAGTGAAAGAGTATTTTGGAATAATAAAGTGATAAACGTGAATGAATGGCATTTGTGAACAGCTACCAATATAGTAGACTAGTACCAGTGATGTCATGGTTCCCATGTTGTAGCACAAATTTACAGTGACAGTTTTGAAATATTGCTCTCTCCTGGAATCAAGCCCCCCTCCCACCCATACTTAATACTTCTGCTGATGATAAACGTTTGGAAATACTGTACAGATATTTTTAGAGGCTGAAGTTAATATCATACAATTTCAGTTTCGTATCATCTGCTATGGCAGTGCTACTCTCATGGTCCCCTAAGGTTTTTCTCTATTTGACAACCTTATCCTGGTTCTTCCACTATATTTTTCTTTGTATGTCATTCAGTACTCTTATGTAGACTTCCTAAATGTGTTACTGCAAGGCTATCTGTCTGTCTCTTCATCAGAAAACGTGTTTCTTTGCTTTTCGTTTGTCTGGTCTACATTTCCAATAATTGGCAGCTGACAATCTTTCACCCTTCGCCAGGGTGGCACAAAAGTATATTAAACATCAAAGACAACTATATTCTGGAAGCAAATGTCTGATGCATCCTCTTTGGAAACATAATTCTACAATTTTATTCTTTCTGTCAGAATGGGTTTCTGTGGAGATTAAAATAAAAATTGTGAAAGTGCACTTATGGGTACTTGCAGCACAGGCATGGCACCATATAACCTATAGTTGATGCTTTTAGGCATTTTAACAGTGTTATGAGATACCACAGTATCAAGTCCTGATCATTCTGTTGGAAAAAATCACCATTTTATGTTTTGTCAGTTCAATACCAATGACTCTTGGTGTCTCAACTGAGAAAACTGTTTTTTTTTTTGTTTACAAACATTGCAAGCTATTCATCAAACACAATGTGAAATATGTTCGGAAGCCAGATTGTTATTTAAAACCTATCACAAATATGAAATTTAATATCACAAGAAGTTTGTCTTGTGTCAATACAGTACGTGGAGAGTGGATTGTAACTAAATCACCCGCAGAGTGGAGTTATCACCACCCAAGCTATAACTTACATATTTTGTATATATCGACTAAAAAACAAGCAATGTTTCAGCCAATGGACCTCCGGGTTTAACCCGGAGGTCCATTGGCTGAAACTTTGCCTATGCTTGTTATGCTTTGCAACAAATTTGCAATTATTGCTTGCGTGGAATCTCCACTCTGCAGGTGATTTAGTGATAATACACTCTCCACGTATTGTATATATTAATTTATGAATTTCATCATAGTTTTTGATGAAAAAGGGCATACCAGGGCCCTATTTAGGGCTATATTTGACACATCAGTAGGTAGGAGAAAATTTGACATCAGATGTTAGGATAAAATGGCAGAGTCCTCTTAAATGGGTGAAATATATATCTGCAACCCCATTTTTTAAAATAAAATTTACATTCATATTGTTTCGTGGGGGGGGGGGGGGGGGGTTGGGGAACTGTTTCGCTTGCCGTATGGTTAAATGAGACGGATTTTTCCTTAAATATTGTGTGCTGATGCAAATTTTAGTTTTAATTTGGGATCAAGGCAGTTTTTAAAGAAAGTTGTGAATTTTTATCCCTCTCAGCTAATTTTTTAAGCAACAGGCTAGAAAAAAATCGTTTGGAGGCAATACCATTTGACAAAGTTTGGACATGTTTCCTTAAAAGAGCAAATTCCATATGTTTTTGACTCAGCAGAAGCCAACAGTTGAATTCTAATGCAGAAATGACTCATTTATCTCATAAAAGTGGTAAAATGTATCTTTTGTAGGGTTGTGGGTGATTATAGGTATCACTGAACTAAATATTTGAATTAGAGTTACCCACCTTGAAATGTTGCAGTATCTAAAAAGAAGCAGCCATGGGAAAATATAGTGTTTAAATAAACGTTTGAAACATTCTATTGACATTTTGCATTTATGATGAATACTCCAGATAAATAAATAGAGTGATTTGATGACTTTTGAACCTAAAAAATACAGCTGACTTTGGTGTGGTTTTGTTGGGAATTTCTTGAAAATATACTTGACAAAGATATTTGACTGCCACAATTATGGTGATGCCATCATATTTTTATTCACCTGGACGTTATAATGGTCGCCTATGGGAAAATATTTATTTCGGTGATACCTGTATTCTGCCTTTCAATACGTTGCGAATTACTTCCCTTATTTCTTTTATTCAACCGTTTCCAAAATACGTTCGAACCCGAGATCCCCCCCCCCCCCCCCTATCATTCTTATCGGCCTAATAAGATTGCAGTTTCACATTCTCCTATTATCGTCTTTAACTGGTAGAGTGCTGGAAGCCCATATTTGGGCTTTATTCTGAAGTGTTAGTACCACAACCTAAAAGCTTTATATTCTGTGGATGTTCTTCATATCACACTTGAAGTGAAATTATTTAGTCTGTTAGGATTTTCCTTGTCACAATTTATGGGAGAGTGC
Source organism: Pictodentalium vernedei (assembly GCA_031216915.1). Taxonomy (NCBI): domain Eukaryota; kingdom Metazoa; phylum Mollusca; class Scaphopoda; order Dentaliida; family Dentaliidae; genus Pictodentalium; species Pictodentalium vernedei. The sequence goes on along the minus strand of CM062292.1, from coordinate 477,168,887 downwards.
CTATTGGCACTCTCCCATAAATTGTAACAAGGCAAAGATAAGTGAAAAAGGAAAAAAAATTGAAGACCAAAATAATCAGCACTTTACCAGTTAACCCTATTTCGTGCCAAATGGTATTCTTCTTTTACTACGAAGGCCTTGTTGCTTTCTACACATTTTTGTTTTTTGCTCCTCATACGCAGCACGGTTGAGCTTTCTGTTCTGTGTGGCATTTTTCAGATTGTCATTCATACTGTACCCAAGTTTCCGTGTTGGCATCCTAATCTTACCTATACCACCCCCCCCCCCCCCCCCCCCTGACCCTACTAGTCTCACAACTATGGCATCTGCAATTTCCTGGATATTGGCCTCCCTGTGTACATTCACAAGCTTTGGTTTCTTCAAACCTCGCCCAATAAGCATCCTTTCTGAGTCATCAAATCTCCTTCAAACTCTCCTTTGTTTCTTATGGGGATTTTGCTCCTGGTCGTAAGTGTAATCAATTTGCGGTCACTATCCAACCCCCTTTTACCTTCATCGTTCACTTCTTCCTCCATAACCACCCTCTATAAATCGATATACGTGAGAATATAATCGATTATTGTTCTTCTATCGTTCCTCTCCCAGGTCCATTTCCTCTTACACCTCGTATCCCTGTTCAGAATCTTCAGACCGAGCTCACCTGTGAAGTCCGACAGCTTCCTTCCATTCCTCTTGGCGTTCTTACCCACCCCCGGTCGCTTTCATACTTGTCATCCGTGTGTCCATTAAAGTCTCCAATAATAATTATACCGAGTCCCCTGTTTTCTAATTCCCTGATAATTTGGGCTGAAACACCGGTTGGCTTATTTTCGTAACCGAGTAACCAAGAGCTATAACTGGATAATATCCGGTTATCCGTGGCCATTATTTCACCGAATATGGGATCAAAACTATAGGAATTGGAAAGCAGTATTCTCAAACTATTCCGTAGTGTGTATATAAACGAATGTTGTCGAGTACTCGACAACGTTCGTTTGTACACACACTACGGAATAGTTTCTGCGATTACTCATTACTCACGGAAACTGCCGATCATTAACGAAGTCTTGAACGCCAAAGCCGATTATTTCTCAATATTTTCAACACGGCTTCGATGTGTAATCTATCACAAAGGAGAAGCGGCAGATTTACTACGTTTTAAACGTGGAATGACGATCAGTATCGATATTTCGGATAACCGGTTGACGGTTTTTCTAATCGATTACCCGTTTAACCATTTTAGTACTAGTGATAATGGACCTATGTGTTGAGTGTACTGAGTCATTCCACTCAGGTTTGTCTCCCCCACCACACAATAGACAATACCAATGTCAACACTTTTGTTTTTCAGATTAACCCTTTACCCATGCAATTTATTTAGATACCTCAGTTGAGGTACTAATATCTGCTAGATCTGTGATCAACAACGGTTTTAAATCCTCTGTTATGTTTCTGCCTAGCCCTCCGCCTTTTTTTCGTCCTACACCTATCCACATGCGCCCCCTTACTTGGTCTACCCCGTTCCTCGTGTCTTAATCTCGTTTCTTTTAACGCCATGACATCAAAGACTTCTCCTTCGATCAGTGTAGCTATTTTGCATACTTTCCTGTGGAGACCCTTGTTGTTGCTGCACCCCACTTTCAGTGCACTGTGATGCCTTGACTTTACCCTATTGGTTTTATTGTTTCCTAACTGTACCCTAGATAATCTTGTTCTATCCCCTCGCTCTTGTTCATCCCATCTGTGCCCACTCTTTCTATTGCATCTGGCCTCCCACCCCAAATGTCTCCAGATAAGGATCTACTACCTGTATAATCTTTTCAATCAACTCTTGTGTCCCCATCTTGTTAAGGTGTAGCCCTTACCCCAGAACTTGTCCCAGTGATCAATAAAGGGTTTATCTCAATCCGCACAGTACACCTCCAGTCCCTCATTCAATGCCATAATCCTTGAATTCCGTATGTCCCCACCCCCTAGGGCAGGAAGGACCCCCGATACAACTAACCCTGCATTTCTCCTGAGCAGTTTCATAACTAAATCCTTATACGTCTTCACCAGTCATATTGGTCTCATCTCCATGATGTTGTTGGTCCCCACATGAACCACCACTACCAGACCAGATCCCCGCCACAACCGCCACAATACCATCAACCCTGCCCCTCAAATCTTCGACCTTCGACTCACGTCCCAGGTAAACACAAAACTGTCCGATTTGAGCTGTGAGCACCACAGATAACCTTATCAATCCCGCGTACAGTGCTGCTTCCTGCTACAACCTTCTCTTATACTCCTTCTTACTTCTGTCCTCGGACCCTACGTCACCCATATCATCTACAACTTGCATCGTTTGATTGGCTTCCGAATTCTTCGCCGGAAAAATTGAACCATCTGAAATATAACCAGGTGAATTTTTGCATTGGTGAAGTGTTATTGACGGGTTAGACTTGCTGCATGCCATAACGGCGTCGAATTCCTTCCAGAATTTTGCTGGTTTCTTGAGAGAATCGTTTTGGACCAAATGAATACTTCGATATGTACTGAAATGTATTAATCTTAATCACCTTTACAGATGGCGTCTTTATTGATGGGGTCGACAAGATGAGAAGCAACACGTTTGTGAACTGGGAGGGGGAAGTAATGGTTTGGATTCATTGGGCCAAAGACAAAATCAAAGGAGCAATGGCGAATGCTTGTTTGCTATACTGGGTAGCCAATTTTTGCACAGCAACGGAGATTGTGATTGGTCGCGTAAATATTTGATCTGCCATATTAACGTATAAACTCTAGGTGGCAGAATAGTCGAACTAAAAAACTTCAAATTGATATTGGCTGCCAGGTGGCAGGCCCAGAAAACAACTATAGGAAATTCGCGTTGTTTGAAACTATATGTTTTTGAATATTATTTTTTCCAGGTTAAGACAAAGTGAAAAGGTTTGAAGTCGCAAAGAAAGTTTTCTACAACTGTTGTATCGATCCTAACTCCTATACGCCTGCCGCGGTTTCTTGGTTATCATTGTTTTGTTGAAATTTGTGAAGAATCAGTGAACAAATGTGTATTACCTGGTAGAAGTCGATTTATGTGTGTCTCCGCAACAGATTAGATACGTAACTTATAAGACTCTATTAGCAAGAAGAAAGCATTGATAATTTTCCTACAAATGTCAGCGTGGTCTCAAATATGAAGGGTAATGTTCACACAGGCGTAGCCATATAGGGTCTGTTTGGGGCTTACCCACCCCCTTAAAATTTTCGCAGACTCAGTGACCCACCCCTTGAAGAAAATTCTCTCAACGCAACGTTCATGCAACAAAGAGAGCCATAAAATAGTCTCCAATATGGGGACTACACCACTGTCACTACACTCTATAAATGTCCCAGATTCGGTCTCAGAGCAATACATTTAGCACAATTTTCTTGGGGGTGGGAGGCCTAGTCCTCTCTTGGACGCTCCAACTGTTATTCTTTCCCCACTTCCCTCGAGAGAAGAAGGAGGGGTGTAACGACCACAGGGTCTTCGTTCGGACAAAGGGAGACCCCGACAAAAATAGCCAGTGCTCGCCTATTATAAAATCCGGGCTATGCGCCTGCCCCACAAGCAAGTAGAAAGTACTGAATATTAATCTATCAAATTCCAGCTTTGTCTAAAAAAGACACCGCTGTGAGCAAAAAGAGTCGATAATTAATTTCGATCCGCTCATCTTGGTACTTTTCTTTCTAGAACAATGAAGAATTTCGCCCATCGGAAAATGAAACACGATAACTTTGAGATGTACCCCTTGATTTCGTAACATTTCATTTGTGAAAAAAACATATGCCTTCTGCCATTGAGCAAGACACTGATCACGGAGAGGAGGTCGTGGCGCTGTGTCCTAGGGCAGATAACATGTATTGAACCGCTGCTGTCCCTGGATGCGCCTGGTTTGTAAGTTGGGGAGTATGACCGATGTTCGCCGCAGTTCTCATCGGGTTCTTCGGCCTACTACCTCCCCCCAAAATGCCCAACAAGATATGACCTTGACACAAAGCCCTGCGAAGCTTCGAGATTCCATTCTATTTCAAATCTCAAATTGGTATTCGGTTCTATTCAAAATGGGCTGTCCGATTTGTTTTTCTTCTAATCTTTTCACTGGAATTTCGCTTGTTATCAGTCATCTTAGTCTTCTCACAACACGTACAGCTGAGATAGAAATTGTACATAAATAATGGTGAAAATAAAGTCTGAGTGTAATTTCCGCTATATTAATATAAACAGCATCTGCACCCATGTCACCATCCACGCTAAGTCTAGCACTAGTCTCTACCACTGCTTTTAAGCAAATTTAAATGTTTCCAAGCAATATGGACGATGAGCTCACGGTGACTAGCGGCTAGCCCCGTGCAGTGCCCAGTACAGAATTCTCGCACCCGTTTCTGTTTTTTAACAAAAATCGTTACTTGGTAATATTCCAAGTACATCGTCAAGGCATGCCTTCTACGAATGACGATGTACTTAGAATATTTTACGACTTCAAGACGCCTTTATTCGATTCGAGATTCAAACCGATTTCGAATAAGAGATTTCATTCGATTTGAGATTCATTTCGAATCGAAAATATGTGATTCACAGAACCCTACCCTGGCAGTTGAAATATGTGATTCACAGAACCCTACCCTGGCAGTTGAAATATGTGATTCACAGAACCCTACCCTGGCAGTTGAAATATGTGATTCACAGAACCCTTCCCTGGGAGTTGAAATATGCGATTCACAGAACCCTACCCTTGCAGTTGAAATATGTGATTCACAGATCTCTACACTGGAAGTTGAAATATGTGATTCACAGAACCCTACCCTGTCAGTTGAAATATGTGATTCGCAGAACCCTACCATGGAAGTTGAAATATGTGATTCGCAGAACCCTACCCTGGCAGTTGAAATATGTGATTCACAGAACCCTACCATGGCAGTTGAAATATGTGATTCACAGAGCTCTACACTGGTAGTGGAAATATGTGATTCACAGAACCCTACCCTGGCAGTTGAAATATGTGATTCACAGAACCCTACCCTGGCAGTTGAAATATGTGATTCACAGAACCCTACCCTGTCAGTTGAAATATGTGATTCACAGAACGCTACCCTGGCAGTTGAAATATGTGATTCGCAGAACCCTACCCTGGCAGTTGAAATATGTGATTCACAGAGCTCTACACTGGCAGTTGAAATATGTGATTCACAGAGCTCTACACTGGCAGTTGAAATATGTGATTCACAGAGCTCTACACTGGCAGTTGAAATATGTGATTCACAGAACCCTACCCTGTCAGTTGAAATATGTGATTCGCAGAACCCTACCATGGAAGTTGAAATATGTGATTCGCAGAACCCTACCCTGGCAGTTGAAATATGTGATTCACAGAACCCTACCATGGCAGTTGAAATATGTGATTCACAGAGCTCTACACTGGTAGTGGAAATATGTGATTCACAGAACCCTGCCCTGGCAGTTGAAATTTGTGATTCACAGAGCTCTACACTGGCAGTTGAAATATGTGATTCACAGAACCCCACCCTGTCAGTTGAAATATGTGATTCACAGAACCCTACCCTGGCAGTTGAAATATGTGATTCGCAGAACCCTACCTGGCAGTTGAAATATGTGATTCACAGAACCCTACCCTGTCAGTTGAAATATGTGATTCACAGAGCTCTACACTGGCAGTTGAAATATGTGATTCACAGAGCTCTACACTGGCAGTTGAAATATGTGATTCACATAACCCTACCCTGTCAGTTGAAATGTGTGATTCACAGAACCCTACCCTGGCTGTTGAAATATGTGATTCACAGAACCCTACCCTGACAGTTGAAATATGTGATTCACAGAGCCCTACACTGGCAGTTGAAATATGTTATTCACAGAGCTCTACACTGGTAGTTGAAATATGTGATTCACAGAACCCTACCCTGTCAGTTGATATATGTGATTCGCAGAACCCTACCTTGGCAGTTGAAATATGTGATTCGCAGAACCCTACCTTGGCAGTTGAAATATGTGATTCACAGAACCCTACCTTGGGAGTTGAAATATGTGATTCGCAGAACCCTGCCCTGGCAGTTGAAATATGTGATTCACAGAACCCTACCCTGGCAGTTGAAATATGTTATTCACAGAGCTCTACACTGGTAGTTGAAATATGTGATTCACAGAACCCTGCCCTGTCAGTTGATATATGTGATTCGCAGAACCCTACCCTGGCAGTTGAAATTTGTGACTCACAGAGCTCTACACTGGCAGTTGAAATATGTGATTCACAGAACCCTACCCTGGCAGTTGAAATATGTGATTCACAGAACCCTGCCCTGTCAGTTAAAATATGTGATTCGCAGAACCCTACCCTGGCAGTTGAAATATGTGATTCACAGAACCCTATCCTGGCAGATGAAATATGTGATTTACAGAGCTCTACACTGGTAGTTGAAATATGTGATTCACAGAACCCTGCCCTGTCAGTTGATATATGTGATTCGCAGAACCCTATCCTGGCAGTTGAAATTTGTGATTCACAGAGCTCTACACTGGAAGCTGAAATATGTGATTCACAGAACCCGACCCTGGCAGTTGAAATATGTGATTCACAGAACCCTACCCTGTTAGTTGAAATATGTGATTCGCAGCACCCTACCCTGGCAGTTGAAATATGTGATTCAGAGAACCCTATCCTGGCAGTTGAAATATGTGATTCGCAGAACCCTACCATGGCAGTTGAAATATGTGATTCACAGAACCCTACCCTGGCAGTTGCAATAAGTGATTCACCGAACCCTACCCTTGCAGTTGAAATATGGGATTCACAGAACCCTACCCTGGCAGTTGAAATATGTGATTCACAGAACCCTACCCTGGCAGTTGAAATATGTGATTCACAGAACCCTACCCTGGCAGTTGAAATATGTGATTCACAGAACCCTACCCTGGCAGTTGAAATATGTGATTCACAGAACCATACACTGGCAGTTGAAAATGATGTTGAACAACGTAAACAGACATGCAAACAAACAAACAGACAAAAAATTACATCCGAACTTTTTGTGTATAAGTGTATCACAACGCGATCGCGATGTCATCGAATAAAATGTCACTTTGTGATCACATTACAATGCAGTGGTGATCATTTTCACAGTCTTTGTCTAGAGAACTTTGACCGCAGGTTATGTTATATTTGTTTTGTTAAGTTCACCATCTGTATCACTCAACAGTGATTTATTTGTGAAATAAACTTTTTAATCGATCTGAAAGAGCGGTGCTTCCCTGCATCAGGGCGATCACATGCAAACTAGATTGTTGGTATATCAATATGACAGCTCACACAGAAAAAACTTTTGATTTTTTTAAACTGACAGAACGCGATTTCCTTGCACCCGAGCAATCAAATGCAGACTAGACTGCTGATATGTCAAAATGGCAGTCCATACAGAGAGCATTTCGGTATAATGACAATCTATGCGATCAGATCCATTTCGCTTGTGGGTAAGTTTCACAAAACTTCATGCACCAATACGTGATGGGCTGCGTCAAATTGGGGGGGGGGGGGGGGGGGGGGCAGGAGGACCCTCTATAGGGGCCAGTTGGAAATTTTGACAGTGGACCCTATGGCAAGTCTGCTTCTGGCTATCGTGGCAGTGGCATTACCTTCCTGTATGAATGTCGGAAACGGCACCACGATTTCCAGATAAATTATTAAAATTGGCCGTCAGAGTGAATGAATGAATGAATGAATGAATGAATGAATGAATGAATGAATGAATGAATGAATGAATGAATGAATGAATGAATGAATGAATGAATGAATATAAATTATTAAGATTGGCCGTCGGGGTGAATGAATGAATAGTTTATTTACGGTACCCATACATATATAATTGAACATTGAAATATAATAAAGGCATCTTTTTCAGGATAAAAGCCAAATACATGTATTGCAAATTTACCGTACAAATACAGACTATTAGCCATAACATAATATCAAAATAAGTATATATACCGTGGGAGATGACGTAGCAAGATTGGCTGTCTACCTGTCGTTCCCCAAGGACTGTCAAACAATGTTCTGTGTCAGACCATCAATCAATAAGAAAACATATTTAGGAGGGTTCGTCGGGAGGCATATATATAGAGGATATGAAATGAGTGTTTTTCTCATATGATATTTATGAAACGAGTCTATGAATTTTCCGTTTGGGCGAGCCTCTGGCGAGCCCCAAACGGAAAATTCGGACGAGTTTCATAAATATCATATGAGAAAAACACTTATTTCATATTCTATTTATCAAATGACACACATATGCACAAATTAACGACTTAGTATGACTTTTTAACCCTTTACCTAACATGTGTTGCAGACGACACTTGGAAAAAACATATAACTGAAAATTTTTAATTTTTTACTTCCAAAACATAGGTTATGACCCCTCATTGTTTGAAAGCAAAAAATGAAAATTTTTCGCATATAGCACTGGCCGGTTTTGGTCGTTATGTTAGGTAAAGGGTTAATGCAATATAACCCGCCCTAAATAGGACAGATAACGTAAATTCTCCCTACTCAAATTATGCAAATGTATTTTGTTCAGCCAATCAAACTGTCCATATTTGAAATTGACCAATGAAATCTTTCAACCCAATTATGCAAATTATGAAAATATGGCCCGGTTGTATTTTGTTCAGCCAATCGAATTGTCTAGTTTTGAAATTGACCAATGAAATCGACGGAGGGCTTTATTTATCACTAATTAATATGAAAAAAATATCAAATGTTTTAAAGTGAACAAAACGGACGAGTCATATGATAAATATGCATATTCATATATACACACACACATACATATATGTACATATATATAAACACATATATATAAACACACATATATTAAAACAAAAACGAGATATGTAGGAGACCTGTCGATTATCCAATAGAGTTTCGGTCATTGATACTGTAGAACCTGTAGTGTTATGTAGCGTTATATAATACAATATAATATAATTTAATATAACATACTATGATATAGTAATGCGAGTTTTATAAATAAAGCAATCCGGACAGAACGGATTATTGCTGTCTACATTATCGGCATACGTCGTAAATATTTTTTTTCAGCCAGACTCTTTTTCAGTTAGTATGTGCCAAGACGTAATGTTGCGCAAACTTTCATCTGGGGTATTCATTTAATTATTTATTTATTTATTTATTTATTTATTTATTGGTGTTTAAGGTCACATACTTATGCACAATGGCTAATCGTGACCGTGACAGTTTTACAGGTGGAGGAAGCCGGAGTACCCGGAGAGAACCACCGAGCAACGACGAGCAGCTGTCAGCTCCCCAACATCGTTCTGGGGTATTCCATATTTTTGGGATAAGCATGTGATAGTAGAGTACCTAGATATCTTGTTCGTGTTTTTATTTCTTGCAATGTACCGGTTTGTATGGTAGATCTTCCAATTACGCTACGACTGAAAAAAAAAAAAAAAAAAAAAAAAAAAAAAAAAACCCTATTAAAATAGGTTGTCACTTACCCAAGCAAATGAAAAAGAGATGCATGAAGCTTGAAAAGGTCACCAGTTTTTAGAATGTTCTCTATGAAAAACAAAGGATCTGTGTGGGAGTTATATCGCGTATTGTTCTAATGGAACGTTTTTTTCATAAAAAATAGCTCTCGTATCGCTCTGGAATTTCCCCATATGTGAATTCCATAGAGAAAGTGGCTCTGAACAAAGGCGAAATACAGAAAATACAGAGTTGTCATAGGCGCATGTGGCAAAATATGTTTTACTTTATTTAAGGCGTAGTTTGCGTGAGTTATATTAGAACAAATCTATGTTATATATGCTTTATACGAAAGATGTTCATCGATTTTTATCCCCAATAATTTTATTGAGTTCTCTGTTAGATCCGATGCTCCTCTACCTGTTTTGTTATTATTAATGATAACATCTCTGTACAGTATATTCGCCCTTCTATTGCTGGGGTTGATAATGATGTATTTAGTTTTAGAGGTGTTGAGGAGAAGCTGATTAGCAGAGCACCAAAGAAGAAGTTTTTACAATTCTATATTAATATAGTTTACAAAGATATTAGGAACAGTTCCAGATGAATATGTCATGGTATCATCTGAGAATGATACTACGATTAAGAACGTGGCGTGACAGAGGTCGTTTAAGTATAGCAAAAATAATATAGGTACAAGAACTGCGCCTTGATGTGCACCACACGAGACTGAATTCGAAGCTGTCTCGTTATATGCCGCATACTGTGCCCTATTGGTTAGATAACTTTTAACCATTCCTGGCTATCGCCACGAATGCCAAAATGGTACAATTGTCTCAATGGTCATTGATACTGCAGAATATTATATTATGTGGAATTGTGTGGTAGATCATTTGTGGTATCGAATATCTTTGATAGATCGAGAAACACAGCTCATGTGTGTTATTTTTGCTTTCTTTATAGTTTTTTCCGGCAACATGCTTCAGAAGTTGCTTAACGGTTTGGATTTTAGAGTGTTTTTTTACGAAAGTCGTATTGATTAGGCGTTAGCCACTAATTACTAATTTGAAGTCCTATGTTTTCTTCCAGAAGTAAAAATGATTAATTATTCGAGAAAACTGTATCAAAATGACATCTCCTTGTCGCGTTAGGTAAAATGTCAATAACACAGATAGCTAAACCTTTGAACTGTTTTTCCGGTACAGGATCGTGATACGACCGGCATGCCTAAAGAAGTTACCCAGACCAATCAATATTTTCAATACCTACTAGGCTTTTATATTAATGGAAAGGACAATGTCTTGTGTTATATGTCACTATGCGATTACTGTTGATATAATGAACAGAAAAAGGGTTACATGACATCAAAAGATGGCAAAAGCTCCGGTTTCTTATTTTTAGATGAGTTTTAGCAGAGAATAATAGACACATTCAAACCGACTGGGATAAAAATGTAAAATGCCAGTTTCTGTTTGTTTATACCACTCCACACGGACGTGCATGCAGTTTGTGAAACAATGAGCCCATCGATGATACCTCGTCGCTAACATTTCGAAATTTTAATTTGTATATAATATGTTCATATCCTCAGCCATAAATTTACTGAAAGATTTAAAAAATTCATGGGAGCTAACTTTCCCGTAATTAGCTTTAAATGAAGAAAATTCGTCGGCTGAGTGCTAGAATGTTCTATGTCCCCTTAGGGGACATAGAACATTCTAGCACTCAGGCGACGAATTGTCAGGCATGAGAATGTCTGCTTCTATTTATAACACGTACATGTGAGTTAATGACTCCATCATAATGCTTATTAATTTATTTATTTGCCTGCCTTACGTTACGGCCATTTCCGACGAGCGCCATTCACAAAAAAATAAATCTATTAAACATTTGTTATTTTTTAAAACCTTGGTATCCACAGCATAAATTTTGGCTTCTAAACAACTCATCCACTGCGTATCAATTTGAAGACTTGTGCTTTCATCTGGAAGCAAAAGTGTTTAATTATTCGCGAAAACTGTATCAAAATGACATCCCCTTGTCGCGTTAGGTAAAATGTCAATAATACAGATAGCTAAACCTTTGAACTGTTTTTCCGGTACAGGATCGTGATACGACTGGCATGCCTAAAGAAGATAGTTACCAAGTGGAACTGTTTGGCAGACCAATTAATATTTTTAAATTGCAGCCTTGGGACAGCACGTTGATTGGCCTTTCCCCAAGTAAGTAATATAGAATCTACCAGTTGATGGCTCTGAACTGGCATGTGTGGAACTGCATGATAGGAATTGGAAACTGGCATTATGTGGAATTGTGTGGTAGACCAATCAACGGTTTTAACGCGTAACATTGAGTTTGATTGGCCTTTCCTAAGTGACGAATACAGACTCTACCGCTCGGTGGCTCTGGGCTGGCATAGAATATACCATTATGGTTTAAAGGGTTAAAGGGGTGATAGAGGCTTTTAAGTTAATAACTGTCTCATTTGTCTTTTAAGTGTTTCTGTTTGGGTTTTTTTTCTGTTAAGCCTTCGCTAAGTCGTAAGTAGTTTGCATCGACCAGTCTTAAGAAAGAAACAAATCGAAGTGAAGGTGTGAATGCCTTTTTCACTAACTTTATCGAACCACTAACAACACGAATACTCACACCTGATAAACATTATTTTCTGACGATCTTAATTATATCCACTTCAGGGTTATTTGGAGAACTAGATAGAGTGGGCTATTCTTATCAAAGTTGTCTTGAAAAGGGTATATAAATGATCCAAGGACAATTATACGACGTATCTACTGTCCACATTTATGTGGGCTAAAAGCTCAAAAAGTTAATATTCTCTTTATGAATTATTTGTCGTTTTCTGTGTGTTTGCTTTCCTATTGATATGAAACACCTACCCACGTCTTCCTTCAATCGATTTGTAGTCGGGTGTCCTTTTGCTTCATTCATGGTTTTACTCCGATTAGTTGTTAACGCGGCTCCGCGTTGCATCTTTTAACAATTCATTTAACACTTCAAGGCTACACTTGCGATATTTTTTGCAAAAGGAAAATCACAGATTATCCTCATCGATACAGCTCATTTAGATTGTTACCATATTGTGGTGATAGTCGGCTGCAGGCTTTATTGATAAAATTGTTATATCCCCTAATTCATAAAAGTCGTCTTCGCTGTGGAGACAAATATACATTTCTTCCAGTTGGTATGCAGAAGTTGGGTTTGGAGGGGGGCGTTGGTTTGCATTGTGATGCTATTCGATCGTGTTGTCAAAACTGCGACCAAACTGTTGAATACGCCATACTGCTGCGTACTGGCTGTCGTAACTCGAAAGCCGGCAAAGTGGTCAATGATCATGTCGTGGCTTTGTGTGACGTGTAATTTACTGACCTGTGTATGGAACGCGTGGTGGTACAATGGTTACGACATTGGACTTCAAACTGAAAGGTCCACAGTTCGATCCCCTCAAGGCTTAACTGCGTTGTATCCTTGGGCAAGGCACTTAATCCCGATTAACATCACAGGGGGCGGTAGCGTTGTGTTTACGACGTACTGCAAGTCGATGGTACACTTGTCTTCAACCAGTGCTAACCCTGCTTGTACGGAGTTAGTACGTCGGAGAGTCGGACAGTTGCTTGCCGCTGTTCGGTGGTTCTTTCCGTGTACTCCGACTTTCTCCACCCACAATATTGCTCCACACAGAGTGATCTTGAATGTCGAAAGTGTCATTAAATCCTATTATTACCACTTTTGCGGGCGTTCCTAGCACATTAACGATGTTTTACCGGGCGTTGAAACCTAGTTATGCTCAACAAGTACAAGTCAGGTAATGTGTTGGGCCGTTATTGACTATAACAGCCCAACACGTCAATGACAGCTCGACACGCCTAAATATAGACAATGACGTCACATCTCTCAGCCGGTCAACAATGTTTTTCCAACATTTCCGTTTGGATCGAAATTCAATTCGGATTTTTTTAATTTGTAAACACAATTAACACATTTTTTTCAAGTATTTCCCTTTGTGTCACGGTAATGTATCAAATATAGAAAGCGATGCACACAAATTAAGTGGTGACATCTTTGATGAATAAACTCCTTGCCTAAAGTTCGCATTTCGAAGATATATTTCATCATCTAACTTTCCAAATTTCGCCGTAGACTGATCAGTCGATAGTCATGTTACCCGGTTTGTTTGTCAACAAATCAGATGATAGTGTCGCTGTTTTTTTTTTAATTCTAAAACGTCAAACTTCATTTATTTATCTTATTTCCCTTATAATTTAATCGTAATGTACTCGATGTACGAAAGTGGCAATAATAGAAATAACATGACTTTGTCGGGCATTACAGTGTATCAACGGCTCAATAGAAATGGTTAACAGCCCTTGAGCTTATTAGCGGCCCTCGACTTCGTCGCGGGCCGCTAATAAGCTCTTGGGCTGTTAACCATTTCTGTTGAGCCGTTAATACACTGTAAAGCCCGTCAAAATCATGTTATTGTTATAATAAAATACTGACCTGTATGGTTAGTCCATGAACAACTCATTTTTCAATACACTCTATAAATTGACCGCTGACATACGTTACTCAAATTTCTGGTGATCTGTGGACTATCCATATTTTATCATTTTGTCGTCCCTAGATATCAGATGTCGCTTCTAACTATCAAAGTTACACACCAGTTCAATAAATCAAGAAAATGAAAAGCCGAACTACAGAAATAAAGCAATACCCTCTCTTCAGCTTTCGTCATCTTTATTAACATCTCTCGGACAAACATGACAGCGAAAATATGTAATTAACTCTGTGGCGAGTGACAACTCGTCCCTTGAGGTTCTATGTGCCTACTGGCACACAGAACACATTGGAACTCGGGGGACGAACTAACAAATATATATTAATGCAATTACACGATACCCGCTTTGTGTTATTGCCACCGGGTATCGGGAATTTTTCTCAAGTTACACAGTGCCTCACGAGTGCAGGTAGGCGCCACCGACAATGATTCAGCATTGCAGAATGATGGCGACTTGATGCACCCAAGGGACGATATACTGGCGAATTGGTGCAATCTAGGGATGTTAATTTGGCTTCACAAACAAGATCCATGACTTTAATTAGAACCATATGAACGAAGTAATGTTGCCAACATGCCAATAGACTTTGAGAGATTTCCTCAACCTTCATCACCCAGATACGAAAATAAACAATTTTGCTGCTTATGGAGACAAACAAGAGAAAATAACATGTATGAATACTATTGCACAATACTTTTTCTTGTCGTGGGTGGGGTAATGCATTAGTCTGTCTCAGCTTATACTTTTCCATACACTTGAATCATGCCACCTAACTGGAACAGGTCTGATGAATTATACTACTCAAAGTTTGCTAAGCACCACATATTTGACACATCATTGTGAAATTTTCTTGTGACACTTTTGCGATGTTTTTGGTGGATATGATTGAGGAATGTATTGAGATGGTCGCCAGTGTTTACATTAGCTCTATTGACAGGCAGACTTTTCATGGCAGTCATGTACCCCTTGATTTCCATGATGTTTTCGTGTACTGTCTACATGTACATGAGATGTGTAGGGTATTCAGTCTTCATTTCAACACAAACTCCAGTGATTTAATGATTGTATATGGCGAATGCAAATGTAAGAAGACATTTGTCTGAAACAGAAATGTGGTGGGTTGTAGGGATGGGGGAACAATGAGCTGCCCATCGTCAAGTTGGTGAAGCCCTTGGTTTGCACCATACGGTGATCACTAAAGCCTGGGCAAGATTTCAGCAGTATGACACACCAGTCAGACGACATGGCAGTGGCAGAGACAGGGCAACATCTGCAGCAGAAGACCGGTTTTTGATCATTCAGGCCCGTAGGAACCGCTTCGATACATCAACCCAGCTTCGCAGTGACCTTCAGAATGCATGTAAATGTTTCGATGCAGACTATCCGGGCAAGGTTGCACGAAGGTGGTCTCCAACCGAGAAGATCATGAAGATCATGTATTCGCATTTCGCTGTCAAGGTACTGCCTAGACAACACAGATAGACGTTCTAGGGTATGGAGAAGACCAGGAGAGCGATTCCATGCAGCCAACATTGCTGAGCATGACCGCTGTGGTGGAGGGTGAATAATGGTCTGGGCGGCATCAGCTGGGGTTGACGTACAGAGCTCTGTGTGCTACACTGACTGCACAGCGGTATATTGATTAGATCCTGGGTGCCCAGATTATATGCAGGTGCAGTGGGTGATAGATTCATTCTGATGGGCGATAATGCCAGTCCTCATGTTGCCCATGCTATCGGGGAGTACCGAGTAGGGAGGGGATTGAGCGTATGGACTGACCAGCAAGATCCCCCGACCTCAATCTAATCGAGCATGTCTGGAATGAGTTGCAGCTTGCAATGTCAACTGTTCAGTCCAACCAAGAAGTTTCCCGGAGCTTGGTGCCATGCTGGTCCAAGAATGGAACAATATCCCAGAAGGGACCATCTGGAACCTGATTGGGAACACGATAAGGCGTTGTCAAGCTGTAATTAACAATAATGGGTCTCATACTCGATACTGAAACCATATCAGTTCGCTCCGTCAACTTTTTGGAAAATTTGAAAAAAATCCTATTTTACCAATAATATCCATTTTCCATGGTTATCGTATTCATAAGCTAAAAAATAATGTCAAACACAAACAACATCTTAACTTCTGTGCTTAAATTATTAAAGATATAATTAAATAAAAAATCTATACACTTTTCATAACAGTATTTCAACTAAAACGTAAAACAGATAGTTGGATGTACTTGGTGCTTAGCAAACTTTGAGTAGTATATTTTCAATTATCTTTATACAACTGAATTGACGGAACTCTCATTGGTTAGAAATAGAATAATTAAAAACTTCTCTCCTTCTGAATTTTTAATATTTTCTGACGCCTCACGATCTTTGATTGCTTTTCAAAGAATACAGTTTGACGGCAAGAGACTTATCCGTGATATGTGTAGAAACAATCCGATCCCAAAGAAGTAAACCATTTAGAACGGATACATCATGTCAATATCCGACCGCTCGACAGACACTTAACATATCTAATGCCACGTGTTATGAATGGAGAACACAGACGCCTTTCTCGGGCACGTCTGTTTTGCCAACACTACCAAATACCACCCCAAACTGCCTCATACTACCAATACTTTCAAAATACTATCCACTAATTTCCCAATGCTGCCTTTTACTACCCCTTCTATTCAGTACTATTAAAATAGGCATGTGTCTGGACGTAATTACCATTTGGTGTTTTCCTTTCCGGTCTTATTAAAAGCATAGCTCGGTAACTACAGAAAATCCGTCAAGAACCTTTGACCTTATGGGAGAAACGACGTAGACCGTCCTTCATTTAAAGACGTGTCTGGATGTAATCTCCATTCTCTGATCTACTTGTACTATAACAGCTGACGATTATAGAAGAGTTTTTATATGCGTGCTTCTTTGTTTGATTTTTAAGGTTGTGATATAGTCTAAATTGTCTGCTGAGTTGGTGATTTATTTATCATTTATTTATTGTTATCTTGACGTGTGTAATCAGTTTTCGCTCTTTTTCGCAACAAATGATCGTACTCTCAGTTGCCACCCTCAATACAGATTTGTAATTTGTCTTGTCATTTTTACTTGCACTGAGGGAAATACGATCTTGTTGTAAGATAAATACAGATTATCACCACAGTGTGTGTCTCCGGGAATTCCGGGAATTCAGATCAAGTCGAGTTGTAGGAAAAGAATAGTATTTCGACGAGCCCGTTAGGGCGAGTCGAAATGCGATTCTGTGCCTACAACGAGACTTGATCAGAATTTCCAGAGACACACACTGTGGTGATGATAAATTTATCTCACAATATTGACCACAAAATGTGTTATAGAACTATTTTAAGAGGAACTTTTTCATTTGCCGATTCTGTGCCTACAACGAGACTTGATCAGAATTTCCGGAGACACACACTGTGGTGATGATAAATTTATCTCACAATATTGACCACAAAATGTGTTATAGAACTATTTTAAGAGGAACTTTTTCATTTGCCTTACCGATGAAAATTGCAAAATAGAATAGCGTTCATTGATCTCCATATCGAGGTCAGTGATGACGTTACACTTCAGAGAAAATTACGTCACTGGGATTCACTTTACTGAATACTGTCTTGCGAAGTGGATCAACTGTGTGTTCGTCAACGTCAATTTGGTTGTTACTTTTGCAATAATTACTGGTGAATTAAATATCCCTCTTGGTGTAAAGGTTTACTATATTTTAAAATATGCCATTCATCATTTATTGAGGTGGAGTTTTCCACATTTCATAGCGAAAGCTAATCCTTTAACTTCAAGAGAGAAGCCTCGCCTCGAGCGTTCAGGAAAATCCCAATAATAGGCTACAAACCAGCCCAAGATGCCGAAAATTGCGCATAATTTAACTATTCGTTGAGTTAATTTCCCCAGTGACATTTTAGCATGCCGTGCATAATAAACACGTTACAGGGCGTTTAGTTGGCAGATACAGTGTCATTTACGGCTCAGAGAAAACAATATTAGGTTCGGCTTCGCCTCACCTAATATTGTTTTCTCTGAAGGGAAAAACGCGAAGCGATCGAAAAAGGATATTAATGCCGTTGTTTTGGCAACAGCAGAATCACGCGCTTGTATCAGGGGCCCTTGATACGGATTCGGAACAAGGGCCCAGATACATTAAACTTTAGTTGCGTAACAGTGCAAAAACGCCCCGATTGTGAAAAATATGGATACCGTCTCTATAATCAAGGAACTTTTTAATTGAAGTAAATAACAAAATCTTTTTTGGGTACAATTTGATTATGATTCGTGTCAATGGTGAATTAAGATACTGTTCTGAACATCCTGTAGAACATATCGAGAAACGTCTCAAAAAACAAAATGACATACGACGTAAAACAATAAAAAAAACCTAACGTCATTGACAGTGTCTGTGTACTGATTCTACGATTAGTATGCTGCGCAAACTCAATGCCAAATGCATACCTTTAACAAGTGCTTTGTCTTATATTCTGAATCTTTTTTTGTATATTCTATTTTTCTCAGCCCACGGTCTGCATTCTTCTCTTCTGTTTCTTTTCGATTTCAATATTTGTTTTTCCAGTACTTTGTACCAATTTTCCGATCACACTGTTCCGTTTGTAATACCTTTCCATGATGATCTGCGATGCAATTTTTGACTTCCTTTGTTCCATTTGTTTCCAAACAGCAGTGTTCCTCATCGAGTCTCATTACCCTTGGGAGCAGAGCGCCTTTACGGGACCACACTTTCTTCTGTTCTAAGTGTTGTATGTCAACGAATAATTTATCACCCTTAGTACCCTTCATATTTTAAATGAATCTTCCATAATCTAATCGAGTTATTTAACTCAGTTAGATTATCTAAGAATACCGAACATCTAGCAAAAACCAAGTCCATTCAGTTTGTTTCCCATTAGCTCTTGACGAAATATACACTTTATTTACTCCTAAATCCAAAGAAACTTCTGACACGATAGATAAGTGGTATGTTTGTAGTGTATCTATGATCATCAGACACGATAGATAAGTTATATGTTTGTAGTGCCTCTATGATCAGACGGACGGACGGACGGACGGACGGACGGACGGACGGACGGACGGACGGACGGACGGACGGACGGACGGACGGACGGTTGGACGGACGGACGGACGGACGGACGGACGGACGGACGGACGGACGGACGGAAACGGACGGACGGACGGACCGCGTGCGTGCGTGCGTGCGTGCGTGCGTGCGTGCGTGCGTGCGTGCGTGCGTGCGTGCGTGCGTGCGTGCGTGCGTGCGTGCGTGCGTGCGTGCGTGCGTGCATTTTAGGCGGATTGCCGGACGTGCGGGCGGTCTAGATATACAACACTCAGCATTCCAAGAAGTTTGTACTGATCAGCAAGTATCTCTCGTGAATACAAAGAACAAAATGCACTTTATTAAATTGATATTCTAGTACTCTTGGCATACGATGGGAGATTCGATATGGAACATATGTATTTCCGATCAAAGGTAATTAGATCTGGTGGGTGACACCCCTACAACATTGTGGATTTTGTTTTCTCAATTGGTCAAGTTGTAAAATTGCACATCATTTTTATCCATGTGTAAGGCGGTTGTGACACCACCTACAAATCAGCATAAACCATGGAGTTTGTGTCCAGTGTAAGTAATGTTTCTTCCACCCCGAACACGATGGTACAGCGGGTCTCAGTTTCATCCGTTTCAGACCGCCTTTGAAACCAGGTCAAGTTCGAAACAAAGGAAGTTATTGGTTCAGTCATGCATTTTAATTTTGGAATTCAACATCAAAATATCACAGGATTCACCAAAGTTTAGTGTTTCTCACTGGGAGTCAGAGTCAGAATATATTATTCTTCTACGCTTCGGTGGTTGCTGAGGACTGACATTCTTCCCATAAACGTTTATTTTGATATTTCCACCGTTAATGTTGCTGCCAAACAGCGTGTGTACACCACCAAAAATATGCAGAAATTTACTGTGATTTTTTTCCGTTGATGTTTGCAAATTGCAAAGAGGACTCTGTTCACTTGATGGTGCCAAATGCACGTTGTCATCGGTGTTTCTACAGGCAAGGATGTTCGAAATGTTTTTATGTTGTTGCTGATTTATGGGACTATAATTGTTAATCGACTGTATGTTACGGTGGCCACTGATTTGCATGATTTGTGTGGGAGGCACATTGCTTTCAGACAGCTTTTGCACCAGGTATTTTCTGGCACTGTGGTTAGACAGTCGCTTTCCATTTTGGGATATTCCAGCGTTTGCAGCCATTCGAGGCATAAGTGAGGTACGTTTATTCACACCAATCGGTTGACGTTTGAACCACCGATCTATCGGTTTCATCAAAGCATGTCGGGTATGTGTGGCCAGGTAGAATGGATTCATTTCTTTACAGAAATTAGCAGGCCTCTTTGAGGCATAAAATTTGTAAATTTCATTTGGGCACCTGTCTGGCGTTTCGGGCGTGGGCCACATTTTTGGTTTCACAGGTCTCAAGTCCCTTGGATTCTTACCTTGACGCGTTTTAGTTTGTCTTTCAGTAAATTCTAGAAATTCCTGACCTGTGCTATTTTTACATTGTTTAATGTCACCCCAGCACATTTTCCTATGTTCATCGCATCCTTTTAAACCGAGATGAGCCGAATTATTAAACCAAAGAGTTTATTACAGCTTCAGGCGAATTGGTTCCAAACTGGCCTGATTGCCACAACTTCTCAATTTCATCTTCTGAAATTGAATCACCTTTCCGAGGCTTATACCTTTGCCATCCCTCTTCAAAAGTTTTTGTTTTGCATTAACCACGTCCCTAATTTTGGCAAACAATGGACTTCCAACTAGGGTGTGGGTGTAGTTAAACCTTAATTGGCGATCGAAACTACTCATGAAGCATCTCAATGAAGAAGGTTCGTAATATGTACCGTCAGGTTTTTTCAGTTCAATAAAAAACTTGCAGAGAATGGGACAAAGCTCCAAGGATGGTATATTTTGAATGTCTCTATTTTCTCCATGAGAACGAAGAAACGCCCTGAGAATTTTTAAGTCATAATAAGTTTTTGACAGAGTGTTCTTGTTGCTTTGTCGCACAATGAAATTTTCAATATCAGCATCGAAATCAGGAACTGTCGCCTGCCGTGAATCACAATGGCCATCATTTGGATTTGACTGTGGTGTAGAAAGTAATTTCAATCGGGCGACCGATAAGACCATACGAAAGTCAGTTCCATCGATTTCGACTTCATACTGATCTACCGTTGTTGCCATACTTTTCGAATTATGGTTGCTGTCCCTGCGTTGTCGATTTGAACTTTTGAATTGAGCGTAAAATCGGACATCGTGGGTTTGTTATTGTTTTGAAACAGTTCTATTTATAATCATGTGCGTACAAATATCATTCTATTTTCTTCAGCCAATCAAATTGTGTAGTTTCCAAATTGACCAGTGAAATCGCTCGGTGGCTTTATTTATCACTGATCAATATGAAATCAAAATATTGAATGTTTTGAAGCGAACATAACGCACGTGTCATATGATAAAAATATATATATACCATATTATCATAACCAAATGCATGTCCTGTAATTTGTATCAGATTCGAGGTCGTGTTTACAATCAGATCGCAACGAGCCCATCAGGGCGAGTTGTGATCCGATTGTAAACATGACCGAGACTCTGATACAAATTACAGGACATGCATTTGGTCATGATAATACATTTATCTAACAATCCCGTTACATAAAGCCCGTTTTTCCGTTCAAATTGGGTTGGAATTGGTCAAAATTTTGAAGTTAATATTTTAGTGCGTAATAACAATGCATATAAGGATATTATTTGTCATAGCGCGGTGTTTACCGGAAGTTGAATCTATATGATACGGAATCAGAATGAGTCGTCTATATGATACGGAATCGGAACATATTATGTGATACGTACCGTTTCTCGTGGTTTTCAGGCCAAATTCTATATGATTGTTAGATAAAAATAAATAACAAGCGACCATGAACGTTTACAAAATTAAATTTCATAACTATTATTTGTTCACTCTTTATTCATTTCAAATGAAATAGTAGCAAATAATTTATTTTCTTTCAGAAGTTGCACAGAATATTAACTCCTTAATTGCTGCTGGCATATATTCCTGCCCAGGACACCAAAGGCCTTGCCGCTGAAATAAGTATAATTTGGGCACAATTAAGCAAATTTTCCCACTGTAATCTGAATGGACGTTTTGACCAATGATTTCCTCAGTTAAATATGGATAAATTTTCATCAAATCTAGTCATGGCTGCTTTACAGCAGCCATGACTAGATTTGATGAAAAATATTTTGAAAATAATCACCGGGTTGAGAGTTAAGCAAGATAAACATAAGAATCAGATTAAATGGATAAAGTGTAAATTGATTTGACTGATAACAAAGAACAATGATTGCACCTATTTCTTGGAGATTACTTGACAGGTGTGAGCTTTGCCTCACCAGTGACGCCAGACACATGGAAAACGACGCAGTGAAATAAAAAAAACACTAAGCCATTGAGGCCTTTTGTAAGTTTTCATATTGTGCCACATGTTGGTGCCAAATGATGTATTTTTCATGCCAAACGAATTATTGGCACAATAATGGCATCCGACAGCGAGAACACTGACCATGAAGTGACGTAAGCAATCTGTTCTTCTTAACATCTGATGCAAGTTCCTCATCTTGAGTGTCATCGTGATAACCCATTGGATCCGAGATACTGATTTTTCAATTCCAGGACCCTGATACGTAATAATTTTTTTAAGTAACATGTCTGCCCGGTAAATGTGTGGTGCTGACCAATCAATATTTGCAACGTACAGCCCTAAGGCTGCATGATGAAAATATTTATTGGTCTACCCCGAAATAATGAAGATGGATTCTTCCAAATGCTGTTAATGAACCGACCTGGAACCTACCATCAAGATTTAAAGAGTCAAATGATGGCCAGGTCAGACAGTTATGGCATTGTAAGATTATGACACTTTACCCGTCATCAATAAACAACCTTTCGCTGCCTATGTTCTTCCACTATGGGATCATTTTCAACAAAAAAGAAAAAGATACAATTATACAAAAGAGCCTTCGGAATGCTCACAACGACATTTTTTTACATTTGAGTGAGTCTGAGTTCACCTCTGCTCGAGAAATTTCAGACAATACGATACGATATATTTTATGCACAATATGCACGTACATGGTGTGGTGTAGTTACAAATATAGGTGTATTAGGGTAGATGCTTTTCAAATATAATATCGTGAGTAGATAACTAGGGTCGTAACAAGTTGCACAGTTAGCTAAATGTGCATTTTGTTAGGAGATGGTATAGCCCCAATGGCTGCCTTCCTGTCATCTCCTAGTTGGAAGTACGTGGGTGTGGCAGTACAGGACGTATGCAAGCTTCATATTGCCATTCAAGAGATTAAGACATAACAAAAACATTATGGAACGTTTGAATATAAAACGACTAGGTTAGGATTTAATGTCATTGCTTATGGCATTCCATAGATTATAGATTATGGAATGAGTGCTTTGGTAAATTTGCAGAGAAGCTTGTTCTAGGCGTATTTCACTGTAATTGTCAACATTGTCTGGTGAGCATTCCGGTTGGGTGATGATAGATTTGGAGGAAATTGTCAAAGCTTTTCGGCAAGTATGCCAGTCGCGATTGAACTGCAAAGTGTGTAGCTGTAAAGATCATCAAACTTTAGAATTTAATCTTGTAGGAATAATGGGTTTGTGTGGGAATTAATTCAGAGAGAACAAAGATACAACAAACATTCAATGCAAGCAACGCATATTAAGAATTTCAGTCAGATCTTGGAATTGTTGTCAAGAAAATTCTGCTAAGATATTTAGTTTATCTCTTAAACATGTTAGAATATACAGTAAGCGTGCCGGAAGTAGTTAAATTGTGAATGTTATATGGAGGTGAGTTGATGAAAAAAAATCTCAGTCCCATGATCGATAAATAGGCGGAACTGTCGCATAATAAAAACATAAGAATATACCCGTTGTTTGTTTGTCGAGAGAAGTTGATACCACTAAGAGGGCAATGGTCAATGACGTGACCGCAAGCGGCAATCGATTCTCAAAACAGATTAGGGAAGCTATGTTCGAGAGTTTGAGAGACGAAATCGTCATTTATGTTTAGACAACGATTTAACTTTGTAGAACTATGTTTGTAAGAAAAGCAATTTTTGTGAGGCTTCACGAGCCTATCTTTGTGGCATTGATCTCTCTTTCAATTGTTGAAAGTGTATACGCTAATGATTTAGGATGGAGTAGATCTGTGAACATAATTAAACCCTCATATTACAATATATCTACTCCAAATGTTTTGAGATGCGGAAAGTTGTGCGAAAGACAAGGGAAATGCGCGGCCGTTACGTTCGACATCAGAGAGAGGATATGTCACATGCATGACGAGATTGTCAAAACTAATGAATCAACAGCAGGGATTGGCCCCAGTGGACATTATTTGTTCAAGGTGAGTTCCTCCTAATCTCTTTTATACTACATCTATCCAAGTAAAACAACACTGGAATGTAATGTGAAAAACATATTTCATGGGATATCGAGTTTCGAATCCACGCTGTTTACAAAATTTGTTTTTTAGAAAATGAACAAAACGGAATGGCGTGCACATTTTTTTTTGTCTACTGTTGATTTGGACTTTACATTGTTTACTGTTTTCCCGACACCTCTTTTGCCCAATGACCTTTTCAAAATAGCATACCGACTCGTCCCCTGCGTCCGAATATGTTCTATGTGCCAGTAGGCACATGGCACACATTGGAACTCATGGGACGAACAGAGAGCACGAAACTGAGAAAAGGATGGGTCGGGATGGCTCGAGAAGCGCAAGCTCTCAAAACGAATTGTACAATTTTAGAGCAAACAAAGGTGATGCTACGCAAATAGATTTGAGCTATATCTTTTATATTAATAGGAAGCATGCAATACTGCGAAGCTAGAAATGTCAGGCTTAATTTTCTCACATGATACTTTTCCGTCCATATACGAGCGAGCAGAGTAGTTAATTTACAGTGCTTGCAGGGTGAGGCAGCTATTTTTCGGTCCTAGACGGGGGGGGGGGGGGGGGGGGGGGTGCGGGGGGGGGGGGGCGCTGCTTGTTAACCATAAACGTGTTTTTTATTCAGGAAGTTTTGTATTATATTATCTAAACATGTTTTGTTACGCAGGTTGTGTATTATGTTATCTACGAATGTTTTATTATTATACCAACTGTTTTTTTTAGGAAGATCAAAATATTTTCAGAGAAAATATCATTTTTTTTTAATTTCGAAATATATATTTTTTCGAAAATAAGCTGCAAGGGAAAACTATTAAATAACAACAATTCGAAAGACAGGAACATGAAAACGCCGTCCAGACGACGTATGGACATCCGCAGATCAAACGCGAGATATCGTTACGGTCAGTGCGCATGATGAGCGCCGTGTCTACCGAAACCATTAACTTAGTCTGTTTCCATAGACAGGAACAATAAAGCCGTACGGACACCGGGAGAACAACGCCGGGATGTCGTCACGTTCAGAACTCGCGGTGAGCGCCGTGTCGGACGAAATCATTAAAGTAGTCTGTTTCCATAGAGACGAACCAAAAAGCCGTACGGATATCCGAAGATCAAAACGCGATATGTCGTCACGGTCAGTACACACGGTGGTCCCCGTATTCTTCGAGAGCCGTCGAGCGTAAAATCCATTTAACGCTTCCATAAACACGAACAAAAAAGTCGACAGGACGCGCATTTTTTTAATTCAATTTTGACAATTTCTCAACGAGTGGTCACCAATCAGAATTACACACGGAAAGTTGGCCACGTTTTAACAAATGTTGTAATTTCCTATGGAGTTTTCAGTATTAATGTCCAAACCTGTTCACCAAATTTTCAAAGTTGTAATTATACGTGAGTTAGAAAATGTCCATACGATTCCCATAGTAAAAGCGTGTACAAACAAGTTTGCAGGCCTTTAAATTCTTCCCAACTAACGACGGTAAACGCTGTACCCAAATAAAATAATTGCGCCCAAATTATGCGGAGTTTGAAACTTTTTCCAAAGTTTTGCAGTGTTTCGGCGATATATAGTTTGGCCAGGTTTCCCTGATGCGTGCAATATAGCTTAGAGCTTACCTTCGAATCAAACAATGCAACAGATAAATATTTTTTTAAACCCTTAGAGTTCGCCATAGAAAAGCAATCGGCGTCGACAGTGTCGCATCCGACACTGTCGAGTCCGATTGCTTTTCTGTGGCGAATTCCATATGATCATGTACTTAAAGCTTGAGATCTATTATATCCATGTTTGTGGGATTTCTCAGTAAATGCCATGCGTACTTTACATTCAAATAGACCTTTGGCTCGACACTGGGAAACTAAGAAGCCTTCTCGAGTTAGTCGAGTAAACTTACGTCAAAGGGAGGTGGGAGGGAGCGAGAGATAATGGTGAAGACCTATAACACGGGGTCTTAAACTAGCATTTTAAGACGGGGACCTAAAACCTAAAATAGACGCCAAGAAGAAGAATATACCAGTGTTTTTCTCCAACCATGCAGGCCACATCCATATTTGCCGATGTGCCCAAATTAGACTGATCTATAGGTCTGCAAATTTGATTACACCAAAAGAAAATTGGCCACGCACAAAAATACAGGCCGTTTTAACAAATCGTCGGTTGAGAACGATAGTGTTCTAACTAACATTTTCATCTTTTTGATGAAATCCAAGTTTAAAGTTTTGCACTCTGGGTTCTACCCTACGTTATGTGTTTCATTGTTATATAAATATAGTAAATAAAATATCACATTTCAAAGAGTAAAATGTGTACCAAATTAACCTATTGAGCTAAAAATCCACTTTTTTCGTTTGGAGAACACTTTTCACTTGTAGGACAACATTTCTTTAGAACCATTGTGGTGTTTGGAGATAGAACACTTTTCACTTGTAGGACAACATTTCTTTAGAACCATTGTGGTGTTTGGAGATAGAACACGTTTCACTTGTAGGACAACATTTCTTTAGAACCACTGTGGTGTTCGAAAATAAAATACTTTGTTCATAATTTATGGATACATCTTCAATGTAACTACATTGAAATGATGTTGCTTCCACTCATGAAGTAATGGTTTATTTTATCCCATACATTTTCAGCTTATGAAGTGTATCACATAGAAACCCAGAATATGGTTTGAGTTATGAAATTTATGTGATAATCAGAAAATTCATAGTAAAGGTTAAGAATGTGGTATATAGAGGATATGGAATGAGTGTTTTTCTCATATAATATTTAATCTTCCGTTTTGGCGAGCCTCTGGCGAGCCCAAACTGAAAAGTTCGGACGAGTTTCATAAATATTATATGAGAAAAACACTCATTTCATATTCTATTTATCATATGACACACACACGCACAAATTAGCCACTTAGTATGACTTTTTAACCTATCACCTAACTTGAGTTGCAGATGGCACTTGGAAAGAACATCCCCGTATAACTAAAAAATAAAAAAAAATGAATGGCGTTTTTCTTGTAAGTAAAAAAAAATAATACAATACAACCCACCCTAAACAGGACAGATAACTTAAATTCTCCCTGCAAAAATTATGCAAATGTAACCCAGTTGTATTTTGTTTAGCCAATCAAATTGTCCAGTTTTGAAATTGACCAATGAAAGCTCCCAACCCTAATTATGCAAATTATGAAAATGTGCCCCAGTTGTATTTTGTTCAGCCAATCAAATTGTCTAGTTTTGAAATTGACCAATGAAATTGACGGAAGGCATTATTTATCACTGATTAATATGAAAACAAAATATCAATTGTTTTAAAGTGAACAAAACGGACGAGTCATATGATAAAACGAAATATGAGATACGTCAGTTTCACTTTAGCAACCTTTACTGTTGGTTATATTTCTATCTGTGAGCAAGAACATTATTCCTGACAAAGGAAGTCTAGCTGATGGATGGCTGGCTGGTGGTTCTCTGGCTGGCTGCCATATCAATGGTTTGATGGGTGTAAGGATATTTGAATGGATGGATAGAGTAATTGTGATGTGGATAGATTAGGTATAAAAATCACATACGCGGAGATAATGAAGGGTAGTTTGGCTTCCATTTCAATTTTATGCTCAATAGAAAGGCTAAGGATAAAATAAATTGAATTTATTTTTAAACAATATTCAAACAAAAAGGTTAAAAGTGACATCAATGGAAATTTAATGTTTCTGTCAGTACATGCTTTTTGATGGCTGATGCGAATGCACTGGAAGATCACAAATAATAAAAAATAAAAACATCTTCAACCTTTCACAGGCGAAACCTGATTTACAGAGATGGCAGAATATTAACAATTTGAAGTGCAGACGACAGCTTCTCTCTGATGTTTTTTTTATTATTTCAATATGAGGACGAAACATATTTCAACTAAATTTATTCATAACATAAAACTCATTTTTTTCTTCTCCATCTCATTTTTTCCTTCTCGATTTTACTATTAAATCAAGGCATGTCTACTTATAACAACCTTCACGTGATTTCATATCAAACTCTAGAAAAGTTATGATCCAGGAAACTTATCAATTTTGCCTTGATTTCATACAAAATCTACAAAAGTTATGACCCATGGAAATTATCGGAGAAAGAGTAAATGTAAAATACTAAATGATGTATTGTATATTCTGGGCATTGGGTGGGGGTGGGGTTGCAACAGTGGTACAGAAGTACGAAAACGCAATGTGTTTGGCATATTGTTATGTAACCTGGTATTACTAAACTGAAGCCTTCTATCTTCAATAGTAATTTTACATTAACCCTTTACCCAACGTAACGGCAAAAACCGGCCAGCGCTATTCTCAAAAATCGCCAATTAATTTTCATTATTTTTTTCATTTTTTGTCTCAAAAATATAGGTTATGACCCATCGTTGGAACGAGCTCGTCGAGCTCGTTCCAACGAGGGGTCATAACCTATTTTTGTAAGACAAAAAATGAAAAAGATTTGTTATTCAAGATTTGTTTGCAAGTGTTGTCTGCTTTCCATGTTAGGTAAAGGGTTAAACAACTGAATTTTTCTATTGGAGCCATGTAAAGTGAGTCAGACTTCTGGAAAAGAGAATTTGACAAATCGAATACTGTTTGATAAAACTCAGAAAGCTCAGTCAAGTAATGAATGCTTGAGCTAATTTCAATTTGCAGATGTATATATAATTATTTTCATTTGGCCGCTTCAAAGCTTTTAAATGGTAAAGGCAAAGAATGAACATTATGAAAGTTATGGGGTGAGCAATATTAAATTTCAAATCCAATGTCATTAGATTTAATTAGACTTTCTCACCCCACTTTTCTTTCATAAGTTTTTTGCTTCTTTTATAACAGAGCATGGAATACGAATTATGATGCGTCAATGGTACTGAAATAGTTAAAAATAGCAATGCCGTATGCAAAAATATGTCGGGATAATTTGTTTTTGTTTTTTTTTTCTTTTGTAAAATAGCAATGAAGATCCTTTCTTGTAATAATTATTGTCTGTGTCTCTGTGCTGATGGAAAGTAAAATATTTTAAAATTATAATTAATCACCCTAATGTGAAAGCAATTAATCACCCTAATGTGAAAGCAATTAATCACCATAATGTGAAAGCAATTAATCACCCTAAGGAGAAAGCAATGCAATCTAATGGATAGCTTATTAATTATAATTAATTACCCTAATGTGAAAGCAACTAATCACCCTAATGCAAAAGCAGTTAATCACCCTAATGAGAAAGCAATGCAATCTAATGGATAGCTTATTAATTATAATTAATCACCCTAATGTGAAAGCAATTAATCACCCTAATGTGAAAGCAATTAATCACCCTAATGAGAAAGCAATGCAATCTAATGGATAGCATATTAATTCTAATTAATCATCCTAATGTGAAAGCAATGCAATCTAATGGATAGCTTATTAATTATAATTAATCACCCTAATGTGAAAGCAATGCAATCTAATGGATAGCTTTCTGGTACCAGATTTAAGAAGCAGTCAACAGTTCTGACGAATTTGACTGAAAGACTAAGCCACCAACACTCCATAATAAGCATTGACAAAACCCTATTGCACAATAAAAATAAAGTACATATATAAAACTAATATGGCAACGACTGTAAAATATATTTTGACTCTATATTTCTGTGATATTTGGTAAGAACTTACCATTCAGACATGATGAACAAGCATTTTCATTTCTTTGGAGGAAACTATGTCACATGACGTAGTTTACGTTATACGATTGGCACATGGGGTTAGAATAGTGTGGTTTTTAAAAGATACTGCAAAATGGAAGTAGCACAAAATAATTATGCGTTTTAAATGGCCGAACACTGTGTTTGTGCTTTTTATTTTAAAATGTTGAAAAACATCCAAAGAATACCACGCAACCAAAATCTCGATTTTGCCAAAAATGGAGATACAACATTATGGTTCAAAACCAACAAAATCGCAATGAAACAACTGAGACAGCAGTGAACATCTAAAATTGTAATAGCACTCGACTAATCAATGTGGGGTATTGTGGGGCTAATTGGTGTCTGTATGAATTTTGATAGCACAATCAATACATTTGGGATTGTTACATTTCACTTCCAGTTGGTATTCTTGAAGAATTGTTTCTACTAAGTGTTCTGTTTTAAACTAGCCCTATTCGAATTTTTTTTAATTCCATTGTCAATTTCAGACAATATGCGAATAAACGAAAAGACCGGGAGTTTTGTAGAAAAAAGTAGTTTTGGGCACTTTACATGTCAGTTCACCAAATTGTCGGATACCACTCTCAGATTTTGTAAAGTAATCACTGAAGGACACTGGACGTCGTTTGAAGTTCCAATCATGCATGAATTGAGATGCATGTAGTTTATGGAGATCATTCAACTTGATACGTTTATTTTTGAAGACTGAATGGCTGTTACATTTCTTGTCACACATAACTCTTATTGCTCGTATGTGTAGTTTGCACAGCCGGTCGGTTGCTGTGTGGTCCAAATCTGTATGCCATGTAATAAATAACCCAGAAGAAAGGAAAAGTATATAGTTTTCAATGCATATTTTGAAACCGTTCTTTTTAGTTTGTTCATACAGCATATAACATGTGACACTTTGAAGCAAAGTGGATCAATATTTTAATTTTAAGTTTTCATCCATTTTTATTCCTAAAAATGAGACATTTCTCTCAGATTGGCGGTTCCCCACTAATCCGAAGGGCAATTCATTAATTTTGAATCTTTGTTTTTTGTTCAGTTTGGGAGGGATGCAGAGGGCATGTCATTACTTTTTATCGATACTACTTTTGAGATGGTTTGCGCAACACCATTTATATACATTGTTCAGTTCTAAATTAGCGCGATTCTGCAAAGTTGTCATGTCCGATCGACTGGTAAAGGGCGTTGTATCGTCAGCAAATCATCCCCTGAGTTCCAGTGTGTTCTATGTGCCAGTAGGCACATAGAACACATTGGAACTCAGGGGACGAAATGATAGATATTCATAGTCGCAGCTTTATCAATGTCATCAACGTAAATTAAAAACAAAATACGGCCAAGTACAGATCCCTATAGGGTAGAGTGTTATAAGTTTGTGAGGTGAAGAGTATTCATTAAATTCAACATATTGCCTCCTATTCATCAAGTAGCTTTTAAAACCTAGACCAACATACTCCCCTAATTCCATAGTACTTGAGTTTGGACAGTAAAATATCATGATTTATCATGTCAAAGGCTTTTGATGGGTCCACGAATATAAACAACTTGGAATCTCTTGTAGTTTTGTCGTTCTTTTCAGTTATAAATTTCAGGAGATGGAGAATTGGCTGTATTGTTGAGTGGCCTTTACGAAATCCATATTGGGTCCTTGTTAAGAATATCAAATTTGTTTAGAAATGATGTTAGTCGTTTACACATCACTTTTTCCATTAATTTCGAGAAGGTACGTATTATGCTTATAGATCTATAATTGCCAAAGACATCTAAGGCTCCCTTATAATGAATGGGAATTACTTTCGATATTTTTATTTGGTCTGGGACAATTCCAGATGAAAAGGATAAGTTCATTATATGAGCTAAGGGAGATGGATGCAATAATTGAAATTATTTCCTTAAGGAGGCGCGACAATGTACAGTGGAAGTCTGTTCTGGTTTTGTTCTTCATCGCACTAGTTATTTTTTTAAGTTACAGATCACTAGTTGGGGGTATGAAAAATATGCTCGTGTACGTTCCGTTCAGGTAATCTCTAAAATTGGCCTCTGATGTGATAGAAATTTCCTCAACTACTTCTTGCCCAATTGTCACAAGAAGAAATTAAACTCTGTAGCAATCTCAGATATGTCGGCGATCACAATGTCACCTTGGGTAAAAATCGCGCACCGGCTTGGTACAGTTTTTAAAAAAAAAATTGTCTGCGTTCCCTTTTGATTTCCCAGTTTTTTTTTCATGCCGTGCTTGTTTTGGTGTGGTGTTCGTTCATAGTATAAACTGTTTCTGATTATTTTGAGTCTGTTATAGATTTTAGAATAATCCTTATATTCCTGAATTTTCCCATCACTTGGAATTTTCAGTTTTCGCTTATACAGGTTATTCTTTTTGACAGAAGATGTTATCAGACCTGATGTCATCCATGTCACGCACGCATTCTAACCATTTTTCTATTTTTATTGGTTTTAAAGTGAATGTGTCTTTAAAATTACGAGTGTAGATATTGAGGAATTCGTTATATGTACTATTGACATGTTGAGTTTAACACCGAGTCGAAGTTGCTCGCAAGTAATTTCTCCTTACATATCGTCCCCTGAGTTCCAAGGTGTTCTATGTGCCAGTAGGCTGCCAGTAGGCACATAGAACACACTGGAACTCAAGGGACGATATGCCTATATCGGCTTGACTATAACTGGGCTGTTTAACTAATATACTTTCTTCGTTTTTTATTTTTGCGAGGGGAAACTTTTATTGTGAAAGTTGTAAAATGAGAAGATATATCAGTTAATAATATTCTACTGTAAGATTTGGTCATGTAATTCGTTATTATGTTGTCAATTAGGGTGGCTGAGATGAGTAGCCTACCAATTTTGTTGGTTTGTAATTAGAGGTACATATCTACTAGTAAATAAATTATCGACAAATCCTCTAGTTTTAAAGTGCGTTTGGGCATAAAGTTAATTAACTTGAGAGTAATCGCTTGACTGGACTGGTGACGTGAAATAATTCATGAGAGGTGAGGGAC
Source organism: Pictodentalium vernedei (assembly GCA_031216915.1). Taxonomy (NCBI): domain Eukaryota; kingdom Metazoa; phylum Mollusca; class Scaphopoda; order Dentaliida; family Dentaliidae; genus Pictodentalium; species Pictodentalium vernedei. The sequence goes on along the minus strand of CM062292.1, from coordinate 477,135,479 downwards.
GTTGTACAAACACGAGTGCGCGATTGTGCTCTCGAGTGTTTTACAACATAGTCCCTCGCCTCGAATGAATTATTTCACGTAACAAGTCCAGTCAAGCGATTACTGTATTTATTACTTTTCATTATTAACGATAATTATATTATTTAGCCCTTTATCTAACGTAACGGCCCAAAACGGCTTTTCTTTGCAAGTGTCGTCTGCTTTTCATGTTAGGTAAAGTTTCTAAAAAAGCAAAAACAAAACAATGAAGTCCCCATTACACCCACGGCAAAGCGTCTTCGTTTGCGTGCACGGATACTTGACACAATTGGTGATTCCATAATTCACTTGTGAAGTTATCGTTTATAATCAAACCCGGAACTCCCAGTAAATCACACTTTGGAAAGTAATAATATTAAAGTCACATATTAAGTATGCTTTTTGTGCTCATCATTTATCATGGTAAGGGTAGCGTCAATGCGTTCGCAAAATTTGTCTAGATCAGCTACAGGGACGTGGCGACAGGGTGTGCGTGCGGTGTCAACTCCCCCCCCCCGCCCCCCAATCCTTGCCAAAATTTCCTACATTTGGCAATTCGGAGGATAAGTCAACAGGTATCGTTTTTGTGATCATAAGGAGGATGATAATCGCAACCACGATTAAGAATTGTAAATGACTATTCGTGCTCCTCGGACGCCTTTGAGTCATTGTTTTGAAGCTTTGTCAAATCATACCTTTCCTCTTCCTTGATCTAGTACAGAGATAATCTAGTCTCCATTATGCCACAAAATCAAATATTGACCATCCTGGGCCAAAGGCAAGCTCATTAAATTTCTAATAATAATAATATGCATAAAATATACTGAATATGATAGATGACTTCTCATGTTTATTCTGCTGTATAGCACAAACATTCTTTAATTCTGATTGTGTTGTGTTAGGGATCAGTTACTACTACATATAGTGCTCCCATGATATCCCAAGCACTTCTGGAAACATAGAATACTTACAGTGTATACCCGGTAATTAAAGTTCGATATTACAGATACGCCTGAAAATGGTTATTGGAAAAACAGAAGCCGCTGCATCAATCATATTCTATCGCCATACTAGTATAATAAAACGGAATATCCGCGAATGTGCGTGCGTTACTTATCGAGTGTGATATGGGTATCTGGGTCGTACGAATGAAGTTGTTGAACCGTTGGTCCAAGAATTACAAGCAGCAAACAACTGGATGAATGTTACACAACGGGTAAGGATGAAATATAATTGAACAGAATATCCGTGAATGTGCTTGCGGTGATTGTTGAGTGTAATATGGGTATCTTGGTTGTATGCATGAATTTGTTTAACCCTTTACCTAACATGAAAAGCAGACGACACTTGCAAAAAAAATTCTTGAATAACTAAATTTTTTCATTTTTTGTCTCAAAAACATAGGTTATGACCCCTCGTTGGAACGAGCTCGACGAGCTCGTTCCAACGAGGGGTCATAACCTATGTTTTTGAGACAAAAAATGAAAATATTTTGAAAATTAATTGACGATTTTTGAGAATAGCGCTGGCCGGTTTTTCCCGTTACGTTGGGTAAAGGGTTAACCGTTGGACCAAGATTTTCAAAAATGTTTGTTCTCGTGAAAATGATTTTATCAGTTCTTGTACGAATATGGTGGCAGACTTCCAGGAATAATTGGTGCCTCCTGTCAACTCGGTGAGTTGGATGCATATATTTTTCGTGTTCTATACGTCATAACCTTTATTTTGAGGTATCATTTGTGTATATTTAATTAGAATTTATGGAATATCAGAGGTGGAAATTTTAACGAAAACAAATTCCTCTTACCTATATAGCACCTCAACCATGCATGTGTGTAACACGAGCGCTGCAAAAATACATCTGACACTTTAACATCCGTTTCGAGTTCTGTTTATTTATTTATTTATTTATTTATTTATTTATTTATTTATTTATTTATTTATTTATTTATTTATTTATTTATTTATTTATTGAGTTTAACGACACTTTCACAGCCAGGGTCACCTCGTGCAAGACAGTTTTACGGATGGAGGATGTCAGGAGTACCTGGAGAGAACCACCGAGCAGTGACCAGTAATCAGTAATGAAAAGATAACATCAAAATCCAAACAATGAAATAATCATCTATAACACATTTGAAGTATTTATCACACGAAAAAACTTCCATTTCTTTTTTTCGCTAGTATAGTTTGTATTCCTAATGGATGTTAGGGTCATATACAAAATGTGCTCCTCTAGTTTGTCTTGATATAAACACATTCCAAATCCTATGAAGATCGTGTGAAATTATTTGTTATTGTCTTTTATACCATGATTACTTATTCTACTATATATGAAAAGTCTATGACATAAATTTTAGCTTTATACACCAACCGTGTTGAACACACCAGCAATTGGATTTCAATAGTTAAAATTTACACCTTCAGTGGAACTACATCCAAGTTGATCTTTGGTGACGTCGACCTAAATGCTAACTTGTCTAAATTTATCGCACGTCGCCTCGGGAAGAGTGAAATGACAGTGGCAATTATTTATTACGTTTTTAAATGAGTTTACCCCCATAAAACACCAAAAAGTAACAAATATGCATTGTCTCATGTTAATAAAGGATCCATAACTCGGAATATTATGTTATTATGTTACTAAAATGAAAAAGGCCCTGTGTCTTTTTCTATTTCGTTTCGGTGATAAAATTGACAGCAGAAGTACCGCCCAATGATGCTCATGTAAACAACAAGAAGGACGTCAGCGCCCTATAGCTCACCAACATTCCTCTTTGATAGTAACTTTGGCAAACACAACAACTGTATCAAACAGGCTCATAACATGCGACAAAGCTTACCTAAACACAACCTCTTAAAAGTAAAACACAGAAACTGACATAAACACTAAGTTAAACATGAAATTCTGAGCTAAACAGAAAACTAAACGCAAATAAAAATGTCAAGAAAAATGTTTAAAATGCAGGGTATGAGGGGTTAATCATGGAACAATGATACCGAGGAACATGTATGATGAATATAAGTGCCATGGGAAGAGAAGGAGCACAGCAGCTGACCAAAACACTAAGTTAAACATGAAATTCCGAGCTAAACAGAATATTAAACGCAACTAAAAATGTCAAGAAAAATGTTTAAAATGCAGGGTATGAGGGGTTAATCATGGAACAATGATACTGAGGAACATGTATGATGAATATAAGTGCCATGGGAAGAGACGGAGCACAGCAGCTGACCTAAACACTAAGTTAAACATGAAATTCCGAGCTAAACAGAAAATTAAACGCAACTAAAAATGTCAGGAAAAATATTTAAAATGCAGGGCATGAGGGGTTAATCATGGAACAATGATACCGAGGAACATGTATGATGAATATAAAGTGCCATGGGAAGAGAAGGAGCACAGCAGCTGACCTAAACACTTAGTTAAACATGACATTCTGAGCTAAACAGAAAACTAAACGCAACTAAAAAAATGTCAAGAAAAATGTTTAAAATGCAGGGTATGAGGGGTTAATCATGGAACAATGATGCTGAGGAACATGTATGATGAATATAAGTGCCATGGGAAGAGAAGGAGCACAGAAGCTGACCTAAACACTAAGTTAAACATGAAATTGCGAGCTAAACAGAAAATTAAACGCAACTAAAAATGTCAAGAAAAAAATGTTTAAAATGCGGGGTATGAAGGGTTAAACATGGAACAATGATACCGAGGAACATGTATGATGAATATAAGTGCCATGGGAAGAGAAAGAGCACAGCAGCTGACCTAAACACTTAGTTAAACATGAAATTCTGAGCTAAACAGAAAACTAAACGCAACTAAAAATGTCAAGAAAAATGTTTAAAATGCAGGGTTCGAGGGGTTAATCATGGAACAATGATACTGAGGAACATGTATGATGAATATAACTGTCATTGGAAGAGAAGGAGTACAGCAGCTGACCTAAACACTTAGCTAAACATGAAATTCTGACCTAAACAGAAAACTAAACGCAACTAAAAATGTCAAGAAAAATGTCTAAAATGTAGGGTATGAGGGGGTTAAATCATGGTAAAATGATAATAATCATCATATAGCAGCATTATAAAAGCCATGATATGGAAATAGGGTGAGTAAGTGACCTAAACAGAAGCTTTAACATTATTGGACACGTACGCTGACGCTGACGCCGACGCCGATGCCGACACTGACGCCGACCGATCGAGCCATGCCATGAGCTCACACAGCTAAAGTTGGTGACCTAAAAACAATTTCGGACATATGTACGGCTGTTGTTCAGTAAAATCGAGAAAAAATAATAGCTACTCTTAATAATTTGACGATCATGGTTATAAATAAAATATGCCCAAAGTAGCTTGGTGTACCAAATGTTCACCACGAGTGGTGAACATTTGGTACACCAAGCTACTATGGTATATTCTATATTTATCGTATTCAAGCAGAATGTGGACTAACATATGAACGTTCTATACACCATATTTCCCACTTTCCTATCAAAGTAGTTGTCTGCTTTAAGGATGCTTCAACATCATAATTTTCTTTTTAGTTCAACATTCCAATCAGTTAGGGGTTGACATGTAAAATTATATCAAAAAGGGGGTCTATAGTTTTCCAGTTGCTAAAGACCAATGCTGGTTACTAGTGACAACGTGTGATATCAATCTGGCTTCTCTAGGTTGGGTTTCTACACTAAGTTTAGTCCTCATGTAAGACTGCCATATGTCCCATACATGCTTTTTGCTAAGAAAATATGCCGGTGGTATGAGAAACACCATGGAGATGTGATCGAGCTATTGCCGTGGTTTCTTAACGTAATTTGGGACCTTATGACCTTATATAGAGGTAAACCTTTTCCGGACGCTGCTGAAATACGTCAAAGGGTTAGGAAGTAGTATGGACTTATTACTGATATCTTGGTTTGGCATCCGAGTAGAGTATCTTTGATTCAACAAATACAATTACACCACGGTTAGTCTTATAGTTTGCTACGGAAGATCGTTGGTGGCTATCTAAGGTGGTTACGAGAGAAAGCAATGCTTCCTTCCCATAGTTTCACAGACATGTGGGTTTACAAATAAAGTTATATCAAAATAGTGCCCATAGTTAACAATCTCCAAAGAAAGCAAGGTAGCAGCTAGAAATATCGTGAGACACTGCAATTGCATTATTAGTTTAGTTTCTCAATTATCTCTCCGACCAACTGTAAAGTTCCATCACAGTTGGGTTTATGGTCTGTTCCTTGCTAAGGAATCACACTGATTGCTCAAGAGGCCACGAAACATTCCTGCTTGGGTTTTAGTTAGGTTTCCGATGAATTGTAGAACGATTTTGAAATTTAACTAAACTAAAACATGATGTCTTTATTCTCCTGCTGCTTATTAGTAACCCTGGATGCCTCGATATAACGGGGCTGGGTTCTTGGTGCAGTTGTTCGATAGATTGTGGGGTTTGATATTGACATGCCATCAAAATTGTCCTCACGATTTGCAGTTTGCTATGAAGGAGCACAACCAGCTAGTCTGATAGCTCTAGAACACTGTAGAGTAAATGAGGCGGTTTTTCGATGTACTTTGGTTCTGGGTATGGAATCAAAATATGTCAATACGCCCTTTACTGCGCAGAGAAAATGTTCACTGCAATCGAGTGGAGCGATACAAGTAATTTTTAGTATTAAAAACGAGACTGACGTTATCATAAGCCGAAACATAGAGTACCTTTAGTTCTGATCTCTATCTGAGTGTTTTTGGTGAACGCTCATTGGTGACATATAGAAAAAATATCTCCATCATTAAGATACAGTAAAGTCGCCGTGGACTGGTCGTAACCCACACATGAGTGGTGATGTCCACGCATGCGTTTACAAAGTACTAAAAATCATCATCAGAAAAATGTTAATTCATGAAGCACCGTGTTGAACCTGGTGCATCATTAATTAAATTCACGATGATTATTTCTATAATTAGTGTTTAGAATCTAATATTGTTGCGTCCATGGAACTATTGCGCACCTATGCAAAGTGTCCAATCCAGAGCGGTCGTACTGTTTCAGTGGCGGAGTGGTGGAAGTTGCTATAAAGAAACAATACTCACCAACAATATATTTCACAAAGGTTTTCAATTTCCCAATGTTTCGCAATCGCCTTTTTGAAGAATATACTTTGATGCCTGTACAAAATGAATTTGATGATGAAGTCACAGCGAAACATCGTTCAAGTCACCAATCGACATCTATTGGAAATGGGGTGGCTATTGAGTTGAATAACGCCGCTTTTCGACGACATTCAAGCAATCCAGTTATATGGAGATGGTAGTTCATTCTGTAAATCTGCTGTGTTCCGCGTGGATATCGTTACACCGGTAAAATTAGAAGTCCTGTCATGAAATGCTCACAAATAGCATGTCGATCTGCGCGTTAATCTACACGTTGCGACCGTAGTAAGGCGATCATATTCTGTACATATGACCTGTGCACAAGCAATGTTTCAGCCAATGGACCTCCGGGTAACCCGGAGGTCCCTTGGCAGAAAGATTGCCTGTGTTTGCTATGAGTAACCAGAACACGCTGTGCTTTGGATGGCATTCGATATGGCAACTGCGCGCAATTCATACGCGCAAGTTAAGCCTAGATAAGTGCGCAGTTCGTGACAGGACTTCTTGTTTTAACTGTAGCAAAAAAATCATTTCGTTCTTTCAATTTGATATTTAAACACCAAAACGTAACAAAATACATTGTCTCATGTTAATAAAGGATCCATTTTCTATTTCGTTTCGGTGATAAAATTGACAGCGAAAGTACCGCCCACCAATGCTCATGTAAACAAAAACAAATTCGAACGTATGTGCGGCTGCTGCTCAGTAAAGTCGAGAAAAAGTAATAGCTACTCTTAATAATTTGACGATCATGGTTATAAATAAAATATACCCAAAGTAGCTTGGTGTACCAAATGTTCACCACGAGTGGTGAACATTTGGTACACCAAGCTACTATGGGTTTCTTCTATATTTATCGTATTCAAGCAGAATGTGGACTAACATATGAACGTTCTATAGACCATATTTCCCACTTTCCTATCAAAGTAGTTGTCTGCTTTAAGGATGCTTCAACATCATAATTTTCTTTTTAGTTCAACATTCCAATCAGTTACGGGTTGACATGTAAAATTATATCAAAAAGGGGTTCTATAGTTTTCCAGTTGCTAAAGACCAATGCTGGTAACTGGTGACAACGTGTGATATCAATCTGGCTTCTCTAGGTTGGGTTTCTACACTAAGTTTAGCCCTCATGTAAGACTGCCATATGTCCCATACATGCTTTTTGCAAAGAAAACATGCCGGTGGTATGAGAAACACCATGGAGATGTGATCGAGCTATTGCCGTGGTTTCTTAACGTAATTTGGGACCTTATGACCTTATATAGAAGTACACCTTTTCCGGACGCTGCTGAAATACGTCATAGGGTTAGGAAGTAGTATGGACTTATTACTGATTTCTTGATTTGGCATCCGAGTAGAGTATCTTTGATTCAACAAATACAATTACACTAGGGTTAGTCTTATAGTTTGCTTCGGAAGATCGTTGATGGCTATCTAAGGTGGTTACGCGAGAAAGCAATGCTTCCTTCCTATCGTTTCACAGACATGTGGGTTTACAAACAAGCTCCAAAGAAAGCAAGGTAACCACTGGAAATATTGTGAGACAGTGCAATTGCATTATTAGTTTAGTTTCTCAATTATCTCTCCGACCAACTGTAAAGTTCCATCATAGTTGGGTTTATGGTCTGCTCCTTGCTAAGTAATCACACTGATTGCTCAAGAGACCACGAAACATTCCTGCTTTGGTTTTAGTTAGGTTTCCGATGAATTGTAGAACGATTTTGAAATTTAAACTGAAACATGATGTCTTTATTCTCCTGCTGCTTATTAGTAACCCTGGATGCCCGCGATATAACGGGGCTGGGTTCTTGGTGCAGTTGTTCGATAGATTGTGGGTTTAGATATTGACATGCCATCAAAATTGTCCTCACAATTTGCAGTTTGCTATGAAGGAACACAACCAGCTAGTCTGATCGCTCTAGCACACTGTAGAGTAAATGGGGCGGATTTTCGATGTACTTTGGTTCCGGGTATGGGATCAAAATATGTCAATACGCCCTTTACTGCCCAAAGAAAATGTTCGTTGCGATCGAGTGGAGCGATAATAGTAATTTTTAGTATTAAAAACGAGACTGACGTTATCATAAGCCGAAACATAGAGCATCTTTAGTTTTGATCTCTATCTAACTGAGTGTTTTTGGTGAACGCTCATTGGTGACATATAGAAAAAAATATCTCCATCATTAACATACAGTAAAGTGGCCGTGGACTGGTCGTAACCCACGTATGAGCAGTGATGTCCACGCATGCGTTTACCAAGTACTAAAAATCATCATCAGAAAAATGTTAATTCATGAAGCACCGGGTTGTACATGGTGCATCATTAATTAAATTCATGATGATTATTTCTATAATTAGAGTTTGGAATCTAATATTATTGCGCCCATGGAACTATTGCGCACCTATGCAAAGTGACCAATCCAGAGCGGTCGTACTGTTTCAGTGGCGGAGTGGTGGAAGTTGCTATAAAGAAACAATACTCACCAACAATATATTTCACAAAGGTTTTCAATTTCCCAATGTTTCGCAATCGCCTTTTTGAAGAATATACATTGATGCCTGTACGAAATGAATTTGATGATGAAGTCACAGCGAAACATCGTTCAGGTCACCAATCGTCGTCACTTGGAAATGGGGTGTTTATTGAGTTGAATAACGCCGTTTTTCGACGACATTCAAGCAATCCAGTTATATGGAGATGGTAGTTCATTCTGTGAATCTTCTGTGTTCCGCGTGGATATCGTTATACAGGTAAAACTAGAAGTCCTGTCATGACATGCGCACAAATAGCACGTCGATCTGCGCGTTAATCTACACGTTGCGACCATAGTAAGGCTATCATATTCTGTACATATGACCTGTGCACAAGCAATGTTTCAGCCAATGGACCTCCGGGTAACCCGGAGGTCCCTTGGCAGAAAGATTGCCTGTGTTTGCTATGAGTAACCAGAACACGCTGTGCTTTGGATGGCATTCGATATGGCAACTGCGCGCAATTCATACGCGCAAGTTAAGCCTAGATAAGTGCGCAGTTCGTGACAGGATTCTTGTTTTAACTGTAGCAAAAAAATCATTTCGTTCTTTCAATTTGATATTTTCATTGATTTTTGTTTCTCACATAAAGACCTTGTTGACATATCCTAGCCGAATGCCTTCCTTCGACGCACTTTCTGCATTCAAAAGATGATGTTGGTGTTTGTACCTGGGTGCCTTCTGTATACTTCGTCTTTAATACACTTTTCATGTTTCAGAAACTGAATGATAGTCTTTGTTTGAATGTTATGTTTTCTTTGCAATATTCATTTCAGAACTATCCTGACAAATCTGAAAATGATGTCGTAACTGCAACATGCGACAAAGACTCACAGATAAGAGTGCAATCGCCTTTTTGAAGAATATAATTTGATGCCTGTACGAAATGAATTTGATGATGAAGCCACAGCGTAACACCATTTAGGTCAATAATCGTCATTGATTGGATGAGGGGTGACTATCGAGCCGAGTTGTTTATTCCTTGAATCTTCGTTATTAAGCGTGGATATCATTATGGCAGAAATCATTTCGTTCTTCAAGAAGTCATTTCATCTTTTCTTTGTTTCTGTTTCTCACATAAAGACCTTGTTGACGTTGTCTAGCTGAATACCTTCTCTCGACGTACTTTCTACGTTCAAAAGTTATTTAGTACAGGTGACGTTGGTGCCTGTACCTGGGCTCCTTCTGTATTCTTCATCTTTAATACATCTCCCCTTTTTCGTGTTTCAGAAAATGATTGATAGGCTTTGTTTAGGTAGTTATATCTTCTTTGAAATATTTATTCCAGAACTATCCTGACAAGTCAGAAAATGGTGTCGCTACTACAACATGCGATAAAGAGACGCAAATAAGAGTCCCAACACTGCATCATAAAAACGGAGGTTGCATTGACATCATCGGTAATATAATTTATTCCGTTTTTTATTTGCCAGTCAATACTTCTCACCTGATATCTGCCAAGAAAATTAAGAGTGTGTGACAGCATTAATCCCATAACACTGATGACAAATTTCTGGCAATTCCTGCAGTTAACTTTTCCTGTACTTCAACTCAAAATCCAGCCAATTAGATGTTTTTTAGAAGAGCTAAATACGTTCTGTCAAAAGATTTTATATGGTTAAATACCTAGTTGTGTTTTTCGAGAAAAAGTTTGGGGTAAAAATTTAATATTTTAACAACAGTGATCGGAGAATTAAGGTATATTTTTGTAATTCTTCGCGTCCTGCAGTAAGTGTAGAGAAGATTGTCATTAACCCATTGAACGCTTGTGGTGTCTTCCATGTCAGTTTAATCGGACGTGTTCATGTTCATTATGTGGGGGTAGACCTATCAATATATTCAAGCCTTGGGGCTGCACGTTGAAAATATTTAGTGGTTTACCACCACCCCCACCCCCCACCCCCACCCCACGCCCCGCCTCTCCCAACGTTAATTTAGGCATCCTACTTAATGAAATAATGACGTATCATGTTCCTGTGCCGGAAAAGGCTGCCTCTCGAGTTTAATAAAAGGTCAAATAAAGGTAAAATGTAGTATTCAACAGGACAATATTTGTCATGTCATTATGACGATAGCATAAAGTAATATATGTATTTTTCTTTTCTTATTTTCTAGTCAATGTATCTCACCCGATAACGGTCCACAAAAAATAATTATATGCGACAAACTGAAGTCAGACATAGTGAAACATAAAGCAGCCATTTTCTCTCATGACGCAACTAAATAACTAACTGGATTTCAAACAATTCATACTTGCACGACAGAGCTCAATTATTTGAAAACACAATCCGCGAAACACGAGTTGTTTTAGAAGATGGACACCCCGATTGTATCCATTGATCGGCAACTTCAAACGCCGTTTGGTCCTCAGAAGCTCTATTAAGACACATACTCTTCTTTGTGAAAATGCTTGAATATTGTGGCAAAACCACATAAAGGAATGTTGAAAGTTTATTACTTTCAAGGTGACTTGAAAATTCCGGATCCGGTAACCAGTGTTCAGAGTGTTTTCATCAGATCAGCATCACAGATTCAATTGAAGTCACATAAGGAACATCAAGGGAAATCACTGTTGGCGGGCATACTTAATATCGGCACAAGACGTACTCTAGAATACATATATCGGGCCACCGTACCACACTCCATCGTTGACTATAAAAGGCTTCCACGTGATTTTAAATGTACTTGCACGTCAGCTTAAATTAAGATTCTGTGGAACACCAGCAAGAAAGCAGATTACCTTCCTGCCATTTAAGGTGCTTTGGATAACTGATGACCAGAAAGCGGATTACCATCCTGTCATTTTTCAAGATTTAAATGCATCATGTGAGAAAACAGACTACCTTCCCATTATTATAAAATAAACAATCGCATTGGTGATAACTGCAAATGTTGCATTTAAACTGAAAAACGTATTTACAGATATGTTTACATTATTGCATAAATAATTTGACATCTCGCCCCCTGAGTTCCAATGTGTTCTATGTGCCTACTGGCACATAGAACACATTGGAACCCAGGGGACGATCTGTAAGGCATTATGCTTTTATGACTATTATTTTAAAAATTATATAAATTCCTGAAATTGTGTGATTAAAGTTTAAGTTGCAAAGTGTATTACTTATGACTTAAAGAACTTCGGATCCGTTAACCAATGGACAGGGCGTTGTCATCAAATCAGTTTTGTAGTTTCAGGTGAGGTCGCATCAGGAACATCACGGGAAATCACTGGAGGTCATACTCAATCTCGGCACAGCACGCCTTTGGGGTTTGGATATCGGGTCATCTTACCACAATGTGCATGCGAGAGTCGAATATTTACCTCTTTTTGAGAATGATTCCCCAGCTATAATATTTAGATAACATCTCCAGGAAGACATCACAAGGCAAATCATGAAACCAACTGACCATCAGCGCGGGGTTTTAGGTAACGATTGTAAGCAGATATGCTACAGGTGACAGAAGTTCTCAGTGAACGTGAAGTATACCGAACAAGGCATGATGTAAGGTGGTAAATGCGACGGGCGCTGGATTCAATTGCTAAATCTGAATTGCAAAATCGAGAAAGAAAGTTTGATAAACTGGTTTGTTAATGATCTGCGTGACAGACACTTCTTTGATTCCATGCCAGATAATATACTTGTACACGAATGGAGGAGGCTCAGTCAAGTGCTTCCCGCCAAAATGTAGTTTTCTCTTGCAATTGTTTAAATATCAAATGTTATCCTTAACATTAAGCGACATAACTGGTAATAATCTGTCAGTATACGATACGGATATTGTGGATTTTAAGGGCAACTCAGATAGAGGGTAAGCATGTTCAAACTTAATACATGTAATACAGAGGACCATTAGACACCGTTGATAAGGCTTAGTTCAACGAATCAATGTCTTAATACATTTTTCTTTAACAATTCTATATCAAAAATGAGAGAATTACGTATAAAGTTGGTGTCGTGATTTAAAACAAGCATCCTATTGAAAGCTGCAAAAGGCAACAACGTATTGTAAATACAAACCATCTTATTACTGCATGAAGGGCAAGTATGTCCCCTTGTCACCCCACAGGACACGTCAAGGGGCGATCCTTCTCGCTACTCTCCCTCCGGCGTCCCAGTGGGAAAGGTAGCATGAAATAACAATCGAGCACTGTATTTAGACTAAGTTGCAAAATGTGGTCAAGGTGAAAGCAAGCTGAGAAAACAAACTGGTCCTTGGGCGAGGGCTTGCCAGAAAGTCTTGTTTTGTTCTTGAACACCTGTATTTAAAATATTATAATATTATTAGCCCCCATATCTCCCCAAAACAAAATTGCGAACATTTTTATTTATTTAGACCCCCCCCCCCCCCCCCCATCCCCAGCCTTCCCCTTAACTTTCTGGCCCTGGCACTTTATCATATGCAAAAAAATATCACTATTATTTTGAAGTCAAAACTACTACCCCCTCGTCGCTATGCAAGAGTTCATATCCCTAATCTTTGATGTGCAATGTAAAAAGAATTGGCGGAAGTGTAAAGCCCTGCATTAGGCCTATCCCCATAAGAACCTGTTTTGTTGTTACGTTAACCGGACAGGGAACTGTGCATCTTTACTTATTGTTTTCAGAATTCCAACAAACTCACCTTCTATGGCCAAGATCTCAACTTTCGCCACATTCTGTGATCTGCCTTTTTAACATCCAGAAATGTCATAAACATCTTTTTTGTCTTACTAGCGTTCGCATATTCTATCATTTGGGATAGTGTGAAAAGATTATCACTCTCCGTCCCATCCTCAAGCCATTCTCGAGCTCCCTCAAAAACCCTTCTCTTCGATCTCATCCTCTAATCTCCCATACAAAAAGACCTTATAGAAAACATTTCAAATGTTGTTACTGGGAGAGATCTCCTGATAATTATCTAATACTTCCTTATTTCCATTTTTTGTGAATAAATCTACAATGGCTTTTTCTCCAATCTGTTGGAACCTTGTTTTTCTACGGGTAAGCTGAATAGGGCTGTTAGACTTTAACCATTTACCCAACGTAACGGCCAAAACCGGCCAGCGCTATTCTCAAAAATCGCCAATTAATTTTCATTATTTTTTCATTTTTTGTCTCAAAAATATAGGTTATGACCCCTCGTTGGAACGAGCTCGTCGAGCTCGTTCCACCGAGGGGTCATAACCTATGTTTTTGAGACAAAAAATGAAAAAAATAGTTATTCAAGAATTTTTTAGGCAAGTGTCGTCTAAAGGGTTAACATAGGGTTAACATAGTTTTTTTCCCTCATTTCATCTTTCCCTCCAGCTTTTCTATCCCTTATTTTTTTAGACCACTTTTCGGACCTTCTTTACTTATATTTCGCTTCACGCGAAGTTCAATAAATTTCATTGACCTCACTTTGGTACTCTAGTTGGTTCCCCATCCCTCATCGCTTGTCACTTACCTTTTCCCAGTGATTGACTAGTTCTGATCCGATTTGGTCTTGATCGTTTCTATTTTCTACTTCAGTACTATGTGAATTACTTCTGTTTCTTCCATTAACTCATTTCCAAATTCATTCGATGTTGATCCCCTGTCATTCTTAACATCCTAATAAGATTGCAGTTCCGCACCCTTCGATTATCGTATTTAATTTAATTAACTTCATTTCGTTTTTGTTGGTATTATTATTTTGCTACGCTGGCTTTGTTACTACCCACACCTTGAGTTTTGATTCCTCCTGTATGAATCCAATTTGACTGTTCTGTCCTTCATAGCCCTTTTTATTTCGTCTCTCACCTTGTACCCAAGTTCCTGTGTTAGCACCCTAATCTTTTCTATACTTTCCTGCCCTGCCTCGCGGATACTGACAACTATTTGTTTTACAATTTCCTGGAACTGGGCTTCCCTGTGTGTATTCTCATCTTTTCATTTCATTTTTTTCTTCAAACTGTCCCAGTCAGCATGCTTCCTTGGCTCCCAAGCTTCCTTAAAGCTTACTTTGTTTTTCGTATGTTTGAGGGGGGGGGGGGGGGGGGGGGGTCTTGTTTGCTTACCACCACAGAATATTATTTTACTCAAATATTTATGCGAACATGGTTTAAATATTGAATTACCTAGCAGAAAATCTAGTAGTCGAAGATTTAACTAACAACAGTGTAGTCTGGCACGTTTGGGAAGTAATAACTAGTTGTGTAAACAACTTGCAGCTTATGCGAAATACATATTTTTTCAGAAATCAACGGATGTAATTCAATGCCATGTAAGAATGGTGCTACATGCGCAGACAACAAGAAGGATTATTTCTGCAATTGTACATCAGGATATACGGGAAAAAACTGTACTGTAGGTAAGTTCGTCACTTGTTCATTAGATTATATACGCCAATATTGACGAGAAGTGAGAGATAAATGGTTTGAACACCAAACGGAACCTGTAAAAATGGCCTGTATCAAGAGGTGGGAGTCATAGACCCGCAGATTGTGGAATACCACTAGTATTGTAGTCGGTTTGGGATTAGGTCGCCGAATTTGGTTGATGTCATTGTGGGCTGCATCTATGTACTTTTCAGTAATGCGACAGTGACCACTCACGCTCTACCCATCAAGAGACCTGTTGCGAACGTTGCGGTTAATCACAGCTTTGTGAGGCAGCCTGTCCTCTGGTTTCATCGGAATAGT
Organism: Pictodentalium vernedei; assembly: GCA_031216915.1. NCBI lineage: Eukaryota > Metazoa > Mollusca > Scaphopoda > Dentaliida > Dentaliidae > Pictodentalium > Pictodentalium vernedei. The sequence continues at coordinate 477,120,127 of CM062292.1, read as the reverse complement.
TTTTCGTTTGGGCTGGCTAATACCTCCTTCATTTTATTCTCATCACCCAACACCACAATGTCACCAAAACCACGTGACTTCGTGTTCTAATAAGACAAAAATCGTCGCCCTCTGACCGAATAAGAGCTCGCTTAGTTTGTTCTATGTTTACAGCTCCATTGATACATGTTGTCGTCGTCTGACGTCAGAGCATGAAATATTTGATTCAAAGTGTATATTACCTATAAAATCGTATTTTTCGAGGTTAGCAGTGAACATTCATAGAATGTATACCCAGGACTCACTTATAAAAATTCGAGGTTACTCCATCCCAGACGTCACCTCGACCTTTATCTAAGATGGAATCACCATCTAAGTTAACCCTTTACCCAATGCAGACGATATCAAAATTTATTATTTTAAAATATAAGTTTTTAAAATTTTTCTACAATTTCAACAAAACTATATCATGTGACCCCTCGTTGGAACGAGCTCGTTCCAACGAGGGTTACATGATATGGTTTTGTTGAAATTTTTTGAAAAATAATATTTTTTTCAACTGCTGAATTTGCATATTACGCGGGCGAATGCGGCCAATGCGTTGTGTAAAGGGTTAATGTTTTGTCCAGTATCCTGGTAGGTACAGGAGTTGTTTTTTACTAAATTTGCTATTGTTAAAGTTGCCTTGTTTATTCAAATGAATGATTTATTCATTTCATCATGTGGGTTTTGGACTATGGAAGGGCCTTGTCGGAACATATAAATTTCTGTGATGAATTGACAGTAACATGGCCAAAGAATATTATTTTCTTCACCAAGACAAAAACTCATGTGAACATTTTTTAGGTATGAATTACCCAGTAGAAAACCTAGTATAGTCCAGGCACATTAGACATAAAAATGAGAAAGTAAGGAAAAAAATCGGAGAAAGCTGATTTTTTTATATGTTTCCGGGACACACATTGCGGATAAAGTGTGAAAAGTCTCCGCGAATCCGAGTTGAGCTTTTTTAGTTATAGCGTTTTTTTTGATGAAAAAAAATTTTTTTTTAAAAATTCGACCCAGCTCCATATTTCTCATTCTTATTCGCCTTAGTAGGGTGAGAATCATAAATATCGTGCTGAATTATATTGAGAATACATATCCCCAACAGAAAATGCCAACTTTGTACCAATCCTCACACTCAATGGTGAAATATTCACGAAAATGTACAAAATTACGAAAAAATTTTTATTGTTTTCATACACACAACGGTAAACAACGTCCATTAAATCAAATCCACGACTACTTTGGGAGTTAAATTATATATCAAAAATTGCAGAAAAGCAGTGGCTTTATAATGATATATAACAATAGTCATTTATTCCATAATGAACTGGTGAAACGTGTGAAATATTAACCATACCCCCTAAACTCAAATTCAAACGGCATCGACTTTTCTCATTCAAATACCGTATTATAGCATCATTGTTTCAATTTCCATGTTCGATTAAATCACATAATGTGGAGATTGTGTCTTCGTCAGATAAGTTGACAAAAGTTTTCGTTAGACTCGGCGGCTTCCATATGATTATGTATATTTAGGGGCAATTGGTTCGATCATGGCTGGTAGCGGCTTGGATGAACTTTGGGGGACTGTTTATGCTGGTGGGTCAATCCATCATTTGATCAGTGGTCATGCATATTCAAGAGCAGTTCGTGCCCATTTGCTAACACAAATTGCCATTATAAAACTTGTGTTTGAAGAAAGCCGAACACTAGATAACATAGACTGCACAGAAGTCAATGAAATATTCTGTGGACTTGCCAGAGGTGACTGTACAACAGCTGACGCTGTCAATCAAGAAAGTGTCAACCATCTACTGTCAAAATTACACGAACTGCTCCAGAATGCGTCCGTAGGACGCACAGGAAAGCTTCGGGTACAATACTACGAGCAAATAGGTCTTCTCCAGTTGTTCTTGAGAGCAGAGTGCACAGGCGACTGGGAACTCCACACATATTGTGTTCGCAATATGATTCCAGTATTTCACGCAGGTGGTCATTTTCAATACGCAAAAAGTTCTCATCTTTATTTGCAGCAGATGAATGAGCTAACAGAAATAATGCAACAGGGTGATTTGAAGTTGTTCACTGAGAAAGGTTACTTTACCATAAGGCGCTCAGATAAATTCTGGGACGGGATATATTCTGATCAGACCACAGAGCAGTGTTTAATGAGAATGTTCAAGCTCCCTGGTGGTCTCACACATGGCAGGGGAATAATCGATAGCACTGTTGCGAAATGGGTACATGGCCTACCTCTTTGCCTTCCGATATGTAATGCTCTCGAAAATTTTGCTCATGTTCACACTGGTCATGGCGAACAACATCGGGATCTCCGTCAAAGTTCACAATTGACTGATGCCAATGATATCACCAAATTATTGAACTGGCTCAGAGTGCATTCCCCCTTTCAGAATAGAGATCCACTACAATTAGTCTCTATAGCGACCGGGCTTGTGGCCGACGAAACTGTGAACTGTGACCAAGTTCGCAAAATTGGTGAATGTTGCGTATCGAATGTTGTAAGCAAAACGTTCAACAGCATCAAACTACGACGTGTTGACACTGTGAAGTCTTTCGCATCGATGGCAAATAGCATCAAAGTCCGTGGAAGTAAGGTAGTGATTGACCCCACAATTCTGTTCAACCGCATCACATGTGTTATTCAGTCACAAGCAGAGATGGAAGAGTATCTCAAATATGAACTCGCCCCGAAACCACCAGCATTGTTTGATTCTGCTGGAATGAGGAAGACACAGAAAAGTACGCTCGGTAAGATCCTCAAAACATACGGTTCCGAGCAAACTAAAATCCCAGAACATTCTCTGTTTGTTGTAGATGGTGGATTTTTATTGAAGGCAGTTGTATGGCCTAAACAGTCGTCATATAAGGACATATGTACATCATATTCCAATTATCTAGTGAGACATTTTGGGGCGAACGTCGTGGTTGTTTTTTATGGTTATGCTTGTACAATGTCGACAAAGGGCATGGAACAAGCCCGTAGATCTGAAGACAGGTATTCCATTGATATCAATATCTCACCCGAGTTACCAGCCACCACACCCCAATCCGATTTCGTTGCAAATGCCAAGAACAAAACCCAACTGATCGATCTTCTAATGCAGGAGCCATCTGCTATCAATATTCAGTCCAAGCAGGGCAGGCCGAGGCTGATGCTGATGTACTGATAGCCGAAACTGCACTTGACATCGCTCAAGATGACAACAATGTTGTCGTTGTGGGAACAGACACAGACTTGTTAGTCATTCTTACCTCTCGAGTTCAACCGGGATGTAATATTCACATGATGTATTCCATTACCCCAAACTTACTAGTTTCAGTTAGTAGTGAAATAGCAACCAAAATGGGTGACCATAGAAGCAACCTCCTTGTAGCACATTCTATAAGTGGTTGTGACACTACTTGTGCACTCTTTCGAGTTGGTAAGAAGAAAGTATTCAGTACAATTGTCTCCGATGTTACTAGCGACTCACAACAGTATGTCAACACAATTTTGGCGGATGACAGTACACCAAGTGCAGTAGCCGCTGCCGGGGAACAACTTCTGATCTTATACGGGAGTAAAACTGTTTCCTCTCTCGACCAATATAGATATGTCACTTACATGTTATGCGTTATGTAGCAAAATCTAAACTGAATAAACCCATCGACCTAGCCTCACTCCCACCAAGCAGCGATGCTGCACAACAACATGTCTACAGATGTTATCTCCAGGTCCAACAATGGCTGGGCACTTCGCTTCCTCCGACGGATTGGGGGTGGTCGCTAGACAATGGACTTCTTGTACCGACTGCAGCCACAAAGCCATGTGCCCCCGATAACCTACTGAATCTGATCAGTTGTGGTTGCAAGAGTGCTTGTACAAAAAGGTGTGGGTGTAAGAAGGCAGGACTCTCTTGCTCAGGTTTGTGTAATTGCAGTTCGGATTCTTGTAACAACCACAGAAACACTGTCCTGTCAGAAATTTCTGAGTTCGATGAATAATATGTATATAGGTCGTGTCATTTCTGTATATAGCGTTGATAATAGTCAATGTAACTTTATCCATGTTGATTGATTTGTACATTCTGTAAATATTATTTATTGATTTTTGTACATTCTGTAAATATTATTTATTGATCTAATGCTGCCAGACACAGACGTGTCTGTTCGGTCCCAAGCCCGAAAATAGTTGAGTTCTCATGCTGACGAATTTTATGCCAAAAGGGGAACTCGGCCAGAAGCAGAGGGGGTCTTCCATAATGTCTATTTTGTAGGCAATGATAAAAGTCTTCAAATGGTGGTGGATTTTTTATCGTCCGTCCAACTAACATCCCGTTCTGTACTACGACCCTTTAGGCAAATCCGTTAGGAAAATCGTCATTTTTTGCGTAAATCCGATACTTTTTTGTGAATTTTCAATAATATTTCGCAGAAATTGTCACAGAATGCACATTTTCCTCTAGGTAAATGTATATTAGACATTATGTAGCTCGAAATACGCGTAAACAAAAAATACAGTTGGATCAATTCGAGGTTACAAAGTTCGTGCGATTTTTTTTGAGTTTTTTCAAACGCGTTTTCGAAAAAAAGGCTGTAGAAAAAAAAGCTCAACTGGGATTTTTGGGGACTTTTGTCTAATCGTTCAGTGACATGTACTCGACATTCCCTGAAAAAATCAGCTTTCTCCGATTTTTTCCCCTAGTGAAACCTAATGTTCTTGGGCTAGTATTTGAAGAGTAACAACGTTGTAGTCTGGTGTGTTTGTGAAGTGATAACCAGTTGTGAAAACGAAAACAAATTGAGAACGAGCATCTAACGTAAAATATATATTTTATTCAGAAATCAACGAATGTAATCCAATGCCATGTGAGAATGGTGCAACATGCGAAGACAAGAAAAATGATTATTTCTGCAATTGTACATCAGGTTATACGGGCAAAAACTGTTCTATAGGTAAGTTCGTCACTTGTTCATTAAATCGCATTCGCCAATATTTAAGAGAAGGGAGTGACAAGTGGATTAAACACCAAATGGAACCTGTAAAACGGTGGCTTGTAATCCTGAGTCGTACCCCTCGAAGATTGTAGAATACCAATGGCGTGGTAGTCATTTGGAGATTTAGACGCAGCAGTAGGCTGCAGTCATTGTGGGCTTCATCTATGTGCTTTCCAGTCATGCAGCAGTGCTGACACACGTTCTCTCTAGCATGAGACTTGTTGCATATGTGGCAGTTAATCGCCCGCTTTATGTGACTCCTTGCCTTATGGCCTCGTGTTCCAATAAACTAAAAGCCTCGCCCTCTGATTGGACGAGAGCTCGCTTAGTTTTTTCTATGTTTACGGCTCCAGTGGCATATGAAGTAATCTGACATCACCACGTAAATCATTTGAAAATATGATAACAAGGGGGGAGATTCAAAGTACATACTTCCTAAATTCGAGGTCAGTGACCATTCTAAGAATGTATACTTGCAATTCATTTATAAGAAACATTTAAGTTATTCCATCTCAGATGGAGTCACCTCGACTTCCAAATGAGATGGAGTCACCTCGACCTTTATTTAAGTTATTGCGGTTCTCGTTTCCAGTGTCGACGTCGGTGAACGAGAGGTTTGTCACTAATTTTTTTATCGTTCAAGTTGTCTTCTTCATTCAAGTGCCTTGTTTATTTCGTCATGTGGATTTTAGGCTATGGGTAGGGTCTTGTCGGAACATATACGTTATTGAGATGCATTGATGGGAACATGGTATGAGGTTGATAATCAACCACAGGGAATTATTTTACTCAAAAACCTGTGTGAACATTTTTAAATATTGGATTACCCAGTAGAAAACCTGGTAGTTTAAGAGCTGAATAACAAGATTGTAGTCTGTTATTTTTGTGAAGTAATAACCAGTTGTGTAAACAAAAACGAATTGAGAACGATCATCCAACGCAAAATATATTTTTTTCAGAAATCAACGAATGTAATCCAATGCCATGTGAGAATGGAGCAATTTGCGAAGACAAGAAAAATGATTATTTCTGCAATTGTACATCAGGATATACGGGCAAAAACTGTTCTGTTGGTAAGTTCGACAATTCTTCATTAAACCACATACACCAATATTGAAGAGAAAAAAGTGACTAATGGTTTGAACACCAAATGGTGGCCAGTATCTTGATGTGGGAGTCATAACTCCGCAGATTGGGGAATACCACTGGTATGGTAGTCATGAAGGGATTTAGTCGAAGCAGTAGGCTTCGTCTCTTCGTGTGATTACACAGGCTCTCATCATCATGAGACGTGTTGCATATGTTGCGATTAATCGCCGCATTGTGACCCGCACCTCCCCCCCCCCCCCCCCGCACCATAGATTCGTGTTCTAATAAAACTAAAATCATCTGATTGGACGAGAGCTCACTTAGTGTTTTCTATGTTTACGGCTCCAGTGGTATATGTTGTCGTCTGACGTCACTACTTGAAATATTTGAAAAGGTGATAATAATTGGAGGAGATTCAAAGCGCATACTGCCTATAAAATCGTATCTTTCGCGGTCAGTGATCGTTCTATGAATGTATACTCATAACCCACTTATTAAAATGTCTAGGCTATTTCATCTCAGATCGAGTCCCTTCGACCTTTTTCTAAGATGGAATCACCTCGACCTTTATCTAAGTTAACCCTTTACCCAACGCAGACGATATAAAAATTTATTATTTTAAATATAATTTTTTTAAATTTTTCAGCAATTTCAACAAAACTATATCATGTGGCCCCCTCGTTGGAACGAGCTCGTTCCAACGAGGGGTTACATGATATGGTTTTGTTGAAATTTTTTGAAAAATAATATTTTTTTTCAACTGCTGAATGTGTATATTACGCGGGCGAATGCGGCCGATTCGTTGTGTAAAGGGTAGTGTTTTGTCCAGTATCGTGGAGGGTACAGGAGTTGTTTTTTACTAAATTTGCTATTGTTAAAGTTGTCTTGTTCATTCAAATGAATGATTTATTCATTTCATCATGTGGGTTGTGTACTATGGAAGAGCCTTGTCTGAACATATAAATTTTTGTGATGAATTGACGGTAACATGGCCTAAGGTTGGTAACCAATCACATAATATTATTTTCTTCACCAAGACAAAAACTCATGCGAACATTTTTAGATATGAATTACCCAATAGAAAACCTAGTAGGTGAAGAGTTGAAGAACAACATTGTAGTCTGGTGTGTTTGTGAAGTGATAACCAGTTGTGTAAACGAAAACAAATTGAGAACGAGCATCTAACGCAAACTATATATTGTATTCAGAAATCAACGAATGTAATCCAATGCCATGTGAGAATGGTGCAACATGCGAAGACAAGAAAAATGATTATTTTTGCAATTGTACATCAGGATATACGGGCAAAAACTGTTCTGTAGGTAAGTTTGTCACTTGTTCATTAAATCGCATTCGCCAATATTTAAGAGAAGGGAGTGACAAGTGGGTTGAACACCAAATGGAACCTGTAAAACGGTGGCTTGTATCCTGAGTCGTACGCCCTCCCCCCCCCCCCGAAAATTGTAGAATACCAAGGGTGTGGTAGTCATTTGGAGATTTAGACGCAGCAGTAGACTGCAGTCATTGTGGGCTTCATCTATGTGTTTCTAGTCATGCAGCAGTGCTGACACACGCTCTCTCCAGCATGAGACTTGTTGCATGTGTGGCAGTTAATCGCCGCTTTATGAGGCTCCCTGCCTCATGGCCTCGTGTTCCAATAAACTAAAAGCCTCGTCCTCTGATTGGACGAGAGCTCGCTTAGTTTTTTCTATGTTCACGGCTCCAGTGGCATATGCTGTATTCTGACGTCACCGAGTAAATCATTTGAAAAGATGATAACAAGGGGGGGGGAGATTCAAAGTACATACTTCCCAAATTCGAGGTCAGTGATCATTCTAACAATGTATACTTGCAATCCATTTATAAGAAAAATTTAAGTTATTCCATCTCAGATGGAGTCACCTCGACTTTTAAATGAGATGGAGTCACCTCGACCTTTATTTAAGTTATTGCGGTTCTCGTTTCCAGTGTCATCATCGGATGCACGAGAGGTTTGTCACTAATTTTTTTATCGTTCAAGTTGCCTTGTTCATTCAAGTGCCTTGTTTATTTCGTCATGTGGATTTAGGTTATGGGTAGGGTCTTGTTGGAACATATACGTTATTGAGATGCATTGATGGGAACATGGTATGAGGTTGATAATCAACCACAGGGAATTATTTTACTCAAAAACCTGTGTGAACATTTTTAAATATTGGATTACCCAGTAGAAAACCTGGTATTTTAAGAGCTGAATAACAAGATTGTAGTCTGTTATTTTTGTGAAGTAATAACCAGTTGTGTAAGCAAAAAAGAATTTAGAACGATCATCCAACGCAAAATATATTTTTTTCAGAAATCAACGAATGTAATCCAATGCCATGTGAGAATGGAGCAACTTGCGAAGACAAGACAAATGATTATTTTTGTAATTGTACATCAGGATATACGGGCAAAAACTGTTCTGTTGGTAAGTTCGACAATTCTTCATTAAACCACATACACCAATATTGAAGAGAAAAAAGTGACTAATGGTTTGAACACCAAATGGCGGCCAGTATCTTGATGTGGGAGTCATAACTCCGCAGATTGGGGAATACCACTGGTATGGTAGTCATGTGGGAATTTAGTCGAAGCAGTAGGCTTCGTCCCTGTACTTTCCAGTCAAGCGGCGGTGATCACACAGGCTCTCATCATCATGAGACGTGTTGCATACGTTGCGGTGTTAATCGCCGCATTGTGACCAACCCCCCCCCCCCCCCCCCCCCCCGCACCATGGATTCGTGTTCTAATAAAACTAAAATCATCTGATTGGACGAGAGCTCACTTAGTGTTTTCTATGTTTACGGCTTCAGTGGTATATGTTGTCGTCTGACGTCACTACTTGAAATATTTGAAAAGGTGATAACAATTGGAGGATATTCAAAGCGCAGACTGCCTATAAAATCGTATCTTTCGCGGTCAGTGATCGTTCTATGAATGTATGCTCATAACCCACTCATTAAAATGTCTAGGCTATTTCATCTCAGATCGAGTCCCCTCGACCTTTATCTAAGATCGAGTCACCTCGACCTTTATCTAAGTTAACCCTTTACCCAACGCAGACGATATCAAAATTCATTATTTTAAATATAATGTTTTTAAATTTTTCAGCAATTTCAACAAACCTATATCATGTGGCCCCCTCGTTGGAACGAGCTCGTTCCAACGAGGGGTTACATGATATGGTTTTGTTGAAATTTTTTGAAAAATAATATTTTTTTTCAACTGCTGAATGTGTATATTACGCGGGCGAATGCGGCCGATTCGTTGTGTAAAGGGTAGTGTTTTGTCCAGTATCGTGGAGGGTACAGGAGTTGCTTTTTACTAAATTTGCTATTGTTAAAGTTGTCTTGTTCATTCAAATGAATGATTTATTCATTTCATCATGTGGGTTTTGTACTATGGAAGGGCCTTGTCTGAACATATAAATTTTGTGATGAATTGACGGTAACATGGCCTAAGGTTGGTAACCAATCACATAATATTATTTTCTTCACCAAGACAAAAACTCATGCGAACATTTGTTAGATATGAATTACCCAATAGAGAACCTAGTAGGTGAAGAGTTGAATAACAACATTGTAGTCTGGTGTGTTTGTGAAGTGATAACCAGTTGTGTAAACGGAAAACAAATTGAGAACGAGCATCTAACGCAAACTATATATTTTATTCAGAAATCAACGAATGTAATCCAATGCCATGTGAGAATGGTGCAACATGCGAAGACAAGAAAAATGATTATTTCTGCAATTGTACATCAGGTTATACGGGCAAAAACTGTTCTATAGGTAAGTTCGTCACTTGTTCAATAAATCGCATTCGCCAATATTTAAGAGAAGGGAGTGACAAGTGGATTAAACACCAAATGGAACCTGTAAAACGGTGGCTTGTATCCTGAGTCGTACCCCTCGACGATTGTAGAATACCAATGGCGTGGTAGTCATTTGGAGATTAGACGCAGCAGTAGGCTGCAGTCATTGTGGGCTTCATCTATGTGCTTTCCAGTCATGCAGCAGTGCTGACACACGTTCTCTCTAGCATGAGACTTGTTGCATATGTAGCAGTTAATCGCCGCTTTATGAGACTCCTTGCCTCATGGCCTCGTGTTCCAATAAACTAAAAGCCTCGCCCTCTGATTGGACGAGAGCTCGCTTAGTTTTTTCTATGTTTACGGCTCCAGTGGCATATGAAGTAATCTGACATCACCACGTAAATCATTTGAAAATATGATAACAAGGGGGGAGATTCAAAGTACATACTTCCTAAATTCGAGGTCAGTGATCATTCTAAGAATGTATACTTGCAATCCATTTATAAGAAACATTTAAGTTATTCCATCTCAGATGGAGTCACCTCGACTTCCAAATGAGATGGAGTCACCTCGACCTTTATTTAAGTTATTGCGGTTCTCGTTTCCAGTGTCGTCGTCGGGTGAACGAGAGGTTTGTCACTAATTTTTTTATCGTTCACGTTGCCCTTCTTCATTCAAGTGCCTTGTTTATTTCGTCATGTGGATTTTAGGCTATGGGTAGGGTCTTGTGGGAACATATACGTTATTGAGATGCATTGATGGGAACATGGTATGAGGTTGATAATCAACCACAGGGAATTATTTTACTCAAAAACCTGTGTGAACATTTTAAATATTGGATTACCCAGTAGAAAACCTGGTATTTTAAGAGCTGAATAACAAGATTGTAGTCTGTTATTTTTGTGAAGTAATAACCAGTTGTGTAAACAAAAACGAATTGAAAACGATCATCCAACGCAAAATATATTTTTTTCAGAAATCAACGAATGTAATCCAATGCCATGTGAGAATGGAGCAATTTGCGAAGACAAGACAAATGATTATTTTTGTAATTGTACATCAGGATATACGGGCAAAAATTGTTCTGTAGGTAAGTTCGACAATTCTTCATTAAACCACATACACCAATATTGAAGAGAAAAAAGTGACTAATGGTTTGAACACCAAATGGTGGCCAGTATCTTGATGTGGGAGTCATAACACCGCAGATTGGGGAATACCACTGGTATGGTAGTCATGTGGGGATTTAGTCGAAGCAGTAGGCTTCGTCTCTTCGTGTGATTACACAGGCTCTCATCATCATGAGACGTGTTGCATATGTTGCGATTAATCGCCGCATTGTGACCCCGCACCCCCCCCCCCCCCCCGCACCATAGATTCGTGTTCTAATAAAACTAAAATCATTTGATTGGACGAGAGCTCACTTAGTGTTTTCTATGTTTACGGCTCCAGTGGCATATGTTGTCGTCTGACGTCACTACTTGAAATATTTGAAAAGGAGATAACAACTGGAGGGGATTCAAAGCGCATACTACCTATAAAATCGTATCTTTCGCGGTCAGTGATCGTTCTATGAATGTATGCTCATAACCCACTCATTAAAATGTCAAGGCTATTTCATCTCAGATCGAGTCCCCTCGACCTTTTTCTAAGATGGAATCACCTCGACCTTTATCTAAGTTAACCCTTTACCCAACGCAGACGATATAAAAATTTATTATTTTAAATATAATTTTTTTAAATGTTTCAACAATTTCAACAAAACTATATCATGTGACCCCTCGTTGGAACGAGCCCGTTCCAACGAGGGGTTACATGATATGGTTTTGTTGAAATTTTTTGAAAAATAATATTTTTTCCAACTGCTGAATTTGCATATTACGTGGGCGAATGCGGCCTGTTCGTTGTGTAAAGGGTTAATATTTTGTCCAGTATCGTGGCGGGTACAGGAGTTGTTTTTGTACTAAATTTGTTATTGTTAAAGTTGCCTTCTTCATTCAAATGAATGATTTATTCATTTCATCATGTGGATTTTGGACTATGGAAGGGCCTTGTCGAAACATGACTGTTCTGTTGGTAAGTTCGACAATTCTTCATTAAACCACATTCACCAATAACGAAGAGAAAAAAAGTGACTGATGGTTTGAACACCAAATGGCGGCCAGTATCTTGATGTGGGAGTCAAATCTCTGCAGATTGGGGAATACCACTGGTATGGTAGTCATGAGGGGATTTAGTCGAAGCAGTAGGCTTCGTCCCTGTACTTTCCAGTCAAGCGGCGGTGATCACGCAGGCTCTCATCATCATGAGACGTGTTGCATACCTTGCGGTTAATCGCCGCTTTGTAACCACCCCCCCCCCCTCCCTGCACCATGGATTCGTGTTCTAATAAAACTAAAGTCCTCTGATTGGACGAAAGCTCGCTTGGTGTTTTCTATGTTTACGGCTCCAGTGGCATATGTTGTCGTCTGACTACGTGAACTATTTGAAAAGGTGATAACAATTGGAGGAGATTCAAAGCGCATACTGCCTATAAAATTGTATCTTTCGCGGTCAGTGATCATTCTATGAATGTCTACATATAACCCACTTATTAAAATGTCGAGGCTATTTCGTCTCAGATCGAGTCCCCTCGACTAATATCTAAAATGGAGTCACCTCGAACTTTATCTCAGTTATTGATTGTTTGTTGCCCAGTGTCGCCGTGGGGTACTTTTCCACTTACTGTTCCACTTTCAAACCTTCATCTATTCTCCCCCGGGACGTAAGACAATCCCCAATATTTATCTACCGTGGCATACAAAAAACTGACCCGAACATTCATAGAGTAGCATAGTAATCTTGCAAGACACTCGCTGGATGCCTTTCTTCCTCATAAGGAAAAACTATAAAGAAAAGAAGAGACGCCCACCTTACCATGGCCTTAATTCATGACTTTTCTACCATCTTAGAGCTAAGCAATTAAACATCGTGTGCCTACATGTATCCTTATTAAGCGTGGGTTGCATCTTACGTCCCACACCATCTTGACTTCTCTTTTCTTTTCATTAGTTTAAACAACTTCCTAAAATATATTGAATTGATCAAATTCTGTAGTTAATTAACTTGTGTAACGTATCATCTTACTAGGGAGATTACTCACAAAAGCTCCACGCTTACTTTCAAATTGCTCACTTACAAGTTGTTCTCTTTGTTATCTAATGCACCAATTATCTCAGATTTCGCTTTGTTTCATTTATCTTTTTGTACATATTTTTTTACATCTTACACCGTTTTTCATTTAAATAAAATGTTGTTGATACTAAACCACGAACTTGCTCCTTATTTGAACTGAGATGGAGTCACCTCGACCTTTATCGGAGTTATGGATTTTTTGTTGTCCAGTGACGTCGTGGGGTTCATGAGAGGTTTATGTACTACATTTGTTATCGTCAAAGTTGTCTTGTTCATTCAAGTGCCTTGTTCTTAGGGTAGTATTGGAACATAAGGAATAAACGTATAGTGTTTTCAAGGAAAAAATCTATTCTACGAGTAGGATTAAGACTGAAACCGACGAGCCTCTTAATTCTACGAGTAGAATAAATTTCTTACTTGAAAACACCATACGTTTATTTTGGTTATCCCATAAATCTTTTACAGGGCAGTCGGGCGAAATCATGCTGTTACTCGCTTCAAAACACAGCGAGAAGTGAGGAGCACATAGGTCTAATTCGATGACAAGCATTATTAACAAAAATAAAAAGGCGCGGTGATACATTTCTGTCTAAAAATAATTCCCCGACAAACTTGAGGTAAACTTGCAAAAATACTTCATTAAATGAACAATGTGTAGTGTTTTCTACTGGCTTTGTGTAATACTTTCAAAAAGGTTTAAAGAAAACAACAATTGAACTGGTAATTATACTACACGAATGCGGGGGGTTTAGGGGATATTATTATTAGGGGCTACCTCCAAATTAAGGTAGTGCTATGGTTAGGAGTGGGGTGGGGTTAGGGTTAGGGGTAGTCCCAGAGTAGGGCTTAAGGTTAGGGAGGGTTAGGTCCCGGGGGGTAGGGTTGGGGTCAGTTGTGAGGTTTTAGTTTTAGTAGCCCCTAAACCGAAAAATAGCTCCTAATCCTATTGGTTTGGCTAGGGTGGGGTTTGGTCAGGGGTGGGGTGGAGGTTAGGGTTATGGGTAGCTCCAGAGTAGGGCTTAAGGTTGGGGGGTTAGGTCTCGGGGGTGGGTGGGGGTTAGGGTCTGAGGTGGGCTTTTAGGGTTTAGGGTCAGGGTGGGGTAGGGTTAGGGTTAGGGTGTGGTTTTTGTGTAGGGGTGGAGGGGGTGGGGTTCTGGGTAAAATAAGGTTTTGGACATTCAAAATGTTTTTTTGGTAGCCCATAAACCCGAAATGTTGGGGCATCCGTCCGTCCGTCCGTCCGTCCGTCCGTCCGTTCGTCCGTCCGTCCGTCCGTCCGTCCCCGTCCGTCCGTCCGTCCGTCCGTCCGTCCGTCCGTAATCTTTCTCTCTTAATAGATAAGGTTTTGATATTTGACATGTGGGTATCTAGACGATGTGTCGCGTACCACGGTTGCCATGCTTTGACCTTGAACTTTGACCTTAAGGACAAATTATTCCGAATTCGGGGTTCTTTTCTGACAAATTCGTGTCCGGGCTGTAACTTTTTTCCCTTAATAGATAGGGTTTTGATATTTGGTATGTGGATAGATTATCTCAAGACGATGTGTCGCGTATCACGGTTGCCATGCTTTGACCTTGAAGTTTGACCTCAAGGTCAAATTATTCCGAATTCAGGGTTCTTTTCTGACAAGTTCATGTCCGGGCTGTAACTTTTTTCCCTTAATAGATAGGGTTTTGATATTTGGTATGTGGGTAGATTATCTCAAGGCGATGTGTCGCGTACCACGGTTGCCATGCTTTGACCTTGAACTTTGACATCAAGGTCAAATTATTCCGAATTCAGGGTTCTTTTCTGACAAGTTCGTGTTCGGGCTGTGACTTTTTTCCCTTAATAGATAGGGTTTTGATATTAGGTATGTGGGTAGATTATCTCAAGACAATGTGTCGCGTACCACGGTTGCCATGCTTTGACCTTGAACTTTGACCTCAAGGTCAAATTATTCCGAATTCGGGGTTCTTTTCTGACAAGTTCGTGTCCGGGCTGTAACTTTTTTCCCTTAATAGATAGGGTTTTGATATTTGGAATGTGGATAGATTATCTCAAAGCGACGTGTCGCGTACCAAGGCTGCCATGCTTTGACCTTGAAGTTTCACCCCAAGGTCAAATTATTCAGAATTTGGGTTTTTTTCTGACATGTTCGTGTCCGGGAATGGATTTTAATCAGATTTTTATCTAATGCTTGAAATATTTTAGTATTACGGTTCACATAAGTTTATACCTAACATCGGTTAGTTGCTGCAGGGCCCGCAGAGATGGATTCCATCTCCGTGATATCTAGTTAGAATCTGCGTATGCGGTTGCCACGTGTGCCATTTATTAGCTTTGACTATTGATTGTTATATAGGTGTGGGAATCACCACCCTCCGGGGCCTGGGGAAAAAAACAACTTAATTTTATTTAGTTAGCATTATGATTTGTATTCGTAGCATTTCCTTGTTAATTTTAATTTTTTGTGCTCTAGAAGCTGCGTGTGTGACCTCTCGCTGGAATGAACTCGCGGAGCTCGATATAGTGTTCTGAGAGTAGCAAATAAAAGTTACTCCTTATAATCTAATAATATTTGGTTATTCTCTTTTATTAGATTTTCCCTTTTCCACTTTTGACTTGGGCTTCCTTACCGATAGGCTTGGTATCCATAGTTACATCACCTAAATAAGCTGGTATGTGTAGCTTTATTCCGGGCTACCATTGCACTATTATTGCAAACTCGTATATTTTAGTATGAGTGTGCATATGTATGGGGTGGGTGGGAATTTGGCCATCCCCATTATATATGTGTATGTGGGGGTGGGGAGGTTAGAGGGAGTGATAATAACGGCCATCGCATTCTACTGAACTATGCCGCATAGTTGGGTGGAGTGAGATTGCCGTTATATTCCCTATACAGGAGGAGGTTGCATGTGTGCCACCACTCCCGTGCCTCCTATGCACACCAGAGAACGCCCCCAGAGGTGAAAAAGAGTTTGTTCTGCGTCATGGATGGAAGGTGTTGGGTGTGGCGTATACGCCATCCGTCCATACAATATATTCTGAATATTCATTCTCTGTCCTAGTGGTGGTAGTGTGGGAGAGGGGGGGGGGGGGGTTATCCCTCAAGTGGGTCCTTATCTTAATTCTTTTATTCGCTCTGAGTGCCACAACTCCCGTGCCTCCTATGCACCCCAGAGAACGCCCCCCCCCCCCCAGAGGTAAAGAGGTAAAGAAGAGTTTGTTCTGCGTCATGGATGGAAGGTGTTGGGTGTGGCGTATACGCCATCCGTCCATACAATATATTCTGAGTATTCATTCTCTGTCCTAGTGGTGGTAGTGTGGGATGGGGGGGGGGGGGGTTATCCCTCAAAGGGGTCCTTATCTTAATTCTTTTATTCGCCCTGAGTGCTTGTCCTAAATACATACCGGTGGTAGTCCATATACCACTTTGTTGTTTATGGCTAGACGTGACCACATGATCCAATTTTATCCACCCGCAGTGTTCAATGTTGCTGTCCACTTATCATATCGCAGCCTGCGTCCATAAGACGATCTACACTCTTTATAAATTACCTCTTATGTTGCATATAAGTAAGTTGTATTGTCACACACTCACGTTGCGTTATTTTGTTTTCACTTTTGAATAATTTTGAGTGCACGTATTCACTATGCAACGTTGTGACATATACCGTTATGGCAACTTTATTTAAATATTATTTCTGTAACTGTGATATATGGTTCCCACTGAAGAAGGCCATTAAAGTCGAAAATTTTGGGATAGCTAATGCTCAGTGGAGTTTTTATTTGAAGATAGCTTTTATATAGAGAATATATACTTAGCTTCTTTAACCCTTTACCTAACATGCAAAGCAGACGACACTTGCAAAAAAAATTCTTGAATAACTAATTTTTTTCATTTTTTGTCTCAAAAACATAGGTTATGACCCCTCTTTGGAACGAGCTCGACGAGCTCGTTCCAAAGAGGGGTCATAACCTATGTTTTTGAGACAAAAAATGAAAAAATAATGAAAATTAATTGGCGATTTTTGTGAATAGCGCTGGCCGGTTTTGGCCGTTACGTTGGGTAAAGGGTTAACTAGATAAAAGGGTTTTGTTGAGTAAGTCTCCAAATGCTGATCACGTGCAATTTAATAGCAATCAGTTGTGCGGTTTAATTGAGTTATAGTCTGTATCAATATTGCCAGTTTTGCTGAATTGTGGTTACGATTGAAGACTCGTCTATTAAAACAACACGGTGGAAACATTTGAAGTAATTGGTTAGTCTTGAAAGGCCGACTGTCTACAATTAGTGAGCGGAGAGTTTTGATACTAAACAGTGTTATGGAATTATGAGATGGACGAGGAAGGTCCATTTAACAAGCATTTAATCATTGTTGAGAAAACTTCTATGACATCAGTAGAAAATAAAGTGAAGCTCCATTTTGTTACCTTTCATAAACGTGTATTAAAAGTTACAAAAGGCAAATTAGCTTTCTTTGGCAAATAAATTAGAAGCAATTAAGTAACATCCCATTTTTGTTCTTAATTTAGCAAATGCATTTTAACAATAATTTGCAAGTTATTATTTTTCCCCGAAAAGCAAGTAGCAAATCTTACCTCCTAAATTTTTATATTAATGGAAAAGATAGTGTCTTCATTGTTTGTCACGATGTGCTTACCATTGATATATTAAACAGAATAAAAAGTTACAGAACATCAGAAGATGGTGAAAGCACTGTTCAAAATGCTTGTTATAACTTTAACATTTTTGAAATTTCAATTTTCATGTAAAATTCCCACACTCTTAGTGATGCATTTACTGACAACTTTAGTACATTAAGGCGAGCCAACTGTCATCTAAATCTCTTCCAATGATGAACATTGTCAGCGTTAACTAATGGGATTATATCCAGGGACAATGGCACTCGTCGTCTAGTCCTTAACATTTCTGTCATCATACAAACTGAGCTACTTTGCAACTACTCAGACATGCTGGATATATATTCAGTCTGTATTTTAGTTCAGTATCCGAAACTCAAGATATCTCTATTCCTGAAAGTTGGAAACGATGACAGTCTATGCGAGCAGCCTGTTCATTGGTTAGGTTTATGTGATATGGGTGGTTTTCAACATCCAATGAACAAGGAACAGATTACTGTTATATTGGTCTGTGGTTCCAGTTTTAACAAATATGTCACTTATGTACGTAAAAATGAACCATCACAACCTTTATTATATGTATGTATATAGTTCTACAAACAGAGATCTACCTTCGAACACACTGAATAGAGAATTTGGGACAGGAGCAAGATCTGTGTTGTTGTTTCAGACATTCATTCGCACTTTCTTCAGGATTGAAGCAGACGGTAATATTCTCAAGAGATTCATTTTCACAACCGACTAGCTGAGATCTGTAACCGGATAATATCCAGTTAACCATTTCCATTATTTCACTGAAGCTAGAATCAAAACTATAGGAATTGGAAAGCAGTATTCTCTGAAAACTATTCCGTCGTGTGTATACAAACGAACGTTGTCGAGTTCTCGACAACGTTCGTTTGTATACATACTATGGAATAGTTTCTGCGGTTACTCGGTACTCACGGAAATTGCCAATCATTAATGAAGTCTTGAAATTGCCAATCATTAATGAAGTCTTTAACGCCAAATTCGATACACTCAGTACATTTGTCCCCTCGCTCTGTTCTGAGATAAAATACAATCAGAGACTCTTACACATGTTTGTTTGTATTTTGTTTCTTTCCTATTCTTCTGGTCACATTTTTTTCAGTGTCAAAGAATGATTGTCCAGTTGAGAAGGGCTACAGTCTATGGAATTACACCGACATGACACTTTGCTTAAAGTACAGTTTGACCAGTGTAATTAATCAAATGGATGCCAAGAACAAGTGTGAAAAAGATGCCGGGCATCTCGTGGTGATTGACAGCAATAGAAAGAGATTGCTTATTGCTGATATTTTGAACTCACTGGGAGCACCGACACAAGGTAATGTAAGACGTTTTACAAAAATAATCCTAGTCTCATGGCATTCGATCAAAAAGTGTTTCATAAGTCCTGCCTCCAGTGCTTTCACGATCTCCCTAACTATTAAATCGACTCTTTCTCTCATGTCATTACCCTTCACATTTTCATCCCATTTTTCCATTAGTATTCTAAGGAGTTTTGTTCCATTAGGCAAATATTTGGGGCATTCGAGAATGAAATGTTACATGATCTCCATTACTCCTAAATCACACATTTGGCACACTCTCTCCTTGTTTTTCCCGACCATCCCCTCACCTGCAGTGACTTTGATATCACTTTGAACGACAAAGAAGACCCCCCTTCCCCCCCCACACCACCACAACTTGCCAACAGCTTGAGTTCAGATCCATGCTACTGAACCACTTGGCTCCTCTCAAAGAATCAAGATAGAGGGAGTGGATCGACATCCATTACTGACCGGTCATTCAACTTCCGATAATCAACACAGAAGCGGATAGTCCCGTCCTTCTTATTAATACAGACAAATGGACTTGCCCAAGGGCTTATTGACGGCTCAATTACTCCTCGATTGAGCATTTTCTTTATTTCCTCCTTCTCAATTTGACGCTTTCCAAATGGAAGTCTTCTCGGTGGTTGTTTCACTAGAACAGAATTCCCACTATTGATTACATGCTTGACCTTATTGGTTCGACCAAGGTCATCTGATGATCTAGCAAATACATTTTGGAATTCTATCACAAGCAATACCAATTGAGATCTTTCTTTTTAGTTCAAATGAGTAGAACTCCTATCCATCAAATCACCTAGATAAGGAGGCAATGTCTGCTTTTTTCCAGATTCCTTTGAAATTTGTAAATTGGCCAATCGGTCAGTTTGGCATATATTATCATGGTAATGGGACTCACATTTTGTTTAATATTGATTTCCTATATAATGTCACTGGAACACCATCTAAATTTAAAACTCTAACAAACTTTTCCTTTTTTGGTATCAATGATGAGTCCTCTGAGAGGTGCACAATTTTGACTCTGTATGCTCAACAAAACCATCAGGTGCTAAGTGATCTCCATTTGTGATATCTACAGATACACTTTATGCAGTGTGTGTATCTGTTGTAATGGTTTCTCTGAATTCAACTCTACAAACCACATTGGCCTACCGTCCTTTCCAACACTGATTTCTCGTTCATCAGTCTGTCACATCTGCCTTTTATGATCAGTTTTATTTACATATTTCATTACAAAGTCTTATCCAAGTATTCCATTGGATTCCATATCACAAAGTACCAGAGGCTGTTCATACATTTCACCATCAATGTAAAGCTCTGCATTATGAATTCCACGAGTTTTCAACTTCGTCCCATTTACACTATGGAGAGCAGTGGGAGCAGTTTTTAGATGGATTGTCCTATCCACTTTTTCAAAAACAGACTTTGAAAGGAAAGATGAGGTGGAACCACTGTCTATTAAAACTCTGAAGGGCACACCCATTATATACAATTGTGAATAAAAGACATTGTCCCATTTTTCTAACAGTTCTCCAACATTTCTAACTCTATTCTGACCCACTGTATAACCTTAGGGCCTTGTGCCCTCCAGCAATACACGTTTCTCTGTTGGATTGCTCGACTCCCATTTTCCTGCTTATTAGGCTTGGGAAAATTGTTTGACACACTATCAAAGTTATCTCGGTAACCTTCTGGTCTGTGGGGCATTTGACTGACAGTCTGTTGTTAACTTGTTAATGTTGCCTTTGTGGGCAATTTCGATAAAAATAATTTGAAGATTCACATGCAAAGCATGTTTTTACAGCGCTTGATTCTTCTGAACACCGCCTCGCTTCTGTGGCCTATACAAAAAATTATTTCCCTACTTATCTAACCTATTGATAATTTGTTTCAGTGCAGTAGTCTCATACTGTGCAATCTGTATATTTTGTTTTCGAGTATTGTCAGCTGTGACTTGTGTTAAATTGGTTTTCTTCCTGTCAAAGCAATCTCTTAAAATGGTTTTACAGCTTTTAATAACTGTAACAGCTTCTGGGATATTTACCCACCCTCGGTCCAAACATATGCATCTCATCTCAGGTGAGATATCCTTATACAACCAGTTAACAGCCAAAACTTCTTGTGCACTACTATCTAGATCATTATAAGTCTTCTGAGCTGCAAGCCTAATATCATCATCAAATGGAGCAATTGATTCCAGCTTTGTTAGCCAACTCATCTGCTGGTGAGTACATCCGAATGTCTGACCAAGACTAACTTACAATCTGCAGGCTAGCCCCCTCAGACATGCAGCAAGAGTCAGAACCTTGTCCCTCTCACTCCACCTCACAAGCTCCGCACAATCCTCAAAGTGCAAGATATATTCACTCCAATGTTCCATGCCACAATAGGACCGACCACCGAGGTATTCCACTTATACATCCCAGCTCCCATTACCAACCACTTCCCTCTGGTCATAATCATAAACGTCTCTATCTTGCATCTCATAAGGTCCTCTTTCCATGCCTCTCCTATCAGTCCTCTCCTTCCTGAAGGAGTCGGGCATCAGATTATCCACATGCTCATCACATCTTCATATCTCCCATTAATTTCCATCCGGCCTTCCTTGTCAGGCTCCATTACTGGCCCCTTTCTGTTAAAAATAACCTCATTGTCTGGGGATTCTGCCATGTTACTTTGGTCAAGGTCTCAACTGGACTACAACCAGCTGATTTTTACTCAATATACTCCTTGCGTTGGTTTGTATCATGGTTGTCAACTGGAATTTTGATATCCTACTTCTGACACCAGAGTGTAACAGGCTGGCTTGTTGTGGACAAGAGCAAGAGTCCTCCTGTGAGTGGCTGTGTATGCGTGTTATATGGTATACTGATATCGTTCAGGTTTCTGACACCACTGCACAGAATTTGTGGAAATACACAATTACTTTCTGAGTTGGCTGACACTTGGAGGGTATAGGTTTGGCTCACTGACAAGGGAAGGTCAAATATTGCTGTTATAACTCATCGGGCATGGCATCTGAACGTCATTCTAGTCTCACCTCCTACACATCAGGTATTACATCTCGTCCA
This sequence comes from Pictodentalium vernedei, assembly GCA_031216915.1. NCBI lineage: Eukaryota > Metazoa > Mollusca > Scaphopoda > Dentaliida > Dentaliidae > Pictodentalium > Pictodentalium vernedei. The sequence continues at coordinate 477,097,949 of CM062292.1, read as the reverse complement.
CTGCAAGTTTTTTTTTGTTAGCAGGGCGTTTGGCAGCGAAAGGTTAATTACCGATATGCCGTGCCAGTAGCATTCTGTTGCGGTGATCACTCTCTGATGCTGTCTGGCGTTTTTTTGGCTCATTGTTCTCATCTGATATATTTCTACCATTTTTGTCCAGATTTACGTATACCTTTTTTCTGTTTGGGTTGTGAATTTTCTTCATTGCTCTCAGAGTAATCCACTTTCCTTGGGTTGACTTAGGTTCTGTTTGCTTGAATAGATCTATTATTGTTAACTCTGGCTGCAAGGATGAAATTGAGTTAAGACATGTTATAGGGTCTGGCCTTCTACTGATTTTGTTGGTATTTTTGTTTTAATGTTGTGTAATATGATGGTCTTGAAGTATTCATGCCAGACAATATTACAGTGGAACCCTGTTAATTGAATAGCCCCATTGGCAATGAAATTTATTCAATTAATAAGAGTATTCAATTAACAGGGATTGTGTCAATTTCCTGTATTTTACATATAAACTTAGCATTTATTCTATTATATATTGTTTGACAGAGCTCCATGAGCTCTGTCAAACAAGATACAATAGATTGAATACCTGTATTGGATGTACTGAGGCCAAATAGGTCTATAAACAAAGGGAAACTGGGGAGAGTCAGGGTAGTTTCTCAACAGGTTACAAGATTTGTTATTCAATTAACAGGACTTTACACTGTAACCTATATTCAGTTAACAGGTCAAATTTGTACTGGAGGTGTGGTAAATGGTTTTGTGTTGGGAAATTTTATTCAATTATCAGGGATATACAATTAACAGATATCCAATTAATTGGGCTCCACTGTATAACCTTTTCGCTGGCCTAATTAATGCTAAGTTACCTTTCATTTAATTTGTTGTATCGGTTTTTCAATACATGAAAATCTTTTGACGATGCTATTGCCCCGAGTATTAATGCACTGGATGGCGTTAGTTCATGTACCGTCTTGTTTAATTTCTTTTCATTTTACATCCGTTATCCCTTTTGTTTTAAAATAATGTTTATTTCAATCTCATCGTTGTCTTGTATTTCTTATGTTCTTAGAATTTGTGGATATCCGGCATTCAACACCAAAAATACACATATAGTTTACTCGACCAGGGTAAATACCGAAGTATTCCACTTATATATTTATTAATGCTTAAGGTCACATATTTCTGTACAGTGGCTACTCGTTCGTGACCGCAAGATGAATATAATGCTAAGTCAATGCAATGCAACAAAACCGTATCATGCGACTCCTCGTTAGAAACAGCTAGACGTGGTCGTTTCAATGAGGGAATCATATAATATGGTTTCCTTAAAATGTTTTGAAAAATATACGTTTTTCAACTGATTTGTTTGTAAATACCCGTAAGCAGCCGATTCGTTAGGTAAGGAGACGTCCAAATCACTAGATTGATGTTCCAGGTGTTTTCCGCAAGCATTTCGTCGCTAAGATCGACCATAGCAGGCACATTGATTGTTATTGTGATTGTATCTTATTTGTAGGGCTGAAACGGTTGGCTCATTTTCACAACCGACTAGACGAGAGCTGTAACCAGATAATATCCAGTTAACCGTAGCCATTATTTCACCGAAGCTGGAATCAAAACTATAGGAATTGGAAAGCAGTATTCCCAGAAACTATTCCGTAGTGTGTATACAAACGAACGTTGTCGAGTTCTCGACAACGTTCGTTTGTATACATACTACGGAATAGTTTCTGCGGTAACTCAGTACTCACGGAAATTACCGATCATTAACGAAGTCTTGAACGCCAAACTCGATTAGTTCTCAATATATGCAGCGCTGCTTCGATGTGTAATCTATCCCAAAGGAGAAGCGGAAGATTTACTACGTTCTAACCGTGGAATAATGATCACTATCGATATTTCGGATAACCGGTTGACGTTTTTTTAATCGGTTAAGTGGGTAACCAGTTTCAAACCGGTTATTCGGCTAGCCATTTCAGTACTACTTATTTGTCTAAAGGGTTGTTACCGGCCACGGTCGCTGCAGGTCACCTAAATTAATTCCTAATGTCGTGTTGGTTGCTGTGCCAGTTTGGGTGTTTTCTATTGAGTACCCACACTCCCAACAAAGAACCATTCTCAATGGGTACAAAACGTTGGAACGACGTATTGCAATCGTCAGCCTTTTTTCTTTCTTTCTTTTTCTTTTTTTTGTCAGACCAACACTTAGGATACTTCCCCTTAACTTACACTCACGAAATTTGGTACGTTAGTCAGGAATATGAACATCTTGCCCGCAAAACTATCTGTTACCCGAAATATCAATTTTCTTTTTATATTTTTCAATATTTTTTAATATAAATGCTTCTATCAAAACCGTCTCTTTAACACTTCGGTTATTACATCTTCAGTTAAAAAACATGACTAAATATGTTTGTTTACTCATGGGAAATTCTTAATTTCTCAGAGACATTATTGGGGTTATAAGTCGGAAAAATTCAACTTTGTCCGATTTTCATGTAATTTTAATATATTGTATATTTATTTAATTATTTATTGGTGTTTAAGGTCACATATTTATGTACAATGGCTAATCATGACCGCGACAGTTTTACGGGTGGAGGAAGCTGGAGTACCCGGAGAGAACCACCGAGCAGCGGCGAGCAACTGTCAGCTCTCCAACATACTAACTCCACACAAGCAGGGTTACCATTGGTTGAAGACAAGTGCACCATCGACGTGCAGTACGCCTTAGTACACAACGCCACCGTGCCCCCACGCGGACAATGGAGATAAAGGGTCTTGCCCAAGGACACAACGCGGTTGCCGTAGGTGGGATTCGAACCGAGACATCTCGGCTTGCAGCCTGCACCTCTACCTACTGAGCCACCGCTCTACCAATATGCTGTACAACTCAACAAATTAGGAAACAGCCGTTTTGTGTTTTATTTTTTAGATTTCGCCATTTTTGACGTTTTAACGTCTCTTCAAATTTTAGCATTTTCGTATTAAAAACGCTGATTTTTGTGACATGCGTAGCTGCATAGTTCTAAAAGATGCAGCTCTCTAACTTCGCTCATCTATTCTCGGTTCTTTGAATTTGATCCATCCAATTTTACTTATCGGAATTTCGACACTTCGTTGGAAGGAGCCGGATTCTAAAAGTTTATTTTTAAAATATTTCAAATTCCTGCTCATTTTAAAGCTATTTCTCTGAAATTTTTGTGAAAATAATCTCAGCCAAAAAAAATATATCTAAAGGTGTACTGCCATCGTATCGAATTCTCATGCGTTATATCTGAACGCTGCGGTTATGTCATAGATGGGCATATGGTTAAAATTTAAGTTACATACGTTTTTTCTGAATATTTAGTATCTTGTGGAGCTAAAAAAATAAGAGATAGCTGGTTTTTTTATGTTTTTCGATTTGGCGCCATCTTGACGTTTTTTACGTCGCTTCAACGTTTAGCCTATTTTGACTCTGGGGTGATGTCAAAAGGTGGGGTATGGTCAAAAATTGAAATACGTCCGATTTCCCTCAGATTTTAGTAGGTTGTAGTGGAGCTTTCAAAATTAGGAGATAGTTGTTTTTGTTGATTTTTTTTTTTTTGGGGGGGGGGGGGGTGAGGAATTTTCTTTCGAACTGGTGGCATTTTGAAGTTTTTTTCGTCACTTCAAAGTTCAGCCTATTTTTGAAATATTTCATTAAAAATAATGACACCTGATTCCGTCATCCCATAACTATAGAAGATATAGCCACTAAACTTCGTACACTATTTTATACTCCTTGGAAATTATCCAATGCTACTTTTTTATTTCAAATTTACGCATTTGACGTTTTTGTTCTACGTCTTTAATTTTCAACCTCTTTTTCAGGCCTCCTCTTTACAATTTTGTGGCCTGCAATCTCCGCAATACACCATATTTAAAAATGTATTACCGGCCTGAGAAATTCTCAGCCGTTTTTTCCCCAAACGCTGGGGTGACGTTATAAAGGGTGATGTGGTCAAAAATTAAAATAAGACGTCGAATTTTTAGGAAATTTTGTGTGTGGTAGATCTCAAAAAATTAAAACATAGCTGTTTGGAGAATTGTTTTCGCTTTGGTGCCATTTGACGTTTTTACGTCACTTCAAAGTTTAGCCTGTCTCTGACATTATTATTGTTATTATTATTATTATTATTATTATTATTATTATTATTATTATTATTATTGAATCAACTAAAGGTTTAAACTAATACAAGGTTTTAATGTTTTTACAAGGTACCCAACATGCATCTTTATTACATGTCTGTTCTATGTAATCCCCATCCACAATAACACTAAACCACGTGGAATGTGAAAATCTGTTCCGCACATATGTGCGGAACGGAAATCGTTGACGGCCTATTTTTAAATAGAAGCGAAATTTCACTGGAATGTTATACAAATGATGCAACGGAATTACAATTTGAATCGCAAGCGATACCTGAAAATCAAGGCTTTGGTTATCTGGTCCTAGTTTACCAGTAAAGCAGAAACTGAACATCTCAGTAGAAGTTGCGATGTTTGGTTTCAGCTTTGTTAGTTTCCGGGTGAACGAACGTACTCTAGGATCAATTGACAGAAACAAGGTCAATATTTCTTGGGATGCAGGTACCGAAAACACATGGAAAATAAAAACAAAACAAAAATTTACTTTTTTTTCCCCCTGTCAAACGATTCCTCACATTTAGTTTTCCGATCGGTCACCGATCCGATTCTTTTGGGAATACGAGCTATTCATTACCCACCGCTCGTGGACTTTCCACGCGGACTGCCTTTGATTTAACCCTTCGAGCCTAAACGACCGTTCTTGTGGACAGGGAGATGATAGTTATCATTTCATTGAGTAGGATGGCTGCTAATGAAGTTATGGGTAGACCAATCAATATTTTTAACGTGCAGCTCCGAAGCCCCCAAATAGTGAATATGGACTCTTCTAGTTGATGATGTTGAACTGAAATGGAAGATACCACCAGAGTTCAGAGGGTTAAATAACGTCCATTAAAGATATATAAATAACCTTCGTGCCCCTTGATGAATATACCAATCAATAAGTATTTATTTCACATTGAAAACATTAAGATATTATCACATTTTGTGAAACCACAAGGCGCAATTCAGGCCTTTAAATTCTTGCAAAATAACGACGGTAAATGCTGTGCCCAAATAATATAATTGCGCCCAAATTATGCGGTGTTTGAAACTTTTTCCAAAGTTTTGCAGTGTTTCGGCAATATATAGTTTGGCCAAGTTTCCCTGATGCTTGCAATACAGGTTAGCGCTTATCTTCGAATCAAACAATGCAACAGATAAATAATTTAAAAAAAACCCCACAGAGTTCGCCATAGAAAAGCAATCTGTGTCGACAGTGTCGTATACGACACTGTCGACGCCGATTGCTTTTCTTTGGCAAGTTCTATATGATCATGCTTTCAAAACTGGAGATCTATTATAATCATGTTTGTGGCATTTCCTATTAAACGTCAAGCGTAATTTACATTCAAATAGGTCTTTGGCTCCACACTGCAAAACTAAGAAGCCTTCTTGAGTAAACTTACGTCAAGGGGTGGTGAGAACCAGTGATAATGGTGAAGACCTACAACAAGGGGGTTGTAAACTATAATTTTAAGAGGAGGACCTGAAATCTAAAACAGATGCCAAGAAGAAGAAAATACCGGCGCTTTTTCTCCAACCATGCAGGCCACAATACGGCCGATCCATATTTGCCGTTGTGCCCAAATTAGACTGATCTAAAGGTCTGGCGTAATCTTACACCTATACCAGCGACAGTTTTTCGTTCATAATAATTTAGTAAACAAAAATTGTTAATAGTATTGATAAAGTCATTAGATTTAATCAAATGAAGATTTTGACGAGAAACAAATCTGATTGAAAGAAAATGAATATCTGTTTTCGTTTTAAATTTCTTCGTCTGGTATATCTAGTACGGAAAGGTGAACCGTCCGGAGTATTCCAGAGTTAATCTAAGCATTCTCGGAGGACTATTTACGGGTTAGACTGGTTCCATGCCATTATAACCGTGGGGAACGACCGTCGATATCTGCTGTGAAACAATGGTGTTCAACTGATGACTCGGAGACAAATTAAAGATGATAACAATTTAATAGCGAATTTGGTATTCCAAATATCTAACAGCAATCAACATTTAATAACCGGACTTGTTGGATATCCGAACAATTTTACAGCAATAGCTCATGGGATTTCTCAATAAAATGAAGCAGAGTAACGTTTGGAAATCCAAACCATAACTGAATTCTTACTTGTGATCAAGGCTATATATACAATATAATAAATGTGTCATGTCATAACAAGTTTACTTGATATAAAGATTAAAGTAAGCTTTCACTGGGTCTTAATGATATGCCTTATTAACTTAGTGAATAGAGCTTAAATAAACAATGGAGGAAAACAATGAATAGAGGCAACTTGTTAACAACTTCTATAAGAGAGGCTTGCTGTCACACGACGATGAAGAAATATGCCAAATTTGAAATAAATGAAATTAAATTGGATAAAATGCGAATAGTAGATTGTGAATGCAGAATAATAACAGTAAATTTGTCTTTTTGATTCGTAAGTTTATCATGGTCTGTACACGCGCCGGTGATACCATAACAGCGTCGAATACCTTCCACTATTTTACTGGTGGCTTGAAACCTTCGTTTTAGTCCTGTGAAAAGTCCAAATGAATACTTCCATGTGTAATGATATTCATCAATCTTAATCTCTTTTACAGATTCGGTCTTTATTGATGGCGTCAAGACGGGAAGCAACAAGTTTGTGAACTTGAAGGGGGAAGCAATGGCCTGGGTGCATTGGGCCCCAGGAGAACCTGATTGGGGCGATGAAGATTGCTTGATTGCTAACTTGTATTACGATTTTTCACACATGGACGGATTCTGTGATAAGTCACGTAACTATTTGATGTGTGAGATTGACGTATAACTTTAGTTGACAGAATTATCGAACTAAAAAACTTCAGTTAATATTGAGTACGGGATTGTTGTTCAGTATCTTTGCACGTCATATTCTGTGATTTCCCTTTGGAATCAAAAGGTTAAACTTTACCAAGGTGACTTTTTACAAACAACAGCAGACTCAGCAGACAGATAAAAGAAATCCGTCTCGTTCAAAACCGTGTGTTTCGAATTGCTTTCTTCCCAGGCTAAGGCAAAGTGAAAAGGTTCGAGTCTCGAAAAACATTTTCGACAACTGTTGTATCGCCCAAAACTCTCATATGCTTGCCGCAGTTTCTCTGTTACCATTGTTGTTTGAAATACCTGTGAAGTCAATGAACAGAAGAAGTCTATTTGTATGTGTCCACACAACAACACAAGTTAGATACGCAACTTATAAGAACCCATTAGCAAGAAAAAAGTGTAGATTATTTCTCTTCAAATTTCAGCTTTGTCTCAAATAAACACGACATTTCACATTGGCGTAGCCACAGAGGAGCCAAGTGGGGCCTACACACTTCCGAACATTTTGCTAAAATGGTCCCCAATATTGGGCCTCACAGCACTCAAGAAATTCCCCAGCTTCGTTCTCAGAGCACTGAATTTTGCAAAATGTCCTTGGGAGTGGGAGGCTTAGTTCTGATTAGGACGCTTACGCTGTTACGACCTCCTTCCATTTCTCTTAAGGGAAGAGGGGAATGGTGTAACGACCGGGATATTCTAGTTCGGACTAGGGGGGACCCAGGCTCTCTCATAGCGACCTTCCAAATATAATGTTCCCCCCCCCCACGCCCCCCCCCAAAAAAAAATAGCTAGTGCACCACCTGCTATAAAATCATGGATACGCGCCTACCCCATTAGAAAGTAGTAGAAAGTACTGATTATTTTTCAAACAAATTTCATCTTTGTCTCAACTGAACAACACTGGTAAACAAGAGAGGACAGTGAATTTCGATCTGCTTATCTTGACATTTTTCTCCCAGGAGCAACGAAGAGACTCGCCTATTGGAAAAAAGAAACACGAGATCTTTGAATCTTTTATGTGCCCCTTGATTTCGTAACATTTTATTTCTGAAATCTGAACATATGTGTCTGTTCTTCTATCCTTGAGAAAGACACTGGGTAAAGAGAGTGGGTCTTGACAATGTGCTTTAGAGCATACAACACTTCTTCATCCGCTACTAATCATGGCTGTGTCTGATTTGTAGGTTGTGGAATCTGACAGATGCCCAACGCTGTTCAGCGGTTCTCTACGGGTACTTCGTCCAACAGCATTCCCCCAAAATGTCCAACAGATGAAAGTGACGTTCAACTAACGTTGACAAAGATACAAACAAACAAACAAACAAACAAACAAACAAACAAACAAACAAACAGACAAACAATTAAATCCGAACGATTGCTTGTGTATAAGAGGATTATAAGCCGATTCACAGCCGAAAAATATTAAAAGCTACAATCGCACTTGGTTCCTCACACTGCGAGCCGCTAAGCCTTTACAATTAATGAGTTACACAATATAATTAATAACAATTAATACAAATGGCTAAACAATTAATTAATACTCTTATTTTTCTTGCATACAGTGAAAGGAAATAACACACCATGAACGTTGGAACACAAAAATAATTGCTATTAAAATGCGATTTGTATTATTAATATTTTCAGGCCGTGAATCGGTCTATAACAAGTGTATCACAAAGCGATCGCGATGTCATTGGGGAAAATATCACTTTTAGGATCACAGTACAGAAGAAAGTGGTTATTATTTTCACAGACTTCAAAATTTCATCTTCTTGTTGGTAGTTTTATCGACCACTTTCATGACAATGGCTTTGTGTTCCATTTACCATGTGGTACATTCATAGCATGAATGTCGAAAGGGGACTTCAATTTCCAGACAAATTATTAAAATTTGGCCGTCAGATTGTGAGGGGAGGGGGGGGGGGGAGGGTCAAGTGAGAATATTAATAATTGTCTGCCTCTATCCTGGGTGTATGGAAATTTCACTGATTTGGGAACTGATGCACCGCGGGGCAAAGCTGAAAGCTGTATCAGTTTTCAAACCAGTGTAAATTTCAATAACCCGGAAATACCAGGGAATATTTTATCATGGACTCCCTTCATTTTTATTTGAATTTAGAAGTATGCAACTCATTATATTTTGTTTCACCGTCCTCTTCAAACTCTTTCAAGCCAAACAGAATGAATTGTATTACAAGCCTGTTACTTTTCCGCCAGTTCCATATTTACAAATACGGACGGAACAAATATTCCATACGAAATTCTCTTCACCTGACGTCATGGAGCCAACAATGTAGCTTAACTCTGCCCATTTTTGTAATCGGTCAATCGAAATGTCGCATTCTGACCCAGAATCAACCCCAAGGCTGCGGTGACAGCTTATAATAAATCGATTGTCAATCGAGACGTGGGGTGGGGGGGATGAATAAACATTTTTCCATGAACGCATGATGGCCGAATGGGTGGACGGAGAGGCCAGAAATCAATTTGTTTCATGTTCTAGATTGTTTTCTTTTCATTCTTTGAGTAATTTTATAGACTTTTTATGACAAGTACACCCATATAAATGTTGATTTTGCCATTTTTGTAGATTTGTAGCAATCATTCAATGTGTCATTATTCATTTTTTTTATAGGCAGTCGAACTGTTTTAGATTTTTACTCAATAGTGGGTTAACCGAAATAGCAGTAGCGACATCTGATATATATCTCCCAATAGAACAGCTGGATAAAAACAGAAGTGACTTATCAAGACAAACCATGCAAATATAGAATATACCCATAGTAGGTTGGTGTACCAAATGTTCACCACGAGTGGTGAACATTTGGTACACCAAGCTACTTTGGGTATATTTTACTTATGCCATGATCGTCAGATTATTAAGAGTCGCTATTATTTTTTCTCGATTTTACTGAGCACCAGACGTACATACGAGCGAATCTGTTTTTGTTTACACGAGCATAGGTGGGCGGTACTTCCGCTGTCAATTTTATCCCCGAAACGAAATGAAAAACGAAACTGAGCCTTTTTCGTTTTAATAACATAATAACATACTATTTCGAGTTATGCATGCTTTATTAACATGAGACAATGCATGTTTGTTAATTTTTGGCACTGTATGAGGTAATCCCATTTCAAAACGTAATAAATAATTGCCACTTCCTTTCACTCGTCGCGAGGCGACGTGCGATAAATTTAGACAAGTTTGCACTCACCAAAGGTCAACGGGGATGTAGTTCTGTTGTAGCTGTACATTTTTACTATTGAAATCCCATTACTGACCTGTTCATCATGGTTGGTGTGTAAAGCTAAATCTTATGTCATAGGCTTTTCATATATAGTGGAATAGATAATCATAGTATAAATATTTATATATCACTTTCAGACTTATGACTCCCAGGTGACGATCCTGGTTTGAGATATGGCCATGCCCTGATATGAACTAACTGTAGGTTAGTGGGTAGGTACTCACTGAAAACTAATAAAAGTAATTCATAGTAAATAAGGATCATGTAAATCTCAATATTTTTTAATTTTTTCAACTATTCCCTCCTCAAAATTGACACCTCTGGATATGCGTATAAAATGTGTTACCGGACATTGACAGTCCCATATGAGTATATATAGAGAGTTCAGAAATTGGTCGGAAAAAACTATCAAATAGGGAAACAATTTGGAAAATGGTTGGGTGGGTGGGTGGTCTGACATGTCTAAAATTAAAAATCATCATATGTACCTGGAGAAAATTTCCGACCTCATCTCGCGGTGTCAACTGGAAAAAAAAACCTTTTTGTTCGATTGCACCAAAATTAACGAAATTAAATTATATAACACGCAAGTTTTGACTCAGATGCGAATATCTCTAAGATAACGGTAACTATTTGAACAAAATTTCTATTTATATCTTTCTATTTACGTATCAGGAGGTTTCAGACGAATGCAGAGAAAGCAAGGTTACATTTATACACAAAAAGAGGGAAAGGGGTGTGTTGGACAATTATCGGGGGATTTCTGCCAGCAGAACAGTGGAAAAGTTTTCTGCAAAGTCATATATGGGATATTAGAGGATGTGATTGAAGAGAAAGGGTTTTCAGCGAGAGATCTAGAAAGCTTTCAGGAAGCGAAGAAGAGTCGCTGACCATCTTTTCATACTGACCAAAAATGGTAGAATCTGCAAAAGCCAAACATAAAAAGATATTTAAGGCCCTTCTGGATGTGAAAAAAGGCATATGATAGGGAATGGAGGGAAGGAATGTGGCGAAAGCTTGAGGTCTTGGGCGTGTGAGGTGAGTTTGTTGGAATGCTTAAACCATTATATAAAGATGAACAAAGTGAACTTGGCCTGGGTAACGTAACAACAAAACATGTGGCTATGGAGATAGGCCTAAAGCAGGGGTGTATCCTTTTGCCAATTCTTTTTAGATTGTAAATTAACGATTTGGGAGATGAAGTCCTACATAGCGACAAAGGGATAGCAGTTGGAGACCTGAAGATCCCAGGGTTAATTTTCGAACATGATACGGTACTAGTGTCAGAAAACCAATGAGTGGGTGTGTGGGTGTGGGGGGGGGGGGGGTAGAAAAAATGTTGCGGTACTTGTTAGAGGATTTGAGAACAAATGGAGACTTGAATTAAATGAAAGCAAAAGAAAAGTTTTACCGGTGGGTCGTAAAGTGGAACCTATTCGAAAGTGGAGAGAGGGAGAGTTCTGTATTCTAGAAGGTAGCAGCAAACTTCTTAGTGTAGGAGAGACGTTTGACTACGAGTATGTAGGGGGTAAATATAAACATTACGAGAAGGAGCATCTACCGAATCACACGAATAAACTAACTGCGAAGGGGAGCCGAATCCTTAATCAAATGAAACTCATAATGAGAACAGCTTCAATATGGTGTTCGTGGGGAAAACAATTTGGGAAATGGTGGGTGTACCAAGTATAACATATGGTACTGAAGTACCTCTAAACGAAATGGCTTTAAAGAGCTTGGAAACTCTACAGAACGATGCAGGCCGATGGATAACGGGATCGAGTAATGCCGCAGCACAAGAATCAATAAGGGGTGAGCTTGGGTGGATGAGGATTAAGGACAGGATAGACTTAAAAGAACTCTGGTATCTTAACTATTTAATAAATCTCCCCGACAGCCGATGGTGTAAAATTATATTCCGAATATTTGGAATTCAAACATAAAGACAAGGTGGAAAGACCAGGTGAGGGAGTTAATAGAGAACTATTCAATGGAGATCTCGAACTTAGAAGTGGGCACAACCCAGGGTAAACAAGCCGTCAGAAAAAAGAATGATGACGGATTGTAACCCGGATTGGCGAGAGGGGGTCAAAGCAAAGCGATATTTGGGTAACGTGCATGATAAAGAGAAGTTAGGCTTTGAAGAGTACTTTGATGGCACCTTTGGGAGTCGCTATTGTTCAAGCTGAGGTCGTGGTTTCTTGAGCTGAGGGGAAAGATTGGACAAACGGCGAAAAGGAGTGCCTGATGTGTAATTTAGGCGTGGTGGACATCCTGGAACACTTTCTACTAGAATGCTCAAAATATCAGTCTAACAGAATAAGATTCACTATAGGAGTATAATGGGGAAGTGGGGTGGGAGAATGAAGGACATGTGGTTTGTGGGTGATACAAAAGAGAGGGTTAGTATCCGTATCGGGGAGATTGGGATGAACTGGGATGTCATCAAGCAGTTCGTCTCCGGGTGTTTGGAGGAGAGAAGAAGCGTGAGAATAGGTTGACAGTTGGGAGCACAGGGTAACTAAAGCCTTCTCACGTGAGGACCACAACAAATCAGCGGTCGGCCAAAGTGTTATATTAGTTATCCTTGTGTTTTCCAGGGTGTATGGGAATTTACACCGGTTTGGGAACTCATGTGAGTTCCCAAACCAGTGTAAATTCCCATACACCCTAGAAAACACGGATAACGGATTTATTTCCAAGAATTTTGGTGTACTTAATACTTTAACCTACATTGTGGGCAAAAACTGACAGAAAATTTGTACTTTGCAAGTTTCTTAAATAAAACCAGACAAATGTTAATGTCATTGGAACTGGCTCAATGAGCCATTTCCAATGACATCCACATCTGTAATATGTTTTACACATAAATATTAAATGTCCTGTATTTTTATTTTTGTTCTAACATAATCAAGCAGAAGGTATGAATTAATAATTAAAAATAGGTACCTTTTTAGCTATATAGCTTGATCTTGTATATTCTTGTTTTTACACCGTGGTTAAACACGGTGTACAAAAAGCCACTGTGGATTGTAAGTTACACCGTACCTCTCAGCCAATCAAAATGCAGTATTTTGTTTCATTTGGAAATAATAATTATGATTATATCCGTCACAGGCTGCGTTTTTGTTTTTGTTTTTAATTCAAGTACACGTCAAAATTGAGCAGTGCGATGTTTGAATTTCAAGTTAATGGACTCAATGTCACAGAGGTGTGTACTAAAAACAAAGCGTCTCGGAACACCACAACGTGTGAATGCGTTCATGTTATTCATGACCAAAAAGTCAGATCACTGAAGAAACTCTATTTTAATGTAGAGTCATCAATTATTATTTTCTTCTACTTCAAAATACCATTTGGGCAGTATTTGCAGGCCTTGTTCGGTTGTTTTGTCACATTGTATAAAGTCTGTGCATCTACTTACTGATTATTCCAAAAAGCATATTATTGACCGATTCGTTTAGTTTTGATAATATAATCATAAAAATACCTAAAGATATATAAAGGATATGGAATGAGTGTTTTTCTCACGAGTTTCATAAATATTATAAGAGAAAAACACTCATTTCATATTCTATTTATCATATGACACATACACGCACAAATTAACCACTTAGTATGACAATTTTAATCCATCACCTAACTTGAGTTGCAGACGGCACTTGGAAAAAACATCCTCGTATAACTAAAAATTTTTCATTTTTTGCTTCCAAAACATAGGTTATGACCCCTCATTGGAACGAGCTCGTCGAGCTCGTTCCAATGAGGGATTCATAACCTATGTTGTGGAAGCAAAAAGTGAAAATATAAAAAAAAATAAATGGCGTTATTCTTGTAGGTAAAAGATTAATACAATATAACCCACCCTAAATAGGACAGATAACGTAAATTCTCCCTACTGAAATTATGCAAATATGTCCCAGTTGCATTTTGTTTAGCCAATCAAATTGTCCAGTTTTGAAATTGACCAATGAAAGCTTCCAACTCTAATTATACAAATTATGAAAATGTGGCCCAGTTGTATTTTGTTCAGCCAATCAAATTGTCTAGTTTTGAAATTGACCAATGAAATTGACGGAAGGCTTTACTTATCACTGATTAATATGAAAACAAAATATCAAATGTTTTAAAGTGGACAAAACTGACGAGCCATATGATAAAATCCATTATGCTCAAACAAAATATGATAGGTTATTTTCCTATTCCGCGGAATTGAAATTTTTCTTCAATGTGAGGAAACTTAGTGAGAAAATAAATTATACATGTATATTGAAGGATGTATAGAAATTTACACATGTATAACTACGATTATGGGACAAGAAAACTTTAAAATTGTCAATTACACTATTATTATTTTTTGTTTGTGCTTGAGGGCACTTTCGACATCCATGACCGCTACACAAATTACTGTCGCATCCCTTACTGCAGCTACAGTTAAAAACTAGAAGTCCTGTCACGAACTGTGCGCTTATCTGGGCTCGATTGCACGTAGGAATTGCGCACAATTCCCATATCGAATGGCATCCAGAGCACGGCAGGTTCTCCTGGTTACTCATAGCAAACACGGGCAATGTGTCTTCCAATGGACATCCGGGTTACTAGGAGGTCCATTGACTGAAACATTGCTTGTGCACATGTCATATGTACAGAATTTGATAGCCTTACTATGGTCATAATGCGTGGATTAATGCGCAGATCGTCGTGCTATTTGTGCGCATTTCAGGACACGACTTTTAGTTTAAACTGGAGTTCTTGTTATTTTTTGTACTGTTTATTAAATTAGATTTGACTTTATTTCATCTTCTTTCTTTTTGAACATGATGTGTACATATAACATGGTTTTGTTTTCAATGAAATAAAAATATTGTTTAAACTAAGTGTGAAGAAACGTTCAGTCAATTGTTTATACCCGAGTCCCTGTTTCAGAGGTCTTTTATTTATTTAACCCTTTACCTAACGAATCGCCCGCATCCGCCCGCGTAATATGCAAATTCAGCAGTTGAAAAAATATTATTTTTTCAAAAATTTCAACAAAACCATATCATGTGACCCCTCGTTGGAACGAGCTCGTCGAGCTCGTTCCAACGAGGGGTCACATGATACGGTTTTGTTGAAATTTTTTAAAAATTTAAAAAAATGATATTTAAAATAATAAATTTTGATATCGTCAGCGTTGGGTAAAGGGTTAATGTTATTTCTTTCACAAGGATTGGTGAATAAGTTACGCAACTTGTATCAGCGCCTCTCCTTGGCCCAATGGCGCAGGTCTTTCACCCCAGGCGTTTGGTTATTGGTTATCAGTCCTATTTTACCATTAGAACAAAACTGATTTCTCCACTCAATTCTAGCATCTACGGACCACGAAATCAATTAAATAATATTTGCCAACATTCTGTGATACTGAAAAACACACCGTCTATTTTACCTTCAACGAGTTCCTAGTTTATATCGAATTTTACAAAACGAGTTCAGTAAATTACCAGGGCGAGTTTTGTAAATTTTGATACAAATTGGAGTCGTGTTGAAGATTTTATTTAATAATAATAATAATTGTTCAACATTCTACTGATTTGTCGCGGTCCTCCAACGAAGAGTTCTTTATTAACTCAATCCCTGCCGGCTATTCCCCCCCCCCCCACCTTCCTAATCTTCAAGCATTCGGTCAAAAATTGGTTCATAAATCCTCCCATTGGCGCTTTCGAGATTCCCCCTACTTGGTTCATAAATCCTCCCATTGGCGTTTTCGAGATTCCCCCTAACTACAAAATTGACCCTTTTCTTCATGTTATTCCCCATGAACTAATCCTCCAAGTTTTTATTCCAGTTTTCCATTTGCATTCCAATGAGTCTTGTTCTACTTGGCAAATATTTGGGGCATTCTCGAATGAAGTGTTCTAGGGTCTTCCTTACTCCTAAATTACACATTTTGGCACACTCCTCGTCTTTCCCAATTCTTCCCTCATCACCAGTGGCTTCGATCTCACTTTGAACAACAAACTTGAGTAAAATGCTCTACTGCGTTTGAGATAAAACAATTTTCTCTACTGGAATATATCCAAATACGCCGTAATCTTTGCTGATTGTGTAACATTTTTCTTTAAAACATACTAGTTTATTTACTTATTCACTTGTTAAGGTCTGATGACAGCCAGGGTTAGCAGGTGTCAGACGGTGTTGCGGTGACGCAAATCGACTTTCAGGGGAAAAGCACCGAGCAGCAGCGATCAACTGTGACTCCATAACATACAAGCTCCGCACAGGCAGGGTTAGCGTTCGGTTACAAGCTTACTCAGCGCCAAAGTGCCCCTATGTTGTAAGGCATCGTAGCTCTAAGCCTAGGCATTGTATAGACTGATGCAAGCAAAGGTGAATGTAGTGACCTGACTGAGCTTAGATTTGTTCAAAGGCAGATGTCGATCCATACTCGTGGGTAGCTACTAAGCTTGTAGTAGTGCTACAAGTCAGTAACGCTAGGACTATCTAGGACAGGACAGAATAGCGAAAAATTGTCAGAGAAAAAGTCATTATAAGTTATCTCCGCCAACACGTATGGTATATGGAGATTTAATACCTGGAGGTCGGTTTTTAAACGCCGAGCCACAGGCGAGGTGTTTGAATGAGACATCCAAGTATTAAATCTCCATATACCATACATGTTGGCGGAGATAACGTTTTTGTCCCGTTTGAAACACAGTACAAACATATTGGAAATAAATTTGTGGACACATTTCTCAGCTCCACAATCATTTGGACAAAATTCGTGATAATTATTTGGGTTTTTTTTATATTCGCAGAAGACAACAGATAGTTACATCCCTTGGGTCGTTAAGGAAACGAGTAAAAAGTATTTTGTTGACATATCGTCTCCTGAGTTCCAATGGACTCTATGTGCCTACTGGCATCCAACTGACACATAGAACACATTGGTACTCAGGGGACGAATTATTTGCTCTTATTTTATTTTTTTGATTGTATTGTCGGAAACCTGATGATATTTGTGACTCTTTTCGGGTTTTCTGGTTCGAGTTTTATAATGAGGCGAGCGGAAGCGAAAAAGCTTTTTAGAAACCATAAACCCACGATGTTTCGCATGCGCTTATACCTTGGATGTTGCACGCTCTCCTATACCTTGGATGTTGGGCGCACCCTTTGCCATGGCTATTTGTCCAAAACATTCTGACCAGTCAAACCACAGAATGTATCGGAATATAGAGGTATTGTAATCTAAATTGGTGAGAGGGGGTCAATGCAAAAAGGTCGTTGAGTGGCTGGTGTTATAAACAAAAGCTGGGGTTTCTAGAGTTTCTTGATGGCAGCTTTGGAGAGTCACTGCTGTCACTGCTGTCACTGCGGTCCAAGCCGAGGTCGAGGGAGCTTAGAGAAACACTTGGGAAGGACAGTGAAAAAGAAGTACCAAGTGTGTAATTTAATAGTAGTGGAGATCCTGTAACACTTTCCGTTAGTTTGTTCACAATACCAGTCTAACCAGAATAAGATTCACTGCGAGTATAATAGGGAAGTGGGATGGCAGAATGGAGGATATGTGCTTGACTGAAAACACGAAGGAGATGGTAGTGTGCCTATCGAAGAGATTTGGAAGGTTGGGGTACGAGATGTACTGTTCGTTCCCTAGTGTTGGGAGGAGAGAAGAGGCGCGCACATAGGGGCATTTGGGAGCGTAGGGTTAACCGTCGCCCTCTCATCTGAGAAACGCGACAAAGCAGCGACAAGTCAAAGTGTTATTATTATGAAAAGTTAATGAAAAGCACTTAACGTGAACATTTCAACTTCTAAAGCTTTTATTGAAGAGACCAGCCCTTCGCACTGCAGGTACATACAACTTATATTTCTTTTTCAATCAATGATGTTTCTCTTTGAGGATTTTGAGAGTGTTTGATACGATTAGTCGATATGTTTTTCTGACACAAAGTTGCAGCGATAACTTCAATGGACAGCGAGTATAAACAGATTCTTCACACACACCTTTGCAATTATGTTTTCTTTTACTCCTTTTTCTTTATTTTACCTCCCCATGTGGGAACCCTGGGAAGTGAGGCAGTGCTTGTTTACCGTGGTTAACAAGCTCTACTTCACTGGAACATATGACACGGACGGGTTCGTCAATACGGCACAAGTGCAAACGCGAAAGGATAGAATGAGAGGCGCAGCGCAGCCTCGAATTATATCCTTCTGCGATGGCATAACGTATTGATGAATGCATTCACACATCGTGGCTTTTTTATGTTTATTGCGCGCCTCTATGACACAGAATCTATTAATTTAAAAAATCAACCACCACGCACAGAAAATTTCAAACTTTAAAGCCATTTGCTATTTATTGATCGCCTGCTTAAAACAAAAACAAAACTTAGGTGTAATTGGCAAATACGTGTCACAAATCGATACGTAAACTGAAAAATATAAATGAATTGTGCACCTAAATAGGTTCTTTATTCGAATTGTTAAGAAATTAGCTGCCGTTACCCGTGAGATATTCGCTTCAAAGTCAGAACTTGAGTTTTATAAAATCTCTCCCCACTTTTAGGATAAGTTTATTTTTTGTAATTGGTGGTTTTGAACAAATGTATTTCATATCGACAATCGATATACCGGATGTCACCGCAACTTCCAAATTGATCTGGACATTTAGACTGACCAATTACGAAAATGGGCGGAGTTCAGTTCTTTTTGATGGATGCATCAACGGAAATCCGCATAGAACATGTGTTACGTACAGATTTGTTTATCTCCATTGTAATTCCTGTCGCCGTTAGAAATGAAAACAATTCTCGAATTCTTGAAACCTGTTTTATATGTAAACAATTCAAAAAATGTCATTTTCGATCTCCGTCTATTTGTCATGACCGAATTTACAAGGTGAACTTCAAAGCACGGACGCTAACAACCGTTGCCACAGAAAACAACTCCGCGGTGTGTTCGATCTGTGATAGGAGCGGTCTAGCGTCGTTGCTCGGGTGTAGAGTGGATACAGACGTGTTCTAATTGACTCGCTTCATGCAATTATAGCACGGTAAGAGTGAATTTACCTGAGATTAGAGCACGAAGCCGACCAGCTCTCAGCCAATCAAATTATGGGTTCAGAAAGAACAACAAAGTCAAATTTACTGATGAATTACAATCCATATTTATACTTTAACCTGCAGAGTGTTTCCCTCTAGTTGCCCCACTAACCTCGCGTAGAGACACACACGGTTAAGAAGCTCCAAACAATACTCTTGAGGAACAAATTTGCGTTCGGGAACACGTATTTAAGCAAGTGCTTGGTCAAGTCGGTCGGCTAATCATGGGAAGTCGCATGCGGTGAACTGACCGACACCTAAATGCTGTCAGCTAGTTTACGGCATTCGCTTCCCATGGTGTGCCCACCGATATTGACCCCTCGTCCAATTATAAAGATCATGATCTTTCTAGTTGGAACGATATTATCCACTCGATTTGACTGATTGTGTCTCTTGAACTTTATGCGGAGCAATGATGGTAATTTAGCAAGCAGGTTGCTCTCTGCGGACTCTGCCTAAACAGAAACACCACCCTCCCGCTGGCTTTTTATCCTAGCTTCTCACACTTGAACGTAATTTCGACCCAAGGAACGGAAAAACCAGCATCCCTATCATAGACCGGATAAATCGCCCTATGTTTACTCATCTAGTCACAGTCTGTTCGCGAGTTATGTTTCCTTTAGGGGGTGGCAGGTAGACAGCCAATCTGGCTATGTCACTTCCCACGGTATGCTATTTGTTACTCATGTATAATCTTTATTTTTGTTTACATCATACATATATGTATATCGTGAATAAAGAATCTGAATCTGAATCTGACGATATCAAAATTTATTATTTTAAATATCATTTTTTCAAATTTTTCAAAAAGTTTCAACAAAACCATATCATGTGACCCCTCGTTGGAACGAGCTCGACGAGCTCGTTCCAACGAGGAGTCACATGATATGGTTTTGTTGAAATTTTTTGAAAAATTAATACTTTTTCAACTTCTGAATTTGCATATCACGCGGGCGGATGCGGGCGATTCGTTGGGTAAAGGGTTAACTCTAATATACTCGCAAGGTGGGGCTTTACTGGCGCAGTAAGTGTACAATAACGCAAACAAGATGTACAATCAAACATCAGTTACTGAAGAATCATTCTAATCCCAAGGATCACACGAAAATCTATGCGAACTTCAAAGTAGCTTCTCGCAAGCGATTCTCGCAAGTGAAACAATGAGAATCAACTTTAATTCTCGCATAATCTTAATTTGATTATCTTGCTCCTCATAAGATGACACTGACTTAGCAGTTGTTGTAGTGACGTCTTTGCTGCCTACACCTCACTTCACTAGACACCACTGCCAGAGTCCTGTAACTTCCATCGGCAAGACCACCAAAAAGCCTGCCTGCTGAAATATGTATTATCCATGTACATGTAAGACAAGAAACTCAGCAAACCCGGAACTAGGTCCCCAGGAACTAAACTCCAATAAGTGTACAGATGATGAGTTTTTTCACTATGGAATATGTACTGGATGCATACAGTATTTTCAATTTCTGAATTATTTAGGAACTGAAAACTGATTCAAGAAGCATCAGTTTGCAAGAATCGAAACCGATTCTTGTGAATCGACATAAATTCTAACCCTTTGAACCCTGGTGGTATCTTCGATATCAGTGCAATGACGGAAGTTGGAAGAGTCCATATTCATTATTTGGGGGTACACCAATTAACATTTTCGACGTACAGCCTGGTTGGTCTACCCCATTCATACACTTATCACCCATCCTACTTAATGGAATTATAACCTATCATGTTCCCGAAGAAAACTTAGCCTCTGAGGTTCAAAAGGGTTAAAGATATCTGTAACTGTTCCACACAGTGATCTCATTTATTTATCTTCATTAATTCAAAAGTGCCGTATAAAACGCATTGTAGTTGACAGGTTAATTTAGCATTCGGGGAAAAATAAAAAAGAGACATTTCCGAACATGTCCATTAAGAATGCTCATGGTTTTAATTATAATCATTTTTATTTTGTTATTTTAATGTTTTCAAAAGTGCAAGTGCATGAGTCTGGAACACTCCGATGGAAGTCGATCGAAGGTAGAGCATTAGTGTTGTATTCAAAATGTGCGAAAGTTGGGCCTAGGCGACCTAAAACAAATTTCTTTCAAAAACTGAATGCATCGGTCCTGATTGAATCCAAGCGAGCCTTTTTCCGACAATAAATGGAAAGGAAACTCATCAAATGGATGCAAGAGCGAAGTTAGAACAATTTAATAATTTAGGGAAAACAAACAGTATATCGCGTTTGTGTGTCTCTACAGAGGGCTGGTATATCTGGGGTGACCCCGATTAAAGTTACCGATAAGGGTGAGATGGAAGATGGATTGATTGATGATTTTATTCTGCGGAATACGAATAGTACAATGCATACAGAGAGCAGTAGATAGTACAAAATACATAAAACAGTAGAATATCATTGGTGGCTATTATCATATGAAAATAGAATAAACATGTATATCGTAGGGAGGTGAGATAGCCCCCTTATAAAAGAGTACCATGGTAAACCATGGTAAATCCCAAAATACCCTGGTAATACCATGGTAATACCATGGTATTACCAGGGTATTTTGGGATTTACCATGGTTTACCATGGTACTTTTTTATAAGGGCCAGATTGGCTGTCAGACCACTGGTTGGACCACACCCAAATTAAATTATGCGTACTTTTCAGCATGCTAATAGCAGATCTGTCGATTGTTGAAAAAATACTTCTTCCTTGGGCCAAATCTCTGAAGTTAAGTTAATTTGGAAATGTACCAACCCAATTTGGAGGCTAAGGACCATGAAGCTATGGACAGGACTCATAGATGAAGTCTACTTGTTGAATAATATATGAAATGTAATTATTATGATAGAATAAATTTGACATAAAATCTCGAATTAATCCTAAATTAATTGGTCGGGTTCCAGGCCTCAAAGGAAGATCTAGAACCAAATTCACAGATCTATAACCAAATCCCCAGAGCGTTGACCCTATAACCAGATAAATAAAGCGTAAGTTGATAAACAAGGCCTAAATAATTTTAGTGAAGTTGCCAAAGTAACCCGCCTACATTTTGCTCCGCCTACATTTTGCCCATAAAAGAAAGAACACCTTGTTAGTCCATTAAACCAACTTACTGTATTTACCAGTGAACCAATAGAAATCGCCGGAGAAAGTTCTGGGTAGCACTTTTTAAATCCGAAATCCCCTGTCTCTGACTTGAAAAAACTGATTCAACATGAGTAACCATCAGTTATTACCAGAACAATCTGCACAGTTTGGGTTATTACATTGCAGTGTGTGGAAGGTTTTTGTGGACTCAACGAGGAAACCGAGGGGCAGGAAGCAGGAAACATGGGGGGGGGGGGGGGGGGGCGCATGGTGTGGGGGTGCAACTGAGGCGAGGAATTTGGAGGGTGGTGTCAGGACAGGACTTGTAGAGTCAAGAGGCCAGAGCAAGGCACTTAACCCCGACTGTCCACATGAGGGCACGATGACGCCGTGTACTAAGGCGTACTACACGTCGATGGTGCGCATGTCTTCAACCAATCTAACCCTGTCTGTGCTGCAGTGCGGAGTTACGATGTTGGGGAGCTGGCAGCTGCTCGTCATTGCTCGGTGGTTCTCTCCGGATACTCCGGCTTCCTCCACCCGCAAAACTGTCACCGTCTTGATTAGCCATTATGCATAAGTATGTGACCTTAAACACCAATAAATAAAGCAGGAAGGGGAATAAAAGAAAGTTGGTTGCAGCAGGGAGCAGCATTGAACGCGGAACTGTCATCTGTGGTCCTGACAGTTCAAATCGGGCTGTCTTCTGTTTTCCTGGAGCGAACGTGGACGATTTGGGGGACCGGGTATATAATATTGCGGCAGTGTAAGGATCGGATCCGGTGGTAGTGGTTCATGTGGGGTCCAACAATATCAGGGGCAGAAAATCAATAAGACTGATGAAGTCTGTTAGACGTCAGCACCTCAGCTGACTTATCGAATGAAACTGGATCGTTAGAGGTTAATCTAAAAGTCAAAAGTATTGGCCATGCGATTTTGAATTTTGCGATGGAGGGAAGAAACCTGAGTGGAATGACTCAATATACTCAACAACTAGGTACAATACCACGGAATTAGAAAACAGGGGGCTCGGTATAATTTTGATAGGTGACTTTAATGAATACATATGTGATAAGGAAGCAGGTTAACAGGGGGGGGGGGGGGATAAGAAAGCCAATCGGAATGGAATGAAGTTGTTGTACTTCACAAGTTAGCTCGGTCTGCTAAGTCTGAACATGGACGCGAGGTGGGAGAGAAATGCCAGATGAACAATAATCGGCTATTATCTCACAGATGTTGATTTGTGGAAGGGGGGGGGGGGGGGGTGATGGAGGTAGAAATGGACGATAAGGGTAAAGGGAGTTGTTGGATAGTGATCACAGCATGTTTACAGTGACGATCAGGGGCAAACGCCTAGTGAGAAGTTAGGGAAGTTTAAAGGAGATTTGCGAACTCAGAAAGGATGCTGACTGGGCGAAGTTGGAAGAAAAATTGAAAACAAAGCTTGCGAATGTACACAGGGAGGCCAATGTCCATAAAATGGCAAATATATATTTATTTGCCATTTTCTGGAGCAAGTCGGAATTGTTGGACAAGTGCTTAACACTAAGAAGAACCTCCGCTCCCATACATTGATTGGCAGTGTACAATTTACAACGTGGCAAAATGAATAATATCGCTACTGGATTAAACCAAATTAAGCATACTTAGAATATGAATTAAAAGAATGAAAACTGAACAGAAAATCATAAAATACAACAGCAGATCCAATGATGATGACCCAAACCACCGCATTCCATAGAAATTCAGCCGTTAACCCTTTGAATCCCGGCGGCCGCTTTTACGGCCAGGAGGAATAATACATTATCATTTCTGTAAGTAGGACGGCTGCTTAGTGAATGTGAGGGGTAGACCAATCAATATTTTCAACGTGCAGCCTAAGGGCTGCACGTTGAAAATATTAATGGGTCTACCCCGAAATAACAAATATGGAATCTTTAACGAAATTCATTACAGTTAATATCTACATGTCCACCAATTTCCAAAATCCCAGTTACCGAAACCCCGCAGCAG
The DNA here is from genome assembly GCA_031216915.1 of Pictodentalium vernedei. Classification (NCBI taxonomy): domain Eukaryota; kingdom Metazoa; phylum Mollusca; class Scaphopoda; order Dentaliida; family Dentaliidae; genus Pictodentalium; species Pictodentalium vernedei. The sequence continues at coordinate 477,073,507 of CM062292.1, read as the reverse complement.
TTCATCGTCGTATTTGCGGTAATTCAAAAGTGGAGCGGGTGGAGGGCGAAGCTACATGTGGATACTTTTACAAAAGACCGGGCCTGTGTGTCCTGCTGTGAGAGTGTATCCATGGCAGAAGTTAACTCGGTAGAATATCTGTTGGCACATAATTTAGTTATGGGCGCATCTAGCTGCAAGACTCAAATCCGCGTGAGTCGCAAATAAATTTTTGAACAATTAAAAAAATAGATCTATTGCTGCTATCGGATAATGTCGTGCTACCGTACAATATTAATTTTGACAAGTCGCCGATGAAAGTATTGCGAATATCGAAATAGAAAGAATACAGAAAGAAGTAATGCCCTGCATCCTCGATAATCTCGTTGCATGGACAAAGTGGGGAATCAAACACATAATTACGGAATTTGTCACAATTAAGGTCATCGAAACCAGTTCTTAATTGAGCTTGAATGGTGTTGTACTCTCTTGTGCCGATTAAGATGTATGATGGAGGCTAATGAGAAGGCGGTGTAATGGACTTCTTGAACTCCACAAGCGACGAGCTGTTTCGTACAGTCTCAGAGAGAGTGTTCCAAATTTCAGTACAGGAAGGGAAGAAGGGCCGTTTGAAGAGCTCTGTTCGACAAGAATAAGGAACAAACTTCGATGAGTTACGTAAATTATATTGGGATGTATCAGAAACGCGGGGTTGTAGCAGACTATTTTATAAAAGTTACATAATATCTGGACCTAATGTGTGCTTTCTAAGTTACTCCAACCAACTTCCAATAAAAGTCGATCAGGTGAGACAGATCTAATCAGTCCGCTGACTATTCGTGCAGCATCACATTGAAATCTTCCACACATTTAAATAGGTAAGGTGGTGCACCACTCCACACAGAACTTCCGTATTTTCCTATTAAAAATATACTTCAGTTTTTCCACTTGAGACAATCTCGAACACGCCATTGCACATATATTATCAATGTGTTCTGTCCAAGAAAAATTTGATTGTAAAGTTAAACACAGGTGTTTGTGGGAATTAAAAAAATCGATTAATTAACTATTGAACAAGATGTTATTTGAGGGGTTTTCAACTGAGTGTAAACGGGACAGCTTTCGTCTTTTTGCATTATGCGAGACCAGCCACTGATTAGACCAATAGTTTATTTTTTTGGTGTTCCAAATTCATCTTTGTCTGAACAATAGACGTATCATTGAAGATTCAGTCAAACATGTGTCACCAGCAAATAGACGATTAATTGAATCTATTCTATTAACAATGTCACTGATGTAGACAAGAAAAAGAAAAGGATCCAGAACTGATCCCTGCGGGATACCTGTCTCAATTTTCATGCAGCTAGAGTTACATCTGTTTATGCTTACTCTCTGCTTTCTGTCTGTTAAGTAGCTGTGGAACCAGCAGAGCAGTGGTCCCGAAATACCATACTCTTTTAATTTGAATATAAGGCCTCGATGCCACACTCTAGCGAAAGCCTTCGATATGTCACAGAACACACCAGAAGTCGGCAAGTTTTTATCTACTGCGTCATAGAGGTTATGAAAAACCTCTAACAACTGGAAAACTGCTGTTGTTTGGAAGGAAGCTGGATTAATGTAATAGGATAGATTATTATCTGTAAAATATGTGAAGTCTTTCTTAACAACAACTTGTTCCATGATTCTTCCAATACAACACAATAAAGAAATGTGTAGATAATTTAGGGGGAGGGAATCGTGACGATCCCCTTTTCAAATAAAGATATCACACCAGCACACATCCACTCAAAAGAAAACACTGCCAATTCCAGTGATTTGTCAAAGAGGAGAAATAAGGGTCTGCTAACACTGAATTTAGTTTCCTTCAGCGTTTCTATGTCCGATTCCATCATGGCCGCTACTTACGTTTGTTTTGAGAGATTTGAGAATTTAAGTGATGTCTTCAGATTAAAATTAATAGATCGCGTGCATTTACGTTTGAAAGGGGAAAATTGTTTGTTTTTTAGTTCAATTTGCTGTTTTTAGCGAGTATTTCATTTCGAAGATGGGCTTTTTCAATGTCAGTTTCAACGAAGCTAGGGTTTGTATCAGGATTGCATATCAGCATTGGAATTCCCGGATCGGAGGCAAAATAATTTTGAAGCATTTTCACAACATGCCAAAACTGTCGTTGGCCATTGGTTTCGGATATTAAGTCATCAATTTTTTTTCTAAACATTGTTCTTTGGCAACTTTTTTCAGGTTGTTAACCTTATTTTTAACCATTTTATATTTTGCCGACATGTTATGGTTATTACCTTTTAATGCTGACTTACGTAATCGATCACTAAGTTGGATAGCGCTTCTAGTTGTGCTGTCACACCATGGCTTGTCACACTTCCTAATAATGACCTTGGGACGTGGCATACCTTTCTCTACAATTTCCAAGAAAGTTGAAACGAAGTTTGATACAGAAACATTGATGTCGTCCACTTTATAAATCAGGTTCTCCCAATCTGTCTCATTAATCATTGCATTCATTTTAATAAAATAGACCCTTTTGTAATTCCACACGTGTCGCGTGATTATAGATGCCATAGTTGTGAAGGCAGGGAAGGGCAGTATAGGAAAGATTAGAGAGCCAACATGGGAACTTGGATACAGAATGAATGACGAATCGAAAAATTGTTTGGTGATGAACCTTTTTTAATTTTCTTTCTTTCTTTTAACTTCACCCTTGACTGTCACGCCCACTATTACAAAATATGGATGACATGTATATAAGCTTGTATGCGAGGAAGCTTAATAATTTTTTTTAACAGATTTCTAATTAAAAATTTTTTCTGGTCATGCATTTTCAGGCAAGATGATTGGCTAAAGTACTTTTTTCTTTTCATGACACAATGAACCGAAAAAACGCATTTAGACTCGCTCTGAACCACGCCCTCAATCTCTGTCTTAAAAATTACGTTGCACAGTGTGAATGGAAAAGAACACCTGCGCGCTCATGTTGTTTCAACATGAAAAGGAATTAATATTTTTTATCATATTAAAAAGACCTTCAAAATAAAATTTAATAAACAATGAAATCCGTATCATGCTTTTTATTCCATGTTTAATTTGTTTATATGCAATAGGTCATCGGCTACGTTCATCGATTTACCCAAACCAAACAAAACAATGGCCGGTCATAATAATCCACAAACGAAGCTCACGCGAACAAAACCTTTCAATTTCCAAATAGCCTGAATGAACTCTTTCCACCAACTTCATGTCATCTGGATTTATATCGAACTCCACATTTACAAACTGTTTTCGGTTACTCAAGAAATGGTCAAAATGAGAATTAAATTTAACTCGGTGTTGTTTTGAATGACAGCACTCTCCCGTCAAGTGGAAAAAGAGATTGAAGTTTTGTTTGGGCGTTGTCTATGACGTTCCTTCTAGCTTACGTAGTTCGTTGGTCAATAAAAGTTTTAATGACACAAGAACATGTTTCAGTCAAATGTATCGTTATTTCAAACAGAATTTTAGAAAACTGTAAAATTTTTATTCAGTTATCACTAGGAAGCAGGATGCGACCTGATTTTTATTTTTATTTTAACTACGCAAAGTAGAGAGTGTTTAAATTTATTGCCCCCTCAAGTTTAATTATAAGGAATGATCGTTTGTTTCTGTCTATTTCTTGAGTTATGAACCCCCCAAAACAAACGCCGAGCTGTGTAAATGCCCTTACCCCATTCGCACTATGCTTGACCTTTGTTTTTTGGGGTTCATAACTCAAGAAATAGACAGAAACAAATGATCATTCCTTATATAACCCTATTTTCTGATTGACTGTTACGATGATCAGTCATCAATTAATCAGATAGGGGTGTTGATCGGCACATGCAATAACGTGCACAATATCATAATGAAATGCGCATTAACAGATGATATCGGCTGGATACGGGTTAAACTTTTCATTGTACTTGCTCATACTACAAACAATATGCTTCTTTAAATGTGATTTCTTTGCATGTGAGAACAAAATAGAAAATATTTTATATATGTCATTTGGGACATGACGGGAAATGGGTTGTTGTGCAGATGATTCTTTTAAATTCAGAAAGAAAATTTAGATGTGTACAGACGGCAAGATGTTGGGGCGTGGCCATTACTGATAGAACCTACAAATGTCTTGGTTAGGAAACTTGCATAACGGGGTACCTTAAGGAGGGGGCTGGAGCATGTCAAGCAGTGCTAAAGTATTGTTATAAGTTATCTCGAATCCTTAAACATTTCTTGTCAATGTGAGTTAACAGTGTAAGTCGAGATGATACTATTGACACAGGTATGGGCAAAGCTTCACTTGTAAAGGATTTTTTTCCGGGGCGGCAAAGTAGAAAAGCTCCGACGAATGGATGGGATGGTAAGCATCTCTAACACCTCTCTGTATACATTATTCCGTGTCTATAATAATTCACCAATACCATTTTCCAATGCACCAGCCAGTTTGGTGTTCTCTGAACAGTTCCAGTTCTGTATTCCCTCAACCAGTTCCAGTTCTGTATTCTCTCAACCAATTCCAGCTCTGTATTCTCTCAACCAGCCTCAGTTCTGCGTTCTCGCATACAGCTCCAGTTCTGTATTCTCTCTACCAGTTCCAGTTCTGTATTCTCTCAACCAGTTCCAGTTCTGTATTCCCTCAACCAGTTCCAGCTTTGTATTCTCTCAACCAGTTCCAGTTCTGCATTCTCTCAACCAGCCTTAGTTCTGTATTCTCTCAACCAGTTCCAGTTCTGTATTCTCTCAACCAGTTCCAGTTCTGTATTCCCTCAACCAGTTCCAGTTCTGTATTCCCTCAACCAGTTTCAGTTCTGTATTCTCTCAACCAGTTCCAGTTCTGTGTTCCCTCAACCAGTTCCAGTTCTGTATTCCCTCAACCAGTTCCAGTTCTGTATTCTCTCAACCAGTTCCAGTTCTGTATTCTCTCAACCAGTTCCAGTTCTGTATTCCCTCAACCAGTTCCAGTTCTGTATTCCCTCAACCAGTTCCAGTTCTGTATTCCCTCAACCAGTTCCAGTTCTGTATTCCCTCAACCAGTTCCAGTTCTGTATTCCCTCAACCAGTTCCAGTTCTGTATTCCCTCAACCAGTTCCAGCTCTGTATTCTCTCAACCAGCCTCTTTTCTGTATTCTCTCAACCAGTTCCAGTTCTGTATTCTCTCAACCAGTTCCAGTTCTGTATTCTCTCAACTAGTTCCAGCTCTGTATTCTCTCAACCAGTTCCAGTTCTGTATTCCCTCAACCAGTTCCAGTTCTGTATTCCCTCAACCAGTTCCAGTTCTGTATTCTCTCAACCAGTTCCAGTTCTGTATTCTCTCAACCAGATCCAGTTCTGTATTCTCTCAACCAGTTCCAGTTCTGTATTCCCTCAACCAGTTCCAGTTCTGTATTCTCTCACCCAGTTCCAGTTCTGTATTCTCTCAACCAGTTCCAGTTTTGTATTCCCTCAACCAGTTCCAGTTCTGTATTCCCTCAACCAGTTCCAGTTCTGTATTCTCTCAACCAGTTCCAGTTCTGTATTCCCTCAACCACTTCCAGTTCTGTATGCTCTCAACCAGCCTCAGTTCTGTATTCTCTCAACCAGTTCCAGTTCTGTATTCTCTCAACCAGTTCCAGTTCTGTATTCCCTCAACCAGTTCCAGCTCTGTATTCTCTCAACCAGTTCCAGTTCTGTATTCCCTCAACCAGTTCCAGTTTTGTATTCCCTCAACCAGTTCCAGTTTTGTATTCCCTCAACCAGTTCCAGTTCTGTATTCCCTCAACCAGTTCCAGTTCTGTATTCCCTCAACCAGTTCCAGTTCTGTATTCCCTCAACCAGTTCCAGTTCTGTATTCTCTCAACCAGTTCCAGTTCTGTATTCTCTCAACCAGTTCCAGTTATGTATTTTCTCAACCAATTCCAGCTCTGTATTCTCTCAACCAGCCTCAGTTCTGCGTTCTCGCACCCAGTTCCAGTTCTGTATGTTATGGGATATGGCCTTGGGTAGGTCAGTCAGTATGTCCAGGCATGGGGACAAACAGAACAACATGCAACATTCAGGTCTCAGGTTCTGCAAACACTACCAGGCTCTACACACAATACATAGCTGATGGAATTACCGTAGTTACGTATGCTGTGTCGGGGAGTATGTCACTCGTGTCTTGAGTTCCTGCAAGTGCTTAAGGAGGATAGACACTTCAGTAAAATTTAATAATAATAATAATAATAATAATAATAATAATAATAATAATAATAAATAATAATAATAATAATAATAATAATAATAATAATAATAATAATAATAATAATAATACAGTTTAGAGCCATGAAACCGCATAATTGAGCTCTCGGGCTTCACACACACACACACACACACAAATAATGACGGTAACTCTTCAATGCTTTACAAAAGTGCGGGTAGAAGGTAAGTTTTGAGTGCATTTTTAAGCAATTCAGGTGTCTATGGCACCTTCATATGTTTCGGAAGTCTAGTCCAAAGAGATGGGCTTGCGACAGAGAATGCTCGGTCACCTGCACTAACAAGACTTCCCTGTTTGAAAGACAGTGGGTTCGAACTCGACGAGCGTAGGGGACGGGATGATGTGTAGGAGTGTATCAGGCAACTGAGACAATCGGGAGCCAGACCACTGAGTGCTTGTATGTTAGGAGAAGTATTTTGTATTCAATCCTTTCCTCTACCTAGAATAGGACTGACGTGCTGCGATTTCCGTTGTCGAGTTATTATTCACAATTTTGAACGAGCTGCAGCCTTTTGATCGTTGATTGTTTGCAACCAACAAGCAGGGAGTTGCAGTAATCTAGCCTACTGGTGACAAGAGCTTGAACTAATTGTTCAGCCGTCTCCTCCTGAACCACAGATCGAACCCTGCTGAAATTCCGCAGATGATGTGTGTGACGCGACTGTCACCAGAAAGATTTTCATCTATGAAGTACCCCAGATTCCGCACTACAGTCGATGGAGAGATTATGTGACCATTGAAAATAGGATGAACACGGGAAAGCTTTGAAAGTTGGTTTGGAAGTCCAATGTAGATAACTTCGGTTTTATCTGCATTCAATTTCAAAAAGTTTGTGGACATCCATGACTTGATGTCCGAAACACAATTTTCAGGAGATGAAACAGCATGCCTTTCGTCTTTTGGGCTGAAGGGAATATAAAGCTGAGTATCATCAGCATAAAAAAAATGAAAATTTAGCCCATGGCGGCGAGTAATATCACCTAAGGGCAGTACATAAACCGTATAAAGTAGCGGACCTAACACGGATCCTTGGTGCACACCGTAGTTCAGCCGTAGCTCGTCCGATACACACCCTTCACAGTGATTTCCAGAGTCCGGTCCGAAAGGTATGCTTTGAACCAGAAGTGTGCCACCAATTCCGATTCTTCTCTCTAAAATAGTCAGTAGGACGGCATGGTCGATAGTGTCAAATGCCGCGCTTAAGTCAAGAAGTACAAGACAAGATACTTTGTTCTAGTCCATTGACAGTAAAATGTCATTTTGGACCCGGAGTAGAGCCGTTTCAGAGATACTTTAAATTATTCTCTATATTCTTCACCTTTAGAAGTGTCGATATATTAATATACTCAACAGAAACAGTTATTCACAGAACTGGGCAATGGATGGTAATGACATCATACAAAGAATTAAATTCATAGAGATCATTTCAATACTGTTATTTAACCCCTGAAGTGCAACAGGATTTTCTCCAATCATTCTGTTTTTCTCTTGTTTAACTATGAATTTAACCAATTATATCTTGTTTGACAGAGCTCTCTGAGCGCTGTTAAACAAGGTATATTTGGCTAAATATCAAACTGCATTATGGGAAATATTTGTTTTTCCATTTCGACAGCAGAGTGCAGAGGGTTAAAGCAACTTTTCCAATGTGATCGACAATTACCCAACCCATTCCTATTTCCTTTAACAATTTATGTTAAGATTTACTTAATTACTTTATGTTTTATTGGGTTACAGGTTGATTACATAGCTAATTAAATGTTATTTTATTCATGTTAGATTTGTTATTTCATTATTTACAGAAGGTTTAGCTCAATAGTTTATCATTCAATGCCTCATAGTTTTCAAACATATTAAGTGATTCAAGCGGCAGAGTGAACTCTCTTGATGTGCTCATTTATAAAGAAATTGAAAACTTTCGAAATGTTTGTTTGGTTACTCCCTTCATTCACAGACAACCATTTAGGTTACAATACAGTGTTTTTTATCCATTGACGACAGTACTAATCTTTCATCCTCTCCCCGTCTCATCAAGCTGATTTGGGCAAAAACAACCATCTATCCATTTAGTTTATCATCTCATGAAAAAGATACTGAAAAAAATATAGGTCGCCACGTGAATTTTGCCTTTAAATTTGGAGCTTCCTATACTCCCGTCCAGTTACGCACTGAATGAAATAGACATATTTTTACCTACTCCCACCCAATTTTAATCTTCTCTCACACATTTCAGAAGACAATAGTCACCAATATTTTATATCTTTTCCAAAACATGCACTTTAAAAATTTTATTCACACTTACAAGCTCGGTTCATTTTCCACCAATCGGATAATTCCAGGAACTTTTATCCTCTAATAAAGGTTGGGTGTCAACCACAAGAGGCGCTGTTTGCACGAAAACACTGTATTGTCACCTAAACCTTCTACAATGTCGATAAAAATACATGTAATTATGGGTTTAAATTAAAGAAAAAATACTGTCTAATATATTAAATATCTTTTTTTCAAATTTCAATGGTCTTTGCTTAATCTATCAGCATTACAATTAACCCGTTGAGTGAAAAAAAGTCATGTGTCACTTTTTACATTTTGCCCTTTAAACTGATTCCAAACAACAAGTTTAATGAATTTGTTGTCCTCAAACTGCCATCATTTTGCATTAGTATACCAACAGAGTAGCTGTATAAACTATCAAAGTAAAAAAGTTATTCTCAAGGTAATGAAAGAAAAAAACATTAACCCTTCCATTATTCTCAAAATAAAAATGAAAAAAAATGTACTTTTGTTTGATAAAGGTGTTTGGATAAAGTACAATTTACAGTAGAAGTACACCATTTGGCAGAATCACACTCTAACATGAGATAATCATATGACCTGAATGAAGAAAGAAACAAATGAACAAGCAGTGCTGACTATTTGACCCCTACCCCTGCAACCAGTTTAGCAGAAAAGCCTACATTCGACCCTTTTGAGTCCACACACTTCAGTTCTTGTGTCAGAATCCCCAACTGTGTCCCACATATACAGTGCATAGAGTTAACAAGATACTTGAAAAATTAATAAATCCTACATTTGGGTGATACAGACACTGCCAAAATGAGATGAAAGTGGAAATTTCTCCTGGTTTTGTACTGAGACCAAATTAAGAACTGGTGTGCTCTCAGCACATTGAGCTGAGCCTACATGTTATAAAAGATGTGTGAGTACGAACCATATGAGGCATCCAGTGGTACTCATGGGAGTCATATTTCCAAATTAAATTGATCAGGATAGATTAAACTGTGGAGGGGGGGGGGGGAGAATTTTCCAAAATAAAACCACAATTCAGTTTGGACTCTCTCAATTCTGTACAATATCACTCACAACTTTTCTTCATTTGACCCACATTCTCAAGTATCAAGCCAGCATAGTACATTTAGCCACATGCCAAATCCACTCTATCTCCACTTGTTTGACATAATCAAAAAAAAAAAAGTTGCTGAACCTGAATGGGATCAGCATAGTAGCTCATTCCAGCCAGGTCCAACAACTTATTTTAACTGAAATCTCCCTAATGCAACAGTCCTTTACACTACTAGGTATCTCTCTTTATTTGTCTATAACAATGAATGGCATATTACCTTCTACATGAACAGGATGCAAGTTTTTAAGGTGGTTGTACCAGTTCTTGGTAAGAAAAATGACAAATGAAACACCAAGGACAGAGGAAGCACACAAAATGCCATTTATAAGACAGATATCTACATTCTTGTGAAGGCATCACCTTGTGAATAACAAAGCACATATAATGGACCAAACTATTACAGATTAACCCCTTAGAGCTACAAGTTTGATTGTGAGAATAGAAATGTTAAGCCCAGTGAATGCTGTCAATATGAGAGGAGCAGTTGCATACAGTGTAGTGATTTTGTGCATCTAGAAATTGCCCAAAAGGTAGTTTTTGCACTCATGGGCACAAAAAACACTTCAAAGCAGAGTTTTTCTCTAAAATAAGATTAGAAAGTTGCCCAGGGTGTCCAGCACTCAAAGGTAATGAAGTAGCTACAGTTCTGTTAAAAAATAAGTGAAAATAGTAATTTCAACATAGAAAAATCAAGTAGTGCCACACCCAAATTGCTCTCATGGAGTAAAAACCTCCTATGCATCTCATAAAAAACAACATTTGAATCAAATCACAGGCTGAAACAGGATATTTCTCATTAATTTGACCATCACAGCTGTCAAAATAAAGAAAAACCCCTGTTCAGTGACTGTTTCTCACACTGCAGAATGTAACAAATCATATTTTCAGCAAGCATACATAGACAGAGGGGTTAAATTCTGGAATAGAAAAAATGATACTTCTACTGACTATATTTGGGGATGGGGGTTAGTTAGCAAGTGGAAATCAATAATAAACTTGACTGAGTGTTTTTCAGGTTGAAAATATGATCCATTCCAAGTTTGGCCATGATGGGTTAAAACTTGCTTATTTTGCACAGAAAACAACATTTAGCTCAATTAATACTGCCATTTCGAATTGGCCTGCCTCTGATTAACTACAAACACAACAAAATAACCAAATTGTACCATCTTTTCTCCACCTAAGATTCACTCATCATTTGGCCAGCATTTTTTTTTTTTGCATATGGGCCCTCTAAAATACGCTTTATTTCATGAAAAAAATGGGCATTCTACATCTTCAAAATTACCGTTCCTCAAAAATTTCCATCCAAGTACAAACCGACCTGACTTCAATCATCAAAGTAATAACACCGGTAGAGCCAACATCCAAAACTATTTTTTAAAATATCACTCGACAGAAATCACAAGAAATACTGCTTTAGGTTACAATACAGTGTATTTTTCCATTGACGACAGTACTAATCTTTCCTCATCTCCCCATCTCATCAAGCTGATTTGGGCAAAAACAACCATCTCTCCATTTAGTTTATCATCTCATGAAAAAAAGATACTGAAAAAAAAATATAGGTCGCCATGTGAATTTTGCCTTTAAATTTGGAGCTTCCTATACTCCCGTCCAGTTTCGCACTTAATGAAATAGACATATTTTTACCTACTCTCACCCAATTTTAATCTTCTCTCACACATTTCAGAAGACAATAGTCACCAATATTTTATATCTTTTCCAAAACATGCACTTTAAAAATTTTATTCACACTTACAAGCTCAGTTCATTTTCCACCAATCGGATAATTCCAGGAACTTTTATCCTCCATTAAAGGTTAGAGGCGCTGTTTGCACGAAAACACTGTTTTGTAACCTTATATCATTGGAGTGATGATGGTGATTTTTGCGATTTTATTTTCTTTGAGTGTTTGTCACGTTGGTGTATGTTATTTGAAGGTAATTTCCATTTAGAATGTACATACTGCCCGGTCTGTGAGTAATTTCGATAAGTACGTTTGGGTTTTAAAGTCTTCCATTTTTCTATTATTTTTTTTTTTATAACATTATGTTTTTGTTCTTCTCGTTATTGTGTTTTGTTTATTTCTTTTTAAAAAAGAACACTCATGTTCCAAAACAACTTAAAATGCTCGTTATTCTTCCAAATATATGAACAGATGCCGGATTTTATCTTAAACACCAATAAATGTATAATTAAACTTAGCCACCAACGGATGATACTTTTTTGACCTGAGGGTAAAATTATGTGTATTTTTGAATTGCAATTTGTTTTGTTTACCGGTATATGCTGTTCGGTAATTTTGATATCTTCTTCGTTGGGTACAGGGTTAAGGTGAAACTCTCGTGGTTTGTCATTTGCAGAAAGCAGCGTATATATGTTGAGAACCATTTCAGTGTGAAAACCTTACTGAAGTCAAAGAATGCAAACGTGGGCCATAACTCGAATACCTATGTATCTGTTGGGGTAATTCTTGGGGGAAAATAGAAATCGGGGAGGGGGGGGGGTTGTGGGTGGGGTAATTCCGAGCATATTCCCTTATATTGTTGGAGTAATAATGGTATTTTTTGAGATTTCATTTTCCTTGAGTGTTTTTTGAGTTAGGTGAATGTTATATGAAGGTAGTTTTCAGGGGTTTAGAATGGTACGTACTGCCAGGTTTTTCCATGCGTGTATGTAGTCAAGGATAATAAGGGGCGCGGTGGCGTTGCGATAAACGGTTCAGACCGCCGAAGTTAAGCAACGTCGAGCCCGGTTAGTCCTCGGATGGGTGACCGTCTGAGCGATCGATTCGGACTCCCGCGTTGTGACCTTGGGCAAAGCACTTAAACACGATTGTCCACACGGGGGCACGATGACACCGTGTACTAAGGCGTACTGCATGTCGATGGTGCGCATGTCTTCAGCCAATCTATCCCTGCCTGTGCTGCAGTGCGGAGTTACGATGTTGGGGAACTGGCATCTGCTCGTCGTTGCTCGGTGGTTCCCCGGGTACTCCGGCTTCCTACATCCGTAAAACTGTCACACTTTACCTAACGTAACGGCCAAAACCGGCCAGCGCTATTATCAAAAATCGCCAATTACTTTTCATTATTTTTTTCATTTTTTGTCTCAAAAACATAGGTTATGACCCCTCGTTGGAATGAGCTGGTCGAGATCGTTCCAACGAGGGGTCATAACCTATGTTTTTGAGACAAAAAATGAAAAAAATGAGTTATTCAAGAATTATTTTTGCAAGTGTCGTCTGCTTTTCATGTTAGGTAAAGGGTCATGATTAGCCATTTTGCATAAGTTAACACCAATAAATAAATAAAGAAATAGTCTTGGATAAGCTCTTCCAATCTACATACTATTTATTTTGGAAGCCGGGGTACTCGCAGAGAACCATTGAGCAGCGACGAGCAACTATCAGCTCCTCAACATTCTAACTCTGTTCAAGCTCTGTTCAAGAAGGGTTACAGCGGTTGAAGACATGTGCACCATCGACGTGCAGTACGCCTTTGTACATGGCGGCATCGTGCCCCCGTGTTGGCAACCGGAATAAAGTGCCTTGCTCAAGAACGCAACGCGGGTCGTCACAGACGAGGATCGAACTCGGAACCTCCAGCATAGAAGTCCAACAGTCTACCACTAGGCAATCGCGCTCCCAATTTACATTCAGTCCCGGTCTTTTTTGTTGAACCGTTATAGTCACTAGCATTGTGGGCAGCAGTGGAGACCAGAGAAGGCCAAGATTACTTCTCAATAGTTTCTACTACTTCCTTGGCACTATACCTGGTGGGTCACAAAACACGAAGAGAAGAACGTCTTCGGGGTGATAGATTAGTTGCTTTGCTACCCGTCTGGAAGAGGTCACTAAAGGAAAGTGTTGTCAACGATTTCAGTGCCTTGGGGTTTTAGGAATCCTTAGAATCTCATTTGACCCACCCTATTAGGTGGGTTCATGTAGCGGACAGAAGAAGATCTGTTTAATAAAGCATGTTTTCTGCAAAATATCTGAATAGGCAGCCCGATTGGTCTACTAATTTCATACGGCTCTGACTCAGATAAAGATACAGATGTCCTGTATATTTTGAAGAATTCGGCAAAATTTGTCAAAATTTAGGCTGAAGAGGAAGATAAAAAGTCAGCAACAGTTAACTCGTATGTGCTGGGAAAAATACATTAAAGGAATTTACAATGACAGTGAAGGACATTAAAAAATTACGATCAGGGGAAATATTAGTCGATTGTAAAATGGTATTCGAGGCAATAAATTCATTAAAAATTGAAAAAATTGTGGGTATGAAAGTTTTTGATTTTCCGCATAAACCCTTAACTGGTTGAGTGCTGGAAGCCCATATTTGGGCTTTACTCTGAAGTGTCAGTACTAGCACTTGAAGGCTTCATATTTGATGTTGTTCATACCGCCTTTGAAGTGAAATTATTTAGTCTGTAAGGATTTGCCTTGTTACAAATTATGGGAGAGTGCCTATTGGCACTCTCCCATAAATTGTAACAAAGCAAACATATGTGAACAGATTTTGATGACCAAAAATAATTCGGCACTCTACCAGTTAACAGGTTTTCTTAGAACAAGGCCGGCCACGGGTGTATTGGATACAAAGGAAGAACTAACGCGATAAAGCATGGTATTTTTTTTAAAGAAGACTATTCTTGTTACTAACTACCTTTCGAAAATAATTTAGTATTCTACCAGTTAACTCTTTGACTCTTTGGTATATTCCACACCAGTTCAAAACCATCAACCGGTCGAGTTTATTTTCGTTATTTGGGAAACTGTTTATTTATTTATTTATTTATTTATTTATTTATTTATTTATTTATAGACGATAACTGCGGGAGCGCAGTGGCTCAGTGGTAGATTGTTGGACTTCTATGCTAGAGGTCGCGTGTTCTATCCCCGTCCGAGACGACCCGCGTTGTGTCCTTGGGCAAGACATTTTATCCCTGTTGCCTGCATGGGGGCACGATGAAGCCGTGTACTAAGGCGTACTGCACGTCGATGGTGCACGTGTCTTCAACCGCTGTAACCCTGCTCGAGAGGAGCTTGAACAGGGTTAGAATGTTGAGGAGCTGACAGGTGCTCGTCGTTGCTCGGTAGTTCTCTCCGGGTACTCCGGCTTCCTCCACCCATAAAACTGTCACGGTCACGATTAGCCATTGTGCATATGTATGCGACCTTAAACACCAATAAATAAATAAATAGACGATAACTGCAAGAAAAAGATGATTTTTATTTCGCATTTAATTTATTTCAATTCATTCGTCATCCTCTATTTCTGAAAGAAAAGTGGTGCAAAGGCACCAAGAAAAAATAAACCCAAACTGGGTCGATTACGACCGGTACACACCCAGTAGGAGACGCTCTTCTTCTAGTACAAATCCACGCCTTCCGGTACCAGTGAGCAGATGTATAATCAACGTCTCATTCTTTTTTCTTTCGCCATCTTAGGAAGATGGTCTTTCGTTTTTCGTTTGCTCTGATAAAACAGTGATAATTCAACACGTTTACACCATGTTCCTGTGACTGAATTATGGATCTGCTGATCATTGAATAACAGGGTTGTGTTTTTCGTATATTCTCTTTACATTCAACCACATTTTGTGAATTTTATATTCTCCGTGTTCGCGCGTGACTTTCGTGTACCATGCGGGCGGTTCGCTTATTGTTTGTGGTTGACAAATTTATGCTATCCTTTTGGATATTGTTTTTGGAGTTAGGTGTCAGTGCAGTGGGGGGGGGGGGGGGAGAGGCGGGGACTGTTCTCGCAGAATTTCTTCCCTCCGTTGAGGATGGAATTTTTGATTTTTTGGTCCCTTTTGGCTGTCTGGGTTCTGTTGTGTTCCCACCGGGCCTTTATTTCCTGCCACCTTCCACTAGTAGTTGGGGGCGTTCCGCTTCTTTTTCTGTTGGGTTCACCTTCCCTTCTACTTCTCTCACCTCTGCTATGCCCAGGACTGTTCCTTATGGGCAATACCTTTTGCCGAAACATGTGGACGATTCTCATAATTCATGTTCCACGTGTTATGGATGTTCTGCTGATCGACCCTGTGGGCTCTGTGGTTCTTAGCCGTCCACAGTTTGGGCATCCCGACATGACTACGTCTGCTGAGAGTTCTACCCTCTCCGTGGGGGTGTACATTTTTTTCCTGCAGTGGATACTGTGGGAGCTGGTGAAATACCCGTTGAAGAGATGCCTGGTTCCGGGACGGTTGTCTCTCCAGTCGACATCTGAGCCTGTCAACAACAAGGGTTGTGACTCCTCCTTTGGAGCCGAGCTCGGTTGCTCTCTCCGCCTTTCCACCGGTTTCAACAGCTTCCGACGTATCTTCTGCTACTGCTGTTCCGTTTGCAACGCCTACGGTCCCCGTTTCAGTCGGCCTCGACTTGCCCCTGTAGGGATGTGCAGGGGTGTCTGGTAGTTTGGACGTGGGGTATCGGCCTCAGCCTTCCCTGGCTTCAACTCTGGAAAGTTGGAAGGGGCTGCCGGCCGCATCCTTTGCTGTGGTCTCTCAGCCGTCGAGCCCAGCAGGTTTTATCTTGGATTCAGATGTACATGGAGGGTTCACCACGGACTCTGTTGCGTCTCCGTCCACGCACTGTGGTCCTTCGGTCAGTTTTGCGCATTTTGTGCAGCCTGGACTTTCCGTCCCTCAGAGGTCCGCGGCTACTCTCCTGAGTTCCCGCACTTCAGATCCTGGGGGTATTACATACCCCTATAAGCATCTGCATTCAGATGTTTCGGCTGCCGCTCGTCGCCCCGCGTCGGGTGTTCTAGAGGATCGTGACCCTTCGCTGGTCAAGAGGGTCACGGGCCAAAGCCATTTTGCCGGGTCGTTCGCACGTCGAACCGGCTGATACGGGAAGCGAGCTTAGGGAACCCCTCTCCTTGCTCACGCAGATTCTTTCCAAGAGCCTTCCTGTTGCCTCCATCGAGGCTACTAGTGGCTTTCAGGCGCCCCGTGGGTCCGCCTCCTGGAATTGGAGGCAGGCTGGTTTGTCCGAGATGGGTTGTCTGTCTTCCGACTCAGAGGATGGGTCAGACACACCTGATGTCGAGAGCCATCAGTCTTCAGACTTGGGGGCAGCTCTTGAATCTGTGTTTGAGTTCCTTCCGGAACTCAAATCGTCAGACCAGCCGATGGTTTCAGCCAGGCCGCAATCATCGGTCGCGCGCCTACAGCCTGTAGAATAACCTGCTTCTGGGCGCCTTCGACCGTACATGTCGGTACAAGTGGTCGAAGCTTTTGCAGCATTGGACTCTAAGCTTAGTTTCAAGGCTATGAAAACTTCTTTCTTCACAAAGACTGATACCTCTTTGCCCCAGTGCGTTATCGTTCATAAGATTCCGCCAATCCATCGGTCTGCCAAACTTTGACGGTCTTGGATCAGGACTCCTCCCCCCCCCCCCCTTGGGGGGCTTTCCAAGCTCAAGTCGGCCGTTATTCCCATGGCGACATTGGAGTCCCTATTGGACTTATCCAGAGAGATGATAAGCATGCTTTCTCTTTCGGATCACGTCGCCTCTGCCTTGGCTGCTTATCTTCTTCCAGATAAGGTTGTCGATGTATAGGCTCCTTTTGTTTGATCTTTAAGGCACTCATGCATCGTCATCACACGCATGACTGTAACACGGCTAACTTGGAATTATTTCGCCGGGATGCTGTGTTGGATACAAGCCGTTCCATTCCTGAAGGGCAGCACGCTGCTCTTCGATCCGCTTCTTTGGTGGGTTCGCGACTATTCCATGATTCCGTGACGACGGTCCGGGATGACGTCCTGCGTCATTCCAAAGATCAGCAGCTGCTTCGTCAGCTTTATTGGCCTTATGCGGGAGGCCTGGGCCGTTCTAAGCCTAACATACGCCCTTTTGGTTCCTCCGTGAAGGCACGATCACATCCGATCCTTGGGTGTTAGATGTTGTTCAGTTCGGTCTGCAGATATCCTTTCGGAGGCACACCACTCTGTCGAGGGTGCATCTTCCAACCCAATTTCCTTCAGACTTTTCACGTCGGGAACATTTTTATCACGGAGATAGACAATCTCCGGTCAAAGGGGGCGATCGAGGTCGTCAAGAACATTCATTCAGTGGGATCTTATTCCCGCCTGTTCTTGGTGTCGGAAAAGGACGGCAGACTCCGACCGGTTATCGATCTAAGTATCCTGAAGCAGTCTATCATTGCTCCCAAGTTCAGCATGGAGACTTTCTGGTCCGGTCGCCGCTCCATTCACCAGGGAGATTTCGCTTCCAGCATCGACCTGCGAGACGCTTACTTTTACGTTCCGATTCATCGGACATCACGAAAGTATCTCAGGTTCATTTTTCTGGGGCGAATTTACCAGTTCAGAGCCATGCCTTTCGACCTGGCTCCTTGGGGCTTCACCCGACTGACGTCGCATGTGATAACATTCCATCACACACAGTCCATGGTGACTACTTCGGTGTGTCTGGACGATATCCTCCAGAGGCACTCCAATGCTGCTCTTCTGCAGTCAGATGTCGACATACTGTTGAGCCTGCTCACGTCGCTTGGGTTCAGAGCCAACGAGGAGAAATCGAAACTGGTCCCTTCTCAGTCGTTTTGTCATCTGGGGATGGACTTCCGTACTCAGCTGAATACGGTGGCGGTTCCCCTGGCGAGGGCAGTGATTCTCACGGCTTTCGCCCTGACTCTGACCCAGTCCACGTCCGCGACAGCTCGCTCCGGCTGCTCGGTCTCTGCGGTTCGGTGACGTATCTCATTCCTTCGGGTCGACTGCATGTCAGACCTCTCCAGCACTTTCTCTCAGTCCTTGGAGCCCGAATGTTGGTCCTCTGGATCTGGTGCTTCAGTTTTCAGCATTTCTCAATCGTCACCTTCTCCCAGGGATGGATGTTCAGTGGATTATGCAGGGAGTTCCGTTGGGCTTGCCCACTTCCGATCGTGTTCTGACGGCAGATTGCAGCGATCGCGGATGGGTCGCGACGTTGGATCCTCTAGATCTTTCCCTTCACGGTGTTTGGGTCCAGGATCAAAGAGCTCTTCACATCAACCAGAAGGAGCTTCTTGTTCGCCTGAGATTCCGGGAGAGGATTCCTCACGTTTCGAATCGCCAGGATCTTCTGTTGTCCGACAATTCGACAGTGGTAGCTTACATTCGGAATCAGGGCGGCACCCACTCGGTTCCCAGGTAGGAATTGGTTCGGGATCTTCTATTGCTCGCTCAAGACGTCAACTCCGGTGTCGTGGTACGTCACATCCCCGGACGTCTGAACGCCCTAGCCGACTCCCTGTCCCGACGGGGCAGGGTCATTTCCACCGAGTGGATGCTTCACATAGCAGTGTTCCAGGCGCTTTGCGATCTCTGAAGTCGTGCTCAAATCGATCTGTACGCGACCCGTTGGAACCATCAGGTGGACATTTTCGTTTCCCCGTGTCTAGATCAACTGGATTCGCCGTGGACGCTTTGTCACTCGATTGGGACTGCCTAGTCGGCTACGCCTTCCCGCCGGTTCCGATTCTGTCTCAGGTTCTATTCAACATACGAACCTGCAGTTTTCGAATCATTCTGATCGCTCCCCTGTCGCCTCAACGGGTGTGAATCAATCAGTTCCGCTCTCTGTTGGCGGCGGTTCCGGCACGTCTCCCTCTACGTCGTGACCGCCTTTGTAAAGGTCACCCGAGGAGGTTTCACGTCGACCTGACTTCATTGTGCCTTCATGCATACCTTTGTCAGATTCTGTCTTCTCCGTTGAGACTTTTCGAGACGAGCAGTGGAGTGAATTTCTTCTTCAAAGTGGCACTCCACTGGTTTAGCCTATGCGGCAAAGTGGAAGGTTTTCTGTCGATGGTATACTGATCACTCTGTTGATTATGCCGATCTTTCGATAACATAGATTGCGGAGTTTCTGGTATATCTGTTTGATTCTCGGGGTCTCTAACCTATTACCATCAGGGGATATAGGTCCATGCTTTCGGAGACCTTTTCGTGTGTGGGTAAGCGTCGTATCGGCACTAATCCGTATATCTCCAAGCTTATTCGGCACTTTTCTTTGAACCTAGGAATTTGTAGCTTACCCCAATATGGAATCTTTCTTGGGTGCTACTTTGTTCGGGGCGGGGGGGGGGGGGGCGCGTTCAAATCATTACCCCGGGTGGATATGCGTTTTCTCACATACCAGTCGGCTTTTTCTGAAGACCTTTTCCTCAGGCAGAAGGGTTAGTGAGCTTCATACCAGCAACTACTCCACCTTCTATCTGTATCAGGGCTCTTTCTTCTGCTGTCTTTCACTAATGTTTGTGATGCTATGGTTTTGTAGGCCTAGGGAACTCTTTTTCAGTCCACGGTTCCAGCGCAGTCAGGTTATGTGGGTGTTGGTTATCTGAGTTCCTCGAACTCTTATTTATTCAGACTGCTGTAAACAAGTGTAAGGTAGGTTGATAAGAAATTTACATTTTATGGTAAATTTCCTTTCTTATTATACCTACCACAATTATTTACGTGTAGTCCCTCCTTCTTCTTATTCGGGTAAGAATCCTTCTTCCCCGCTGATCACATAACTCCAATGTTGGCGGATTCTAATAAGAATGACACGTTGGTTATACGTCTGCGCACTGGTGCCGAGAGCCTTGGAGTTGTACTTGGAGAAAAGCGTTCCCTACTGGGTGTGCACCGGTCGCACTCGACTCAGGTTTGACTTATTTTTTCTTGGTACTTTTGCGCCACTTTTCTTTCCCAAATCGCTTGGGAAAGATCAAAATAGAGAGTATACTTCCGAGTTCGGGACTTCCACTGTAATACAACCCTGTTGTAAATAATTGTGGTAGGTATAATAAGAAAGAAAATTTACTATAACATTTTAATTTGTAGGGGCTGGTGGAGAGGTTAGCTGATATTCACATTGTCAGGTTTCATCGTTTCGTTTAATGTAGATCACATATGGCGTTCATGTCAGCAGGTGATATAGGCAATGTTTACTTTTATCAGATTATCTGGCGAACGAAAACAGCCCATGCTCAGTATATATAAAGGTTAGTAGAGGGATTCAAGGGCCGCAGCAGGGCGAGGGGTGCGGAGGTTTGCAGGCACTATAATGTGAGGTACGGGGTGGTCGGCCAATGGACAGTAGTGGTGTGTCGGAATTGCAGGTGAAATGTTACAGTTGTTAGAAAAGTGGTTGGACTTGAGCGGGAAATTGTGGATTTGAAGCATGGGGAGGAGGAGGGGTCTCCCTGACAGACGATGATGTAAATTCTTGTTCTACAATATTTGGAATTCAAATACAAAGACAAGATGGATGGACCAGGTGAGAGGGATTTATAGAGGACTATTCGGTGTACAAGTACAAAGACAAGATGGATGGACCACGTGAGAGGGATTTATAGATGACTAATCGGTGTACAAATACAAAGACAAGATGGATGGACCACGTGAGAGGGATTTATAGAGGTCTATTCGGTGGAAATCTCGGACAAAGACAAGATGGATGGACCACGTCAGAGGGATTTATTGAGGACTATTCGGTGGAGGTCTCGGACAAAGACAAGATGAATGGACCATGTGAGAGGGATTTATTGAGGACTATTCGGTGGAGATCTCGGACAAAGACAAGATGGATTGCCCACGTGAGAGGGATTTATAGAGGACTAGTCGGTGTACAAATGCAAAGACAAGATGGATGGACCACGTGAGCGGGATTTATAGAGGACTATTCGGTGGATGGACCATGTGAGAGGGATTTATAGAAGACTATTCGGTGGAGATCTCGGACATAAAAGTGAGTACAACTCAGGTTAACCCTTTACCCAACGTATCGGCCGCATCCGCCCGCGTAATATGCAAATTCAGCAGTTGAAAAAATAATATTTTTCAAAAAAAATTTCAACAAAACCATATCATGTGACCCCTCGTTGGAACGAGCTCGATGAGCTCGTTCCAACGAGGGGTCACATGATATGGTTTTGTTGAAATTTTTTGAAAAATTTCAAAAAATGATATTTAAAATAATAAATTTTGATATCGTCTGCGTTGGGTAAAGGGATAAGAGAAATCTTCAGAGAGAAAGTCATGGTGCATGGTAAGTAATATAGCATGTACCCGGACGTCCCAAATTGGCAGGTTCTTAAGCTTGATCACATGTGATGTCATAGTCACGTGACCCAGGTGTGTCGTGTTTGGTTGTTAAGGTAGCCCTCGTGAGCTGTCATATTTTAACGTTATCCCCATGGTGATTCGTGGTGTTAGTGCGCAGGAGTTGCGCGTGTTGTTAGGGTGATACGTGTTCCCGTCGTCCATTTTGTATAGTGGAGGCCGCCATTTTGGTTTCTGGTAGATCGTGGTTACTATGTGACCAGAAACCCCTCAAATAGTACAGGGATATGTTGGTAGGGTGTGTTCATTGTAGAAGAGGAAATCTAATTATCAAATAGACCCGACAATCCCTCCAGATCACCAAAAACGACTTTATTTCGTTCGAATTATTTAATAGTCCTACTTATAAGAGCGACACGTAGTGCTATAGGACCGAGTGGTCTCCCGGGGGTAAGTTCGAAAGGAACTAGAATACATCTAAATACCACAAACAATCCGACAATTCTTCCAAATTACCCAAAACTACCGAAACCCTCTTTTTCAATAACAGGAGAGTTCCTATGTATTAGAGTAATTTTATTGGTACGGGTTCCTTGGTTAATTAGTAGAATTACCCAAACAGACCCGACTAGTTTTACTAATTCGGATTCCTTTGAAATTCTCTGCTTCTACCTATTGTGATGTTTGGTGTAATTATCCAAATGTTTTTTTGCCCAGGTATTTTTTTTAGCTGTCCCAACCCACAGCTACTGTAACGTTCGTCATTATTACTAGTAACATGGGCAGACTCGAGTAAATAAATTGTGTAGGGACGATTTAGACGCCGAACGATTCGAGTCGTCTCGTATTTTCGTCGCAGAACACTGCGAGATTTGGCTGGGAGTAAAACAAAATTAGGAAACACCTTTTTTATTTTGTCCGCTGCATCAATAAATAATACGAAATATCTGTAATGACCGTTGCAGTGATACTTTCTATCAACTGGGAAAAGTGGGAAACTATCAATGTTTGGCAATACCTCATTATGCTTTATTCGAAATTCAGTTCGAAAATTGTTCTAAGTTTTGGAAGTTGATTTATGAGAAAACGCTTTCTGGCATGATTAAGGGGTCGTCCAACCTAACTTTGGTCAATTTGTCACTGAGCATTCCACTTATAACATTTGGTCTCAATCTTTATTACTTTCATGAATTGGGAAAATATTTCCTCGAGTATGTACTTCAATGTTTATAGAATACAGCTGTTATTTTATTTTGAGGTATTTTATTGTAAAAATTTTGTTCTCTTAATTATGCCACAGCAGACTTTCAGGTGGTGCTATTTACACATGGCAGCAGTTCCATGGCAAATTTCAATTTCCACGTATTCTATGTTTCTTTCCAAGCATTTTGATATATAATCTATTGGGGTTATTCATTTTGTACCTTTTTTAGACTTGAAAGAAAATTGCATGAAATTTGATCAAAGTTAGGTTTGACGTCCCCTTTATGTCGTTCTTGTGTTTGGGGTTCATTTGAAATTCAGTTTGAAGTCAAATGACACATTACGACAGAAATATAATATTTAAAATGTCAGACATATTATATAGATCAATATATGTGCACGTTTGGGTGATTTAATCAAAAGGTTTGGGTCGAAATTATTGATTTTATTGAAGCTCCACCCATGATTGATCACGTGACACAAACAATTGTGAAAGTACATCCCTATAAAAAGTGCCGCGCAATTCGAACCGTCGGATTGACTGGCTTGCTTCTGGAGCATTCTAAGTGCCTGCAGTAGTTGTATAGAGCTATGTAGAAGTATTCTAACAGTCTGTTATAGCTGTATAGAGCTGTGTAAAAGTGTTCTAAGAGTCTGTTGTAGCTGTATAGAGTTGTGGGAAAACATTCTAAGAGGAAGGGTAACTGCCTAGGTGAATATATATAGTTAATTCAATGTAGAATTAAGAGATATTGGTTATTGTTACTTGCTTTGATTTGTGCATTTCATTTGACTCTTCAAAGTTATTTAATTTTAGAGTGTTGAATGAAATTGAATTAAAGTCTAGTAATATACAGAAGTATATTTGCTTAGGTAAATTAAATTACCTATAAGTAATTACAGTGAAAAAACTGCTTTACACAAGCTGTGTGTGGAAATACCACTATAACAGTATGTGTTGAAATTAGTATTAACAAACTTTTGATAAATACTGTAGGTGATTATTTCACTAGCAGTGCATGTTGTGTGGTAGTTCTGGTGGGGATACCACTAGTATCAGCAAGTGTGAGTCTTAGCACTAACAAATTGTGTTATAGACAATTACTGTAGGTGATAATTATTTCACTAGCAGTCCATGTAGTGTGATAGTACTGGTGGGGATACCACTAGTGTCAGCAAGTGTGTGTGTTAGCACTGACAAATTGTGTTATAAACAATTACTGTAGGTGATTATTTCGCTAGTAGTGCGTGCAGAGTGGCAGTTCTGGTGGGGATACCACTAGTATTAGTACGTGTGAGCAATTGCATTAACAAACTGAATTATAAACAATTACTGTAGGTGATTATTTCACTAGCAGTGCGTACAGTGTGTCAGTTCTGGTAGGGATACCACTAGTATCAGTAGGTTGTGAGAATAAGTATTTGTGACAGATACTGTAGGTGATTATTTCACTAGCAGTGCGTGCAGGGTGGCAGTTCTGGTGGGAATACCACTAGTCAAGTAAGATTAGATTATTGAATGTAAGTAATAACTGACTACAAAATTCTATAGGTGGTTACTCCACTAGCAGTGTAGAAAGTGGAATGAAGGAGGTATAGATTTTGATGATATTGCAAGATTTTATTTAGTTGTTGGAAATAAGTATAATCAATATTTGACATGTCAGCTTCATTATTGATTTTGCTGATTAAGATTTGAATATCTATAATCATTTATTTTTATATATCTTGGTTATTATAAGAGCTACATTGTTTGGTGCTGTAGTACTGTATGCATAATAGATATTTGAAATCCACTTGTTTTATTATTGGGTGCAGTTTATACTGAGTTTGAAGAGTATAAACTGCATAATTATAGCATTGGGATCAATAGTATTAAGTGTTATGATTGATTGAGTTATGATTTGTGGTTTTGGTGTTTGTAATTGTTAAGGAGTACTGTGTGGTGCATAGAGTGCACAGAGACACAGTTTGAGTTATTGAAGTCCATAAGTGCATGTTATTCTGGTTCCAGTGTGGTGCAGACTGCAGATATCACCGATACGTTATATTTCTGTGTTGTGCAGAGGGCACATAAACGCAGTTTATTACCAGTTAGTGTTATGCAGGTAGCACAGGTACTCTTTGAGGTGTTTGGGCCTTAACGCTGTGCATGCTAAGTCGCAGCTACTGAAGTAAGTCCTCATTTCGCACGAGTTAATTAGAGTTCAAGATTTGAGAAGATAAATACTGAAATATTTGTGGTGACATTGTGTTGTGCAGAGAGCACAGGGACACAATATAACTGAGAGTTTTCCAAGTTAGTAATTGGGGTTATATTATATTACTTGTGTGTGAAACTTATTTTGTTTGATACTGCTCTGTACGGGCTAGAGCCTAGTACTTGTTGTGCTAAGTTGAAATTCACTGGTTTGAACTTCATTGCAATGTAAAGTTGAGTTAACTGCAGTGAAATTCATAGTAAAATTGAGTTGAACACATCAAGGGAGATTACTCTACCATGTTGCTCATTTTCTGTCAGCCTGGATTCTGAGAGATTTCAGCTCAAGACAAAGTTAGAGATTGAGAGCCATAAAGATAAAGATATATTCGTGTGTGCCAAAGTTTGCTGTTGTGTCATATATATCGACAATAAACATATAGTGTGTTTTTATATCTGTGTTATACAACGAGTTGAAATATGGTTTATTTTTTCGAGGCTTCGCCGAGAAAAAATAAACCATATTTCAACGAGTTGTATAACACAGATATAAAAACACACTATATGTTTATTGTTTTTATCTGATAACAAACAGACACCCGTCTCGTGCGTCTACCCGACTTATATATGCTTCCCACGGGCCTCCAAAGAAAACCAGTCTACGAGACAAAAGAAATAGGACAAAACGCATAGAATTGTGTCCCTTACATTACAAAATCGATGACGGCGATTGTAAAGTGCGATTGCACTTCTTGCATCATGTAACTGCGCTGGAACAAAATAAATTTCAACTATTTTATTAACAGTAACAAAACGGTGTTTCAGTAGAGTTATTCTTTTTTTGACATAGTTCCAGTTTTCTTCCGTGTTTTATGCTGTAGTCCCAATATAACAAATAATTTTGCGTTTGTTTACAATTTTTACGAAGTGTTTTTTTTTCAGGTAGAGCAGACGAACTTTTAATTAGCGCAGTTCCGCGAGTACTTTTGATCGAGGCCGTGACTATAAATAGTTCGCAGTCGCCGCATACTAATTACTATTAACATTCAAGTAATTTCTACAATGTTTTGAAGCAAAATTTTAGGTTGCCTTTATTGAAGCAAAATAAATAAGAAATGACACCATCAGAGGATTTTGACAAAGTGCAATAAGCGTACAATTAAAACCTGCCGTGTGATATAACGATGTTTCCTGAATGAATGAATGAAAATGGAATTGAAAGAGGTCAGAGGTCGTTCGCATAAATTATAATTATATACAACACCCGTTGTATATACTTCAAGTATATACAACGGTTGTTATACTCTATGGTTATCAGATAAATATGTATATATAGAATAGATATAGATATATTTATGCATTCATTTTGTTTGTTGTGAATAAATTAGTATTAGTTGAGATTTGTATTTTATTTTCTAAGTTATTGTTTTGGCTTTTGAGCCCCCCATCACATTGAAGTGTTTACAGAGTGTTTTCCCCAAACGTGGAATGGTGTCATCCTGACTGTGAAAACTCTGATTCACTATTCGCCGTATTTTTATGTATCACTGGGCAACAGGTGACCCATAGGGATATTGCGAATAGGAAGTAGCAGCCTTAGGGATCCTTTGGTCGCTGGGGTTCCATCAGATCTCCCAGCTCCTATACCCAAGAGCTCCTGGGCGTCACACTATGTATCAACTGGCTATGTTGTGACTTCTCCGTCTCCTTATAAAATAGTATGTCTTCCCAGGATGTGTTTATGTGCTACCGCACAATCTGCACATATTACAGGTAGCACATAGGCACATGCTGAATGTGCCGATATATGGATGTGTGCTTATGCACAATGCGCGCACATCTCATGGGCAAATACGGTATGTGAGGATACTTATGGCATGGTAATACATCATTTGAGAATACTATTTGAAGATACAATTTAAGGATGCCTTCGGCATGGCTCCTATACAGCTCCTAGGTGGCTTCTAGCTCCTTTTCAACACCTAACACTATCCAGTCGCCTGGGTTCTACACCCCCCCCCCCCTCGACACACACACTCACTCAAAATAGTTTCAATACCACTACTTGCCCATAGTCACCGCCATTTGACGCGTGATCCAATACTATTGCATTCACCAACACTTTAGTCTTCCATCACTCTCGCAGTCTTGTACCATTACTACCTTGTACAATTAATATTGACTTCCACTATTCTGTTCTGTCCTGTCATAGAGAGTATTGTACCATTACCACCTTGTACAATTAATATTGGCTTCCTCTATTCTGTTCTGTCCTGTCCTAGAGAGTATTGTACCATCACTACCTTGTACAATTAATATTGACTTCCACTATTCTGTTCTGTCCTGTCCTAGAGAGTATTGTACCATTACCACCTTGTACAATTAATATTGGCTTCCTCTATTCTGTTCTGTCCTGTCCTAGAGAGTATTGTACCATTACTACCTTGTACAATTAATATTGGCTTCCTCTATTCTGTTCTGTCCTGTCCTAGAGAGTATTGTACCATTACTACCTTGTACAATTAATATTGGCTTCCTCTATTCTGTTCTGTCCTGTCCTAGAGAGTATTGTACCATTACTACCTTGTACAATTAATATTGGCTTCCTCTATTCTGTTCTGTCCTTTCCTAGAGAGTATTGTACCATTACTACCTTGTACAATTAATATTGGCTTCCTCTATTCTGTTCTGTCCTGTCCTAGAGAGTGTTGTACCATTACTACCTTGTACAATTAATATTGGCTTCCTCTATTCTGTTCTGTCCTGTCCTAGAGAGTCTTAGAATTACTGACTTATAGCACTACTACAAGCTTGGTAGTTACCCTTGACATCTGCCTTTGGCCAAATCTAGGCTCAATCAGATCACCCCATTCATCTAAGCCTGTATCAGTCTATGCAATGTCTAGGCTTAGAGCAGGCTAGGATACCTTACAACGTAGGGGCACTTTGGCGCTGTGTACGCGTGTCGTCACCGAATGCTAACCCTGCTTGTGCGGAGCTAGTATGTTGGCGAGTCACAGTTGATCGCCGCTGCTCGGTGATTTCCCCCGAAAGCGATTTACGTCACCCGCAAAACCGTCTGACACGAGTTATCCGTGGCTGTCGTTAAACCCTAAAAAGTGAATAAGAAAATAAACGAGTATGTTTTAACCCTTTACCCAACGTAACGGCCAAAACCGGCCAGCGCTATTCTCAAAAATCGCCAATTAATTTTCAAAATATTTTCATTTTTTGTCTCAAAAACATAGGTTATGACCCCTCGTTGGAACGAGCTCGTCGAGCTCGTTCCAACGAGGGGTCATAACCTATGTTTTTGAGACAAAAAATGAAAAAAATTAGTTATTCAAGAATTTTTTTTGCAAGTGTCGTCTGCTTTTCATGTTAGGTAAAGGGTTAAATAAAAATTACACTCAATCAGCAAAGATTACGACGTATTTGGATAAATTTCAGTTGAGAAAATTGTTTCATCTCAACACGCAAGAAAGCATTTCCCACAAGCGTTCTGTTCAAAGTGAGATCGAAGTCACAAGAGTTGAGGGAGGAATTGGGAAAGACGAGGAAAGAGTGTGCAAAAATGTGTAACTGAGGAGTAAGGAAGACACTGGGACACTTTATTGTAGAATGTCCCAAATATTTCCAAAGTAGAACAAGACACCTTAGAATACTAATGAAAAACTGGGATGAAGGCTTGAAGGATGAGTTCATGGGAAATAATATGATGGAAAGGGTCAATTTTGTTGGTAAGAGATCTAAAAAGCGCCGATGGGAGGATTTATGAATCAATTTTTGACTGAATGCTTGACTATTAGGAGGGGAGAAATAGCCGACAGGTGCTGGGTTAATATAAGACTCTTCGTTGGAGGTCCGCGATAAATCAGCAGAAGGTCGAAAAATTGTTATTATCACTAAATAAAATAACTCGATACCAATTTGCATCAAAATTTACAAAACTCATCCAGTAATTTACTGAACTCGTTTTGTAAAATTCAATATGGACTGGAAACTCGTTGAAGATACTCCATTTGAAAACAGTCGTTGTGTTTTTCATTGTCACAGAGTGTTGGTAGATATTTTTAATTTCATTTCGTGATCCGGAGATGCGATGCTAGAATTGTGTGGAGAAATCTCCTCTTGGGTAGCTTGTGTCAGTTTTGTTATAATGATGAAACAGGACTAGTAACCAAACGCTTGGATGAAAGACCTCTGAAACAGGGACTCAGGTATAGACAGTTGGTTGAACGTTTCTTCACTCTTAGTTTAAAGAAAATTTTTATTTCAATTAAAAAAAATCATATTATATGTACACATCATGTTCAAAAATAAAGAAGATGAAACAAAGCAAAATCTAAGATAATAGTACATAAAATGAACAATTTGTAAGTAAAGGATTCATTTTTTTTAAACCAGTGTAAATTCCCATACATCCTGCAATATACATGTATAAGGCCTAAAAAAAAAAATCTGTTTCTCAGGCCCTCCCGCATGGTCCTTTTGGCCGCCGCATGCTCTCTTTTTATAACCAATTTAAAACTTAAAAAAAATAAAAATTAAATGGTTTATGTCTGATATTTTACCCAAGTTAAAAAATTTGATAAATTTGTCCCTTGAGTGCAAGAAGGCTTTGCAATGCTTTAGCATTGCAAAGCCTTCTTGCACTCAAGGGATGAAATACACCACCACCCATGCTATTCTGTAGATTATGAGGCCTAAAACTTGAACCAAGAACATGAACTTTTGATGGCAAAGAAGTAATTACTGAAATAAAAAATAAAATAAACTGCTCGCACGCATGCAATTTTACAAATAAGAGCCTGAGAAACAGAAGATCTACTTTGTGTGGCTTAACCAATTTATTTTCTCACCAAGTTTCCGCAAATTGAAGAAAAATTTCAATTCAGCAGAAGAGGAAAATAAGCTATCATGATTTATTTGAGAATAATGGGTTATATTGTAACAGGTCCCCCGAAGAGTGGTGGATATTATACATCAGGGACTTCAACTTCATGTTTCTGACACCACCTCTCTGTCCAAGCGGAAAGGGGGGAAATATAATTTTTGGTTTTAATCCTCTGGTTCTCCCAGATTCCACTGTCCAGTTATCCACTGATGGTACCCCAGTTCAGCTCTATCCGTTCTTCTCCTGTCACTTCAGTTGGTGATGGCGTGGGTTACTGTTTTATACCTGTGGGCTACATTTCAGGCTAGTACTAGTACCAATTTGTGAACTACATAAGATTTATCGGAACACGTTTTAATAGCTTATATACATTATATACAAAGGGTTAACTTCTATTTAATATCCTAGAGAACTTCATTAGGTGATTCTTGCAATGGACTTGACTCATTCAACATATTGTACAGGCCTGTACTATCTAGTGTATAACCACAACCGTTGAGTCTTGTAATAGCAAACTTAACCTGGGAAAGGTAAACGGGAAGGGTAACCTGTTCTCGTCAGTTCACCGAAGTTAAGCAACGTCTAGCCTGGTTAGTCCTTAGATCGGTGACCGTCTAAGCGATCGATTGGGACCCCAGCGTTGTGTCCTTGGACAAGGCACTTAACCCCGATTTTCCACACGGAGGTACGATGGTCCCGTGTACCGAGGCGTACTGCATGTCGATATCGCGCATGTCAACCAATCTAATCATACCGGAGATGCCCTGTGGAGTTACGACGATGTGAAGCTCGCAGCTGCTCGGCGTTGCCCGGTAGTTCTCTCCGGGTACTCCGGTTTTTTTTCACCCGTAAAACTGCCACCGACACGATATGACCCTGGCTGTTAAATAAATAAATAAATAAATAAATAAATAAATAAATAAATAAATAAATAAATAAATAAATAAATAAATAAATAAATAAATAAATAAATAAATACAAGACTCAAGAGGCCTACAGTAGGTCCCATTCTAATCAGAGTCTACTGGAGGTAGAGAATTGAAATAAGGCCATTCTAACACTAAAGTTGCCATTTGGATCTCACCTGATTCACTGCGTTATTTGCCTTTAGTATTGCTAATTTTTGTTTGTTAACCTGAGCGTTTATTGATCAAAGACCAGCGAGAGCGAGAACAACCGCGACGCAGGCTTTTAAACCTTACTGTAACGTAACACGTGACGTTAGTTGACTGATGACGCTGCATTCAGGTGTTCAGGATTCCCGAATGTTGTTCAGTAAAGCTGGCATCCTGACCAAATATTGCTTTAAACAACAACAACCCAATAAATACTACTAATACTAGTAGTGGAAATGTAACCATTATTGGAACGAGTATGAAAAACGACAAATGTTCCACTGAATTACGAAATAGTTTTTGATAAGAAAGGGTAAAAACTTTAATTGTAAAAGTTGAACTGTGGATAGCAAATCCGACGGTAATTTGCGTAGTAATCTGCAGCAGTGAATTCTGTCTGAATTATATGATCAGACTGGACAGCAAAAGCAGCCAGAAAATAGCTTTAATTTTATCAGTAGACGGCTGGGAAGGGTTAACAATAAGCAATTTATATAAATGTACGATCCACCCCTTAAACTATTCTAATGGACCGATCTATGCACTTCCCATATTTGGTAACACGACCACGTGACGCCACCAGCGTCTCGTGCAATTAATAATATTACAACAACAAATGACTGTGTTATTTGCGAAGTCAACGAACGCTATGTGAAACAATAGACGATTACTTTATATGTTCTTGCATCGAAAAATAATCTTTAACTCTACAAAAGCTCAGTACATGACGCTCAATAGACTTTTTAACTGGAAGGTAAATGTCCTGTAAATTGGGTCTGATTTCTAGAGCAATTTACGAAGGCGATCGGTAGAAATTTCCCAACTTATTCATCCTAAAATAATACATACTAAATATAAATTTGGCTGGGAATGCATTCCCAAATTATACAGAAATGAATAATAATTTACATCCGCAAAACGTTACGAAAAACCATCTGATTTCGTCGTAATATATAAACAAGTTGTGTAATGTTTCTGAAATTAGTGTTGTTAACAACACACTCGCAATGCAAGGACAGTGCGCCTACAATAATAATAACTCTTTGGCCAGCCGCTGATTTGTCGCGGTCCTCATAAGAGAAGGCCATCATTCCCCCTGCACCCCACCCCCTCTTCCCCTCCTCTCCTCCCAGCATTCAGATATAAACTGCTTAATAGTGTCCCTCACTTCCTCTTTTTCAATTTCTTCAATAAGCATTCCTACCCTCTCCCTCGTGTCCCCCTTCAGCCATCCATCCTTTGTTTCTTCACCCCACTTCTGCATTATTCTTCCAGTAAATTTTATTCTATGAGGTATATACTGTGGGCATTCCAAGAGAAAATGTTCCAGGGTCTCCACTACTCCAGAGTGGCACATTTGGCATCCCTTTTCTCCATCTCTCCCAATTTTTCCCCGAAGCTCCAGTGATCTTGATCTCAGTTTGAACAGTAGTGACCCTCCAAAGGTGCCATCTAGGTACTTCTCAAAAGCTGGCTTTTCTTTATATTGTAACCCCTGCAGTGATCTTTTCACGCTAACCCCTGCTCGCCAGTTTCGATTGCAATCTTCCATGACTCTCTCTTTGACAAACCTTTTGCCTTCTTTCATTCCTACTTCTATGTTTGTGACCTCTATAGAGTAATTGTCCATTAGTTCCCTCACATGTTTTTGACCACCCCGTATCTATATTAGAATTCCAAATGGTATCGAGCATCAATTTGCACCACCGGTTGTCAGGCAGGTTTCTCAAGTAGTTAAAGTAACACAGTTTTCCCAAATCTACCCTGTCCTTGATTTTCATCCACCCAAGCTCCCCCCTTACTGCTTCCAAAGCTGCAGCATTACTCGACCCTGTTATCCATCTGCCGGCATCATTCTGAGTACTTTCCAACTTCTTAATAACGGTTTGGTTTAATGGAATCACGTCCGTGCCATACGTTATACTTGGTAAACCCACCCTCTCCCAGTGTTTTCCCCACAAAGACCTTGTTGAAACTATTTTTCCCTAAAAGTTTTAGTTGGTTCAGAATTCTTTTCCCCTTCAGAATCAGTTTGGCTGAGTAATTTCTGTACACCCCTCTTCCCGTTATATTTATGCTTACCCCTAGATACTCATACTCTCCCGTTTCTCCTACAGTGATTTGTTTGCTTTCCCCTTCGGGGATTGAGAACTCCCCCACTCTCCATCTCTTCGTCATATCTACCTTGCGTCCAACGGGTATTACCTTGCTTTTATTTTCATTTAGTTCGAGCCACCAAGTGTTCCCATATCTACCAACAATTTCCAGCAATTTCTCTAGCCCCTGTTCAGTTCTAGACATTAACACCATGTCGTCCGCAAAGAATAAGCCTGGTACCTTTATGTCTCCAACATTTACCCCCTCCGCACTCTGAATTAGTTCGTCCCCTAAATCTTTAACATACAATGCAAACAAAATCGGTGAAAAGATACACCCCTGCTTGAGGCCTATATCCATAGGGACTCGTTTTGTAGTGATACTCCCTAGACTGAGTTGGCTTTGCACATCTGTATACAGTGCTTTCATGATTCCCACAAAGTCACCCCCCAGTCAGATGCCCTCGAGCTTTCGCCACATACCTTCCCTCCACACTCGGTCGTACGCTTTTTTCACATCTAGAAATGCCAGAAACATCTTTTTCTTTTCAGCCTTTGTTGATTCTCTCAGTTGGGTGAGTGTAAATAGGTGATCAGTGACTCTTCGACCTTTCCTGAAACCATTTTGAATTTCTCCTAAAAAACCTTTCTCTTCAATAACTTCCTCAAGTCTACCGTATATGACCTTACAGAATACTTTTCCGATGTTATTACTAACTGATATCCCCCTATAGTTATCTAGAACTTCCTTATCCCCCTTTTGTGTATGAACGACACCTTACTTTCCCTCCACTCTCTGGGGACCTTTTGCTTTCGCAGAGCCAGGTTGAAAAGGTTTGTCAGGACTTCAATAAGTGCCTCCCCTCCATTTTTGAGGAATTCGTTCGGAATTTCATCAGTCCCTCCCGCTTTACCATTTTTTAATTTCGAGACCACGTTCCGCACTTCTTCTGCCGTTATTTCGCTACATACACGATTGGATAGGTTCTCCTCCACCAGTGTATTTCTTTTTGGTGGGGACCCACTGCCCCATCGCCTATCGTTTATCTTTTCCCAGTGCTTGACTAACTCTGAAGCGATACGGCCTTTATCTTCTGTACTTTCCCCATCCACTGTGATACTCTGCACACTACTTTTCCACCGTTTATTTACCCAGTTCCAAAATACGTTTGAGCTCGAACCCCCCGTTTTCTTTATTGTTCTGGCAAGACTGCAATTGCGCTCCTTCCTATTATTATTCTTTATCTCATTCACCTTTTTCCGTGCCAGTTCATATTCTCCTTTCATTAGTCTCGTGTCATTGTTATCCACCCCTTTAAGCTTCCTACTTCTTCCGTAAGCAGCGCATTTTACCTTCCTTTCTTTTATAGCCTTTTTCAGTCCCTCGTTAACCCTGTATCCGAGCTCTCTCGTTGGGACCCTCACCCTTCCTATACAATCCTTCCCAGCCTCTGTTAGGCTATTTACTATGCCATCTGAAATACTCTGGACATTTGCATCCCTAGGTATACATTCAAGACTTGGTTTTAGTTTTTCCCGAAACTGCTTCCAGTCGGCTCCTTGTTTTAGTCCCCAAACTTCCTTGAAGGTGTTTCTGTCTCTATTCGTCTTTTTGCCCATAATCTTAACTGTTATCAGGTTGTGATCACTACCCAAGTCATTTTTTCCCTCGTCATCTATTTCTACATCTATAACCTCCCTCCATACGCTAACGTCAGTGAGTATATAATCAATTATTGTTTTCTTATCGTTCCTCTCCCAGGTCCATTTACCCTTACATTTCGCATCCCTGTTCAGGATCTTTAAACCAAGCTCTTTTCATAGGTCCAACATCTTCCTCCCATTCGTGTTAATTTTCCTATCACCTCCCTGTATGCCCTCCTCCTTATCCCCGATGTGCCCATTGAAGTCCCCCATTAGGACAATACTGAACCCTCTGCTTTCAAGCTCTGTGATATTCGATCTAAGAGTTGTATATATTGAATCATTCCACTCGGGCTTACTTCCCTCCACTGCTAAGTATACAACACCAACGGCAACACTCCTGCTTCCTAACTTGAATTTTGCCCAGACTATTTCGTTGGATACTGGAATCTGAGTCCTTGCTTCTGTGAGATCTGTAATCAATGAGGGCTGTAATTGCTCTTTAGCGTAGATGCCAACACCCCCACCCCGTTTCTGACCCTCAGTTCGCCCAGCTCCTATCCACACGCAACCCTTCATCTGATCAACCCGCTCATCCCGTCGTATCCACGTCTCACTTAGACCCATTATATCGAAGTCTCCTTCGTCCATCATTGTTGATATTTCGCTTACTTTCTTGTGCAGACCCTACAATATAGCTACATAATTTCAACTAATGCAATCGGCGTAACATATCGATGTGCAGTTTGACCACACCTTACCGAATGGAAGTTATTGCTAATCATCAATACCAGTTACCAATTATTTATAAGCACCTCAGAGGGTATTACATCATTTTAAGTTATTTTTTGGATGAGATATATCAATGCTGAATGAATCGGTCAGAAATATGCTCTTTGGAATAATCAGTAAGTACCTTGACATTGATGAGGTATAAATAGATGCTCAGACTTTTTACAACGCGAGAAAACAACAGAAGAAAGCCTACAAAAACTGTCCAAATGGTATTTTGAAAGAGAAAAAAAGAATAATTGATAACTTCATGTTAAAGAAGAGGTCGTTTAGTGATCTAACTTTTTTTCGATAATAAATAACATGAACGCATTCACACGTTGTGGCGTTCTGTGTTTATTACACGCCTCTATGACTGACAGTCCATTAATTTAAAAATTCAAACAGTACACAGTTCATTTCTGACGTTCACTTGAAATAAAAACAAAAATAAAACTCAAGTGTGACGGATGTAATAATAATAATAATAACACTTTGGCCGGCCGCTGATTTGTCGTGGTTCTCAGGTGAGGTTGCTTTAGTTGCCTTTGGGCTCCCAAATGTCTTCCTATTCCCACGCTCTACTTCCCTGCCAACACTCAAACTGCTTGATGACATCCCATGCCCCATTCCTCCCAATCTCTCCGATAAGTATACTAGCCCTCTTATTTATACCATCCACTCACTGACCACATGTCCTTCATTCTTCCGTCCCACTTCCCCATTATACTCCCAGTGAATCTTATTATGTTAGACTGGTGTTTTGGGCATTCTAGTAGAAAGTGTGCCAGGGTCTCCTCCACGTCTAAATTACACATCTGGCACTTTTTCCGACTTTTCTCTTCAGCTCCAGGGACTGCGACCTCATCTTGAACAGCAGTGCCCCCCCCCCCCCCCGCCCCAAAGTACCATCAAGGTCCTCTTCAAAGCCCGTCTTTTCTTTATCACGAAGGCTACCTAAATATCCCTTTGCTTTGATCCCCCTCTCGCCAATTCAGGTTATTATCCTCCATGACTCTTTCTCTGGCGGTTTTCTTACCCTGGTTTGTGCTACTTCTAAGCCCGATATCTTCATTGGATAATTATCTATCAACTCCCTCACGTAGTCTATCCACCCTCTCTTCATGTTTGAAATTCAAATATTCTGGAACCTTATTTTACACAATCGGCTGTCGGGGAGATTTATTAAATAGTTAAGATAGTAGAGTTTTATTAAGTCTATCCTGTCCTTAATCTGCATCCACCCGGCCCCACCACTTATTGCTTATACTACTACAGTATTACTCGACCCCGTTATCCATCGGTCTGCATCGTTCTGCTGGGTTTCCAATCTCTTTAACACCACCATTTGGTTTAGAGGTATCACTTTTGAACCACATATTATACTTGGTACACCTACCATTTCACAAATTGTTTTCCCCACCAAAACCTTATTAAAGCTGTATATACAATGCTTTTAGAATTCCAACAAACTCAACTCCCAGGCCCAAAGCCTCAAGCTTTTACCACATACCCTCCCTCTGTACCCTATCATATGCCTTTCACGTCCAGAAAAGCCGTAAACATCTTTTCCTTTTGACTTTTCCAGTTTCTATCATTTGGGTCAGTGATGGCCATTGACTCTCCTTCCCTTCCTGAAAGCATTCTAGATTTCTCCCAGAAACCCATTCTCTTCAATCACATCCTCTAATCTCTCATACAGGACTTCGCAGATAACCTTTCCAATGTTGCAACTGACAAAAATTTCCCGATAATTGTCTAATACATCCTTTTCTCCCCTTTTGCGTATATACGTAAACTTGCTTTCTGTCCATCCTTTTGGAACCTCTTCACACATAAACAGAAAAATATAAATGAAAACGATGTTAAAATAGCTACCGTTATCTGAGAGATATTCGCATCAAAGTCAAAACCACAGTGTTTTATAAAATCACTCCACATATATAGAAGTTGTTTAATTTTGTTAATTTTAGTGCAATCAAACAAAAGTTATTTTTTCAAGTGACACGGGAGGGGGGGGGGGGGGAGGGGGGGTATGGTCGAAAAAAATCTCCAAGAACATATGATAATTTTCGACATGGTAGACCACTCACCCACCCATCCGTTTTCCAAATTATTTTCCATATTTGATAGCTTTTTTGACCAATGTCTGACACCCATCCCCCTTTAATGAATATTTACAGTCCTACTCGGTATTCACTACAGTTTGCTGACAGGGTGATCTCAAGTTGTACCTCATTTTCTACAGTATTATTTGTCCAGTCTTTACAGGAAGTTGATGGGCATGTTGTATTCAAAAACGCCTGCAACATATGGTGACTATTCTGTTTATGGTCTATATACTCATATGGGACTGTCAATGTCCCGTAACAAAATTGTATACGCATATTCAGAAGAAGGAAATGCTGAACAAATTAATTATCAAAAATATTGAAATTTTCATTATTCTTATTTACTAATAATGAATTTCATTAATTTTGCGTGAGTGCCTATCCATTAACCTATCTTTAGTTCATGTCAGTACATTGCCATATCTCAAACCAGGATCGTCAGCTAAGAATAATCAGTCTGAAAGTGTGATATATATAGAGAGTAATCGCTTGACTGGACTGGTTACATGAAATAATTCATGAGAGGTGAGGGACGTAGTACAAACACGAGTGCGCGAATGCGCACGAGTGTTTTACAATATAGTCCCTCGCCTCGAATGAATTATTTCATGTAACCAGTCCAGTCAAGTGATTACTTTGTTTATTACTTTTCATTATTAACGATAATTATATTATTTAACCCTTTACCTAATGTAACCGTCATAACCGGCCAGCGCTATTCTCAAAAATCGCCAATTAATTTTCAGTATTTTTTTCATTTTTTGTCTCTAGAACATAGGTTATGACCCCTCATTGGAACGAGCTCGTTGAGCTCGTTCCAATGAGGGGTCATAATCTATGTCTTTGAGACAAAAAATGAAAATAATAGTGGTTCAAGAATTTTTTTTTGCATTGCAAGTGTCGTCTGCTTTTCATGTTAGGTAAGGGGTTAAAGAAAAACAAAATGAGCGGTAATAAATTTCAATCACATATTCAGAGGTGTCACTTTTAAGAAAGGAAAAGTTGAATAAAAAAATTTAATAAATATTGAAATTTTCATTAATCTTATTTACTATCAATAACTTTCATTAATTTTGAGTGAATATCTATCGATTAACTATCCTTAGTTCATGTCAGTGCATGGCCATATCTCAAACCAGGAACGGCAGCTGAGAATATGAAGTCTGAATGTAATATTCGTTTTGATAAGTCGCTTATGATTTTATCCAGCTGTTCTATTGGTAGATATATGTCAGATGTCGTTACTACTATTTGTGTTAACACATTATTGAGTGAAAAACTAGAAAAGGCCAACTGCCTAATAAAAAGTGACTAATGACACATTGAATGATTGCTTCAAATCTATGAAAATGACAACATCAACATTTATATGGATGTAACTGTCCTAAAAAAGTCTATAAAATCATTAAAAGAATTAAAAGGGAAAAAATCTAGACCATGGAACAAATTGATTTATGTCCACACCGACCACCCTTCCACCCATCATGCATTCCTGGAAAAAAATGTCTTGATTGACATTCGAGCTGTCACCACTACTCAGGAATTGATTTTGGTTCAGACTGTCACATTTCGCTTGGGCGATTATGAAAATGTGCAGATTTTAGTTCCTTTGATGGATCCATGACGTCAGATGGAAAACTAGTCCGTCAACAGAAATCCGCATGGAATACTTGTTCCGTCCGTGTTTTGTAAATATGGAACTGGCGGAGAAATAAAAGGCGTGTAATAAAACCCAAAAGGCGTGTAATAAAACCCAGAAGGCGTGTAATAAAACCCAAAAGGCGTGTAATAAAACCCAAAAGGCATGTAATAAAACCCAAAAGGCGTGTAATAAAACCCAAAAGGCGTGTAATAAAACCCAAAAGGCGTGTAATAAAACCCAAAAGGCGTGTAATAAAACCCCAAAAGCGTGTAATAAAACTCATTCTGTTTGGCTTGAAAGAGTTTGAAGAGGTCGGTCATACAAAATATAATGAGTTGTATATTTCTAATAACTTCAAATAAAAGTGAAGGGATTCCGTGAGAGAATATTATTTGTTGGCCGTGTGTGTTCCGGGTTATTGACATTTACACTGGTTTGGAAACTGAAACAACCTTTAGCATTGCCTCGTGGTGCATCAGTTTCCAAAGCAGTGAACTTCCCATACCCCCGGGAAAGACGCAGAGGGGGTAAGACGCAGAAAATTAATAACATCCGGACGCGATCCACAACAACCCATTAAACAATCTGACCGTCAATTTTTATAATTTGTCTTGAAATCGTGGTGCCCTTTCCAACATTCATATTGTTCATATACCACATCGTAAAAGGAACGTAATGCCATTGTCATACTAGTGGCCGGTACAAGTTCAATAAGAAGATCAAACTTTGAAGTCTGCGAAAATAATAAGCATTGTATTTTAATGTGATCACAAAAAAGATATTTTCCCGATGACATCGCGATCCCGTTGTGATACACTTATGCACAAGAAAGTTCGGATTTAATTGTTTGTATGTTTGTTTACGGTCATACAAAATATAATGAGTTGTATATTTCTAATAACTTCAAATAAAAGTGAAAGGATTCCGTGAGAGAATATTATTTGTTGGCCGTGTGTGTTTCCGGGTTATTGACATTTACACTGGTTTGGAAACTGAAACAACCTTTAGCATTGCCTCGTGGTGCATCAGTTTCCAAAGCAGTGAAATTTCTATACCCCCGAGAAACACGCAGACAATTAATAACATCCATACACGAACCTCATGAACCCATTAAACAATCTGACCGCCAATTTTAATCATTTGTCTGCAAATCGCGGTGCACTTTCCGACACTCATGCTGTTCATATACCATATCATAAAAGGAACGTAATGCCTTTGTCATGGTAGTGGTCGGTAAAACCTCAATTAGAAGATCAATCTTTGAAGTCTGTGAAAATAATAACCATTTTATTTTAATATGATCACGAAAATTATATTTTCTCAATCACATCGTGATCCCGTTGCGATACACTATCACACAAGACAGTTCGGATTTAATTGTTTTGTTGCATGGGGACAGCCACTAGCCACCGTGAGATCATCGTCGATATTGCTTGAACACTTTTGAATTTGATTTCAGCACTGGTTGTGGCTATTGAAACTGGAATTAGCAAGGATGGTGACATAGGTACAGATGTTGTTTATGTTAATATAACAGAAATTACACTCAGTCTTTCCTTTCAACATTATTTATATACAATTTCTATCTCAGTTGTACATTTTGTGAGACGACTTAAGATGACTGATAACAAACGAAATCCCATTGCGAAGATTTGAAGGAAAACGAATCGGACAGCCGATTTCGAATCGAACCGAACACCAACCTGAGATTTGAAATCGAATCGAATCTCAAAGTTTCGCAGGGCCTTATACTATGGTCATATCGTGTTGGACATTTTTGGGGATGTAGTAGGTCTAAGTACCCGAAAGGAACCGCCCAACAGCGTGGAACATCTGTCAGACTTCCCAGCTTACAAACCAGGCATAACCAGGGTTAGCAGAAGAAGAAATGTCATATGCCCTAAGACACAGAGCCATGACCTCTCCACACCCAGTATCTTGCTCAAGGTCAGAACGTATATGTTATTTTATTCACAGTGCTGTTTATTTGAGACAAAGCTGAAATTTGTAATATCAGTAATCAATACTATCTACTTACTAACGGGACAGCCGTGTAGTCCCGGATTTTATAAGCGGTGGGCATTAGCTATTTTTTTTTTTGTTTGGAGAAGTGGCGGTCTCCCCTAGTATGAACTAGGACTCCCGGTCGTAACACTTTCCACAATCGTCACTTGAGGAAGTGGGAAGGCAGTTTCTAGCGGAAAGTCCTAGTTAGGACAACGCCTTCCGCCCACAAGAACATTTAGCAAAATTCAGTGCTTTGAGAGCGAATCTGGGTCATTTATAGAGTGTTGTGTTGTCCCATATTGGAGACTAGGTTAATACTCTCTGTGTTTTATGAAAGTTGCATTGGGCCAATA
Organism: Pictodentalium vernedei; assembly: GCA_031216915.1. NCBI lineage: Eukaryota > Metazoa > Mollusca > Scaphopoda > Dentaliida > Dentaliidae > Pictodentalium > Pictodentalium vernedei. The sequence goes on along the minus strand of CM062292.1, from coordinate 477,031,739 downwards.
GGCTTTTTTGGGATGGGCTGCAAACATTTTAGGGTGGGGTGTAATCTCCAACTGTCCCCTATGTGGCTACGCCACTGTGAACAGTCCTGTTATTTGAGACAAAGCAGAAATGTGAGGGAAAATAATCAATACTTGCTTCTTGGCAGTGGGGATTGTATAAGTTGTGCATCTAATCGCTGTTGTTGCTGGGTACACACACTTAGACTTCTACCTGTTAATACACTTTTGTTCACTGATTCCACACGTATTTCAATAAAACGAGATAACCAAGAAACTGTGGCGGGCATATAGGAGTTATGGACGATACAACAGACATAAGGAAACTTTCTTCGAGACCTCGAACCTTTTCACTTTGTCCTAACCAGAGAAGAAAGCAATTTGAAAACATACAGTTTTAAACAATGCGGGTTTATTTTAGTTGCCGGTTGAGCCTGCTGTTGTTTGTAAAATGTCCCCTTGGCAGGGAACGTGAAACAAGGGGAACATCCAGAGCCAACGAAACGTGATATTTTGGCCCCCTAGCGGTTGGAGTCATTTCGAAGAAAAATGTCGTCTTGCATTTGCGCCGCATTTAACTGCGATAATTCAACAAAAAATACAAAAGGGAGGGGTGTGTCATTTTTTCGCTTCCCGAAAGATAAAGATAGGTTAGTTAATATAATTCTTGGCGGGCCAGTGTTATCCAGTGTATTGAGATGACTGTCTATTGTCGATTTTTGTGCAAAAAAACGTGTGGCCTGAAAACCAAATTTAACACTGAAATGGAATGCTTGACCTTCGATTTCTTTTGTAAATCAGGAAATTTGTATCTCCCAAACGACAATTTTTTGAAGAAATATTATTATTCATTAATATCTGATGTTCATTTTTTCACCATTAGTAAATGATAATTTACATATGTATTATTATTTTGATAAATCCAACCAGCATCCCCCCCCCCCCACCCCAACAATATCCAATGATCAGTGTTACTATTAGATTAAACAAGGAACTATTAGTCAGTAAGTGACTTATGTTAAATGTACTAGTAAAATCCAATTAGTTCACTGTATGATGGTATTGAGTTATTATTTGTATGTGCTTTTTTCTTTTATTCTTAATATTTCAGGTGTCAAAAATGGGTTCAAAATTCCAGACTGTTGAATTTGATTGGTATTTCAACAGAACAATTACATGAACAATGTATAATGTGTTCAAAACACTTTGAGAACACAATGTTCATGAATCCTGAAGACCGAAAAAAATTGGTTTGGAATGCCATCCCAACTTTGTTTGATGTTCCAAACCCCCCAACTCAAATAACCTGTAAGAGAAAACTACCAACAAGGCAGATAGAACTAGAAGGCCACCAAGTGAAGTAAAAATGTGTCACAGGTAACACTTACACACACACATGCCAAAACACAAAAGTTGCGCCAGAAAGGAAAATGCTCACCAGTTGTGAAACCCCACGGAAGAAAAAAATGCGAGCCCTAATACAGTACCAAAGAGTAAAAATATCAAGGTCTAAAAAGATTTTGGAAGTGCTATTGGAAAATCTTCAAACATAGCAAATTATGCCCTTGTATTTTTGGCTCTCAGCCTTTCTTTAGGTGCGGAATCAAAACACTTGAAACAAATAAAACATAAATGAGCTAAATTTAGGTACATGGAGAGTGGATTGCCACTAAAACCCTCTTGAAATGGAGATTCCACCCAGATGAAAAATCCTTGTCTGTAAAAAAAACTCAAGATGAACAGCAACAGTTTTATTCAGTGAACCTTCGGGTTTATTGGCTAAAACATAATTTGCCCTTCTTATGCATTCACACAGTGGAATCAATAATCATTATCTGGGTGGAATCTCCACTCCACAAGTGTTTAGTGGAAATCCACTACCCATGTACAGTATATACTATAATACATAAATTGAGATGGACATGCCTTGATAACTAGACTTGCATGTGTGTGTGTGGGTAAATGGAGTTGTTCTCAAGTTCATTGTTTATTTATTCTTGTGACTCGAATAATAGGATGGGTCAAAATAAAAGTATGGGGTAGAAACTCTCATTTCAAATAAAAGTATGGGATTGAATAAAAGAATGGTATGGGGTAGACTTTTATGTTCCAAGATAATAAATATCGGTACATGTACTGAGATTTCAAACTCACTTTAAAACATTCCAAATTCAATGTGCCACCTCCTGGATAAATTATCTCAAAATTCTCAAATAACTCCAAGTTTCTACAGTTGGGGCAAAATTTTAAGAATTTGGTCCAAATAGTGTATTCCATTGAGGTGCTAATACTCCAGCCTGTTGAAAATTAATAAACATTAGGAGACCAAATAAGAATAATATTTGTTGGAAAAGGGACAAAAAATTAATAATGGTCCAGGTATGTTTATTCGAGTCACAAGAGTATGTGTTTCTGCATTTCACGGGTGACTAGGTGATGTGTGGATTTACTAATCAGTTTTTAGTTAAAATTCAACCTTAGACATCAGGGGACAATGACATTTGTAATTTTTTTCACCTCAAGAAAATTGCATCATATGTTTTAGTGCAAAAGGACAAAAAAACCCAAAGCAGGTCATATGAGGATAATTGTTCAGAATAGAGGAAATGGACACTTTGAGACATTAAAACTATAATATGTTTATTTATTTATTTTTTAAAATATTTATTTATTTATTGGGATATAACAACACTTTCAACAGCCAAGGTCATGTCATATCGGACAATTTTACGGATGGAGGGAGAGCCAGGGAATCCGGAGAGAACCACCGAGCAGTGTCAAGCAACTGTCCAAACATACTAACCCGACAGAACTAGGGTTCCAGCATTTGAAGGTATGTGCACCATAGAAGTGCAGTTCGCCTTAGCACACAACACCACTGTGCCCCACATGGGCCATTGGGATTAAATGTTTTTGCCCATAGTCACAATGAGATAGATGAAGCAGGTCAGACTCAAACTGCTGACCATTAGGTTTCAAGCTAATGATGGCAGAATAATTCTGAAAGTAATTATACTAATGGCATTTTTACGCTTGCTTCATACCAAATAATAGTGATAGCCAATAGTTTTCCTGCAAAACTAATAACAGTGTCATCACTATTAACCTACAAGTAAGAGTAAGCTGTTCATTTACATTATAATCTCTTCGTCACGGGACCGATTTGTTTATTTTACTTATCTAAGTTAGTCACAAGCGGTATTCAAGCTACATAGAATCAATATTTTGATTTTTCGCCTTTGGAATTTTTAGTTTTTTGCATGACTTGTCATACTGGTCATAACTTATTTAGTATTTTCTCAGCACCCATAAATATTTTTAAAACACAGAAATGTGCATACATGTATCAGTGTGTAATTTGAATTTTACCCAGTGTGGATACCAGATGACACATGCATGCAAAAACAATTGTTGAATAACTAAAAATTTTCCATTTTGGTCCCAATATTGTCTTAAAAACATAGCTTATGATGACCGCGACAAATCAGCGGCTTGCCAAAGATTATTATTAGGACCCCCATTGGAATGAGCTGAATGAGCTTGTTCCAGTGAGGGGTCAAAAGCTGTGTTTTTGAGACAGAAAATGAAAACATAATAAAATTTTAGCTGCATAGTTTTGACATGCATGGAGTATGAACACTCAAGTGCCCAAGAAGAATTTGAATGACGATTTTTGTGAATATTGTCAGATATCACTGGTCGTTTTGACCCTTTACATTGCGTAAAGGTTTAAGATTCCAGAGAAAATTTTTCACGATATTCACTTTCACATAGGTGTACCTGTGGATAGCCTATGGGAAAGGACTATAGATAAACCTGTGGCAAAATGTATACGTTTTATAATTACTGAATTAACATAGACTATTTTACTTTTCTCCTGATGAGCCATTTCTCAAAGTTAGCAAGAATACCGCTTAAGGTGAATAAATATGTGTATTTAAAAAAAAATACATTGTTTGTTTTACTGCTAGGGCCCACTCATTACATTTATGAGTGCATCTTCCAATAAAATGGGAAGGCTTGCTAATTAATTTCTAAAAAAGACCCACCCAAATCTGAAGTTTTGAAAATTGTAAAACGATTCATAATATTACATTTCGATTTCTGTTTTGTAAATTCAAAGTGTGGAAAATAAATACAACGATGTTAAATTAATGTTATTTAGTGGGTAAACACAAGTTAAGAGAAATAGATTGGTCGAGTATCGCTTTGGTTTCACATGTGTGCAACTGCAAGTTGTGGTGCACGAATTTAGGGAATACCACGTGTTTTTCTTCCGATATTATAGCTTAATTATTCCAGCCAGCGAGTGTTGTTGTGACATTTGTTATCACAATTTGATAGCGCTATCCCGTATTTGCCGTGGATTTTGTCATCTCCACCCACTTTCTTTTAATTTGTTTGTTTTTGTTGAAAATATCGAAATTTCCCCATTCGTTCAGTGTTATTCTGTTGCGAAGTGACTCCAACTACCAGAGGGCGCTTTTCCAGAAAAAGTACAATAGAGGGTATGGGAAGTGATTATTCCCCTTATTTCACGTCCCCTGCCCTTGGTGAGGCTTTCCCTTTTGATATCGATGGGGAATCACCGAAGATGATGTGCAAAGATATTGAACAACAATCTTGCAGCCAATATTGATTGAAGTTGTTTTTTAGTTCGATAATTCTACAAACTAGAGTTATACGTCAATCTCACATATTAAATAGTTACGTGGAACATCACAAAATCCATCGAAGTGCAAAAATCCGTATCTCAAACTAGTAATCAAGCAATCTTGATCGCCCCCGCCAGGTTCGCCTGGGATCCATTGCATCCAAGCCATTTGTTCCCCCTTCCTGTTCACAAACATGTTGTTTCTCATCATGTCGACTCCATCAATGAAAACGTAATCTGTAAAAGAGATTGAGATTAATGTATATCAGTACATATGGAAGTATTTATTTGGACTGAAACAAAGCTCTCAAGACACCAGTAAAATTCTTGAAGGAACTCGACCCCGTTATGTCATGAAACCAGTCTAACCCGTAAATAGTCCACCGCCAATGCATAGATTGACTCTGGAATATTTCAGTTGGTTCAACTTTTTCAGCGAACTAGATAATCCAGATGATTAAATCTAAAAATACAACACATATTCATTTCTTTTTTCTCAATAAAATCTTCATTTGATTTGAACTAATAACTTTATCAAAACTATTAACAATGTTTTTTTACTAAATTATTAGTGCACACCCACGAAGTGGCGTGGGCGCACATAGGTAACCCAAGTGCGTATCCATGATTTTATAATTTTTTAATATACCATGCAACAGAGTTTGGTTTGCCATCTGGCGAGGTGGCTCTCCCACTGGCAAAAAATCCAGAATCATTGTAACGGATATTTAATTGTTTTTGGCTTTTCAAAGGACATTATGTAAAATATATTGTCGCAGAATGCTGGAAACTATGAGAAATAATTAATTAATGAAGTGACTTTCGAAGTAAGGTGGTTGTTGGCGAGTTAGGCATTGTTTGAAAGTTCGAAGTGCCAATGTCGTCCGTTGCCGGTTTCGTCAGATTCAAAAGCCCAGTTTCAATTTTAATTGAGAACGTACACTTCACGAAAAGTTGACAACGAATAAAAAAATAAAACCAGTGATTTATTGATACTTTTAGTGGGCCTTTTTCATTTGTGGGGAACTTAGCCCGATTTCCTTAGAAACAGCCGGAGTTCGGATGAATTCAAGTTATGTTGACGTACGGTCTGGGGAAATCTTTGTTTTCAAAACACGGGCATGCAGTCTTGTAGTAAAATTTTACAGAAACAGACATGCACGCGAACAGCGATATTCGTTTATTTCCAAGATTTTTCTTCACAAATTCACTGGCTCTAGTCTATGAACTATTTTTACCAGTGATACAATACAATGACAGTTTAAGACTGTCAAAATTACAGTGTAGCGGCCAGCCAATTTTGTGATCCGACGTGTTCTCCTAAAGGCTAAATACCAGAACCACTCAGAACTCCCATTTAAATTACACTTCCTCTGTGTTTTGGTAAACATTTTTTTAATTCCTGGATGCTTTGGGCTTTGCAACCAGAATAGAACTGAATTCATCCTCAAACTAATCAATGTCGTCGCCCTCCTCGTCTGACCAACATCTGGAGGTGGGGATTCTGATAATTAGTACATGTAGGTTTCTCCAAAAATAGCCAAAATCATTTTAAAAGCCTAAATACCAACCTCCCCAGAACCGACCTATAAATAACTTTTGCACACTGATTCCAGAGAAAATATTTCATTTCTACTAATTCTAGTTTGTTTTAGCATTCAAAAGGAAACTGAAATTTAATTTATTACAAAATGTGTGACGGCATTTCTGTCTGTCCATCCATCCATCGGTGAGTTGGAAAACTCATAGACTGAACGATTCGTACCTCTGGCAATTGGTACCTTTTGCTGGACAATTCGTACCCCCGATGCCTGGACAATTCGTGCCTTTTCCCAGGACAATTGGTACCCCTCCTCTGGGCAGTATATGACAGTTCATACCCACTCTGGACAATTTGTATCCGCTTCTCCAAATTCATACCCTGTTTAATTAACCCCCTCTGAAAAAATATACATGGAGATGGGGTTGGGAGAGGATTATAAACTTGGAGAAAGGATAAAAAAAGGCGATGTCATTTCTATTATTTGAAAAAGACACAGAATATCACATTTCATGACTTAAAGTAAAAAGCAAGTAGACACTTAAAAGATTCATCGTCACGACGGCAAAAATAAAATGCTCTATTGAGGGAGCTCAGAATTAAATTATTAAGGCGGCATGCTCTTTAACTTATTATTTGGGACGTCATAAAATTATTTATTGTTAGATCTTCACCAATTTAAAGAATTATTGTGGCTTCATTAAAAAAATAGTGTTTTAACTGTAAAAGTACATCCAATACTATCTACTATAAATTTTATTTTACCACGTAAAGACCCGAAGTTGATAATACTAGAGATCGCTTTTTCACTTATGCTGTTAAGCGATGGTTCACCCATTGAAGTTTCATTTCTATGCATAAATCATGTTTTGATTGGTTGTTTCATGCATATGTTTATGTTTGTATTACTATCACTCCGTCGACTTTTTATTTTCATTTCATTCAGCCAAAACATGAGTCAAAAACATTTAAATAGTTAATACCAGGCCTGAAAATAAGCAGTCTGACATTCACAGAATGAGGTTCACAGAGGGTGAATTTGATGATACTATCCCATATAGTGGGCCAATTTATCCTCTGGGCACCTCTTTCTGTTTAGTTTTGAGACCCTGATTCATATTGAGGTTCACAGAGGGTAAATTTAGTGATGCTACCCTGCTGTGCAGGGTACCATCATTAAATTCACCCTCTGGAGACCTCATTTTGCAGATGACAGGCTGCTTATTTTCTGGCTTGGTTAATGCATGAGACAGTTTAGTACACTTACTTGAGACAACTTGCACCAAAAAGGAGACAATTCATAACTTTTACTGGGACAATTCGTACCTTTTGTCTAGACAATTTGTACCTTATTGTCAAGACAATTCGTACCCCCTAATTGTGGTATGAATCGTCCAGGGTGCAAGTTGTCCAAGAACCGTCCATCACAGACAGAGATTCTTTGCTTTTCATTTGCCCGGTTGTATATGTACATTTTCAGTAACTGGCTTCTGACTATTTTTCACACTGTACCCCCTCCACCTTACACACACACAAATATATTAAACATTAAAGAGCACTATCTTTTTGAATATCTGATTCATCCTCTCTGGAAAACATACATGTACATTGTATTTTTCTTAATTTTACTCTTTTTATCAAAACGTGTCATGAGTGTCTGTAGCGATTAAATCCAAGGTTGTGAAAGTGCCTTTATGGGTATTTGCAGCATAAGCACCACACTACAGAAGCAATATTTGATGGTTTTAGGCATTTTTGTGGTGCTATGAAATACCACATGAGCTGCACTGTCATGCTGTTGGAAAACAATCAATGTGTAATGTTTTGTCAGAGACATACCAATGCTCTGGGTGCCTTAATTAAGAAATCTGAGGGATTTTAAAAAAAAAAACCTTTTTACAAAAATTGGAAAATATTCATCAAACACATTGTGAAATATCTTAAGAAGCCAGAATGTGATTTAAAAACTATCGCAAATGAGAAATTTAATATCATAAGAGGTTTGTTTTGTGTCAACATCAATTAATTTATGAATTATATCATAGTTTTGGATGAAAGTGGGTATGCTGGGGGTCTAGGGGACACATTCAGGGCTATATTTTACCACATCAATATGTAAATGTAGAAGAAAATTTGACATCATTTGTTAGGATAAAATGGCACTATCTACTGATATTGGTGATTTATATAGCTGCATCACCAGTTTTTAAAACAAAATTGACATTCATTTTGTTTTGTGTGGAGTGGAATGAGACAGATTTTTCCCCAAACTATTGTCTGCTCATGCGGATGTTAGTTTTATTTTGGGATCATTGGGGTAGTTTTCAAAGAAAGCAGTGAATTCTCAAGCAGAAATGACTCTTTTATCAAATGAAAGAGGTAAAATGTATCTTTGGAAGGATTAGAATGACGCTAAAATCCCTCTCAATCATTTTTACACACTTAGTAAAATCCCCCCCACCCTACAGTTTTTGAGAGTAGTACCACAATCTCCCACATTATTTTAAGAGCAGTACAAATACCCCCCCCCCCCCCCGGCCTTTTACACCAAAAGGTTAAAAGGCATTCCAAGAGGATTTAAAAACTTATGTATTTAATTTGTAAATTACATAAACACTCATTTACAAGAAAACATGCCTCAATAACTATTTATCAGGACAGTTATTTATTTTTTTATTGGAGTTTAAGGAAGTGCTCGGACTCGAGCGGTAAAAAGTTTTGGACATTTTTGTATGGCTTTAAATATACTTCTAACAAATTAGTGGCGGGGGGTGGGGGGGGGGGTGGTTTACCAGAAATTATGGAGGGAGGAATTTCTGTTCACCTGAAAAAACATGGAGGGGGGGGGGGGGCATTTTTGTGCATTGTGTGAAAAATGATTGGGTGGTGGTGGGAAGGGGGGGGGGGGGTTGTCAGGTAAAAGTTTTGTAGGTTACCCTTTGGAAGGTTTGGGGTTAATTATAGGAAATACATACATGTAAATGTACATGTATTTTGGCTTCCAACACTGATTTAATTATTATTTTTTGGATATTACACGTATTTCACATTTAAATGTTCATTCAAGAAACACAGACCGAATAATACTGTTTTATTTTTTGAAAAGTTATATTTTTGTCACAGTCAGCAATAAAGGCCATATATTGCCAAAAATAATGCAGTTAAATGCATCTTGAGCAAGTGTGGCATCCAGAACTGAGTAGCACACTATAACCTCCGGCCAAATATCAAAAACACATATAACCACCTATTTTACCCATTAACACGTTTAATTAAACCATGGTTTCCCCTCATAGTACTTGTTATAGAGGGGATTCCAATTATATTCCAATCCTCTCCCAAATCACCATCCAAACACTCAGCCAGAAAACCCATATTTCACTTGTATTCACTGGTAAATAGAAGTTTTCTCCATATTATGATTCCCCGTGGGAACCCCGGGAAGTAAGCAGCACTTGTTTACTGTGGTAAACCAGTTCTGCTTTACTAGTAAAATAGGACCCAGTCACCAATGCTTGGGGTGAAAGTCCTCTAATATGGGCAACATGTAGATCAACGATTGACTAAACATGACTTCATCTCCATGTTGTGTCACGATTAGCCATTGTGCATAAATATGTGACGTTAACCACCAACAAACAAACCATTTTATGATAACCCTGTACCTTGCATGTACATGAAAAGAAGATACCACTTTTGAATAACTAATTTCTTTTCATTTTTGGGGTCAAAAACATAGCTATGCCCTTCCCCCCTCACTGGAATGAGCTGAACAAGTTCATTCCAATGAGGGGGTCATAAGCTATGTTTTTGATGCCACAAAATGCAAAAATAATTAACATTGAATGGCAATTTTGTTGAATGGTGCTAGCCGGTTTTGGCCATTACATTGAGTGAATGATTAATAGAAGCTTTCTCCATATTATGATGTTAACCCTTTACCTTACATGAAAAGAAGATAGCACTTTTGAATAACTAATTTCTTCTTTTTTGCGTCAAAAACATAGCTATGACTCCCCCCACCCCTTCCACTGGAATGAGCCGAACTAGCTCATTCCAATGAGGGGTCATAAGCTATATTTTTGATGCAAAATAATGAACATTAAATGGCAGTTTTGGTGAATGGTGCTAGCCTGTTTTGGCCATTACAATGAGTGAGTAAAGAAAACTGTTAAAAAACAATTTCTTCATTCACAGGGTATTTTGGAACATAAATTTGGGGAAAAGTAACAAAGTTGCAAATGTAAATGAATGGCTTTTGTGCCCATACCAATATAGTAGTCTGATACTAGGGTTGTCAGGGTCCCCATGTTATAGCACAAAACTACATTAACAATTGTCCCTCTACCACCCATACTGAACCCCTCAGCTGATGAGAAAGTTAACAGCATACACTCTCAGTTTCCTATGATTTGCTTTAGTACTGCAGCACTAAGGGTCCACTGAGTTTTTTTTTCTATTTGACAACCCTGTCCTGGCTCTTCTCACTATATTTTTCATTGTATGTCAGTAAGTATTCCTATGTACATGCAGACTGTCACTTTCAAAATATGTGATTGCATGTCTGTCTGTCCATCATACCATTCCTCTGTACATGTAGCCTGTCACTTTCATGATATGTGATTGCATGTCTGTCTGTCCATCATACAAAGTGTTGGTTTGTTTTTCATTTGCACAGTTCTGCATTTTCAATAACTGGCAATTGATCCCCCCTCCCATACACACACATACACAAATATATTAAACAGTAAAGAGCACTACATTCCTGAAGCAAATATCTGAGTCATCCTCACTGGGTACTATGCATACATGTATTTTCCATAATTTCACTCTTTTTATCAGAATGGGTGCCTGCAGGGATTAAATCAAAGGTTGTTAATGAGCCCTTGTGGGTACATGTACTTGTGGGACATGCACATCACTACAAAATCAATATTTGATGGTTTTAGGCATTTTAACAGTGCTATGAGATACCACAGGAGCAGTGTTCAGCTGGCCATACCGTTGGAAAAAATCAGTGTTTAATGTTTTGTTAGTGCCATACCAATGACTCTAGGTCCCTTAACTGAGAAAGTGAGGCTTTTTTCACAGGAGTGGCAAAATATTCATCAAATGCATTGTGACATATCTTCAGAAGCCAAAATGTGATTTAAAAACTATCACAAATGGGAAATTTAATATCACAAGAGGTTTGTTTTGCGTCAACGTCAATTAATTTATGAATTTTAGTTTTTGATAAAAAGGGGCATACTAGGGGACACCTTCAGGGCTATATTTTGCCACATCAGTATGTACATGTAAAAGAAAATTTGACATCAGTTGTTTGGATAAAATGGTACTGTCTATTGATATTGGTGAATTATATAGCTGCAACCCCAATTTTTGAATCAAAATTGACATTCATATTGTTTCGTGGGGTTGGAACACCACTCTTTGTCTTGGTATATGGTTAAATGAGACAAATTTTTCCTCAAAGTATTGCATGCTGATGCCGATTTTAGTTTTATTTTGGGATTAGGTTAGTTTTCAAAGAAAAGCTAGATGAAGTCCTTACCTCTCAGCTTACTCTTTAAGTAACAGAGTAGAAAATGTATTGGAGGCAACAGCAGTTTTTAAGCCATTTGACACAGTTGGGACAGTTTTCTTTAAAAGAAATTTCCTATGTTTTTAACTCAGTGGAAGCCAAACGTTGAATTCTCATGCAGAAATGACTCTTTTGTCACGTGAAAGAGGTAAAATGTATCTTTGATAGGATTGGGGTTGATTAAGGAAATACATAATTTGGTTTCCGAACCTGATTTAATTATTATTTTGAGAGATTATTTCACATTTAAAAATGCATTGGGGTACCACACACCTTACAGTACTTTTTATTGTTTTGAAAAATATGTTTTTGTCAGTAAGGGCTATATATTGCAAGCAAATTCACATCTTGAGCAAGTGTAGCCTCCAGTGGCACAATACAGCCTTCAGCAAATGCCAAATAACAACCAATTTTACCCTTCGTGTACACATGTATAAATAAATGTAATTAAACCATGGTTCCTCATCATAGTACTAGGGGCAGAGGGGGGGTTCCAATCTTCCAACCTCCTTCCAAATTACCATTCAAACCCACAGCCAGAAAGCCCATATTGCACTTTTATTTACTGGTATTTAGATGTTTGTCTGAATTATGCTGTTAACCCTTTACTTAACATGAAAAGCTGATTACCTTTGCCCACAAACTTATTGACTCACTAATTTTCTGTGTCAATGACCTCATTCCAATGGGGGGTCATAAGCTATCTTTTTGACACAAAAACAAACGAGAAAATAATGAACATGGATTGGCAATACTTGTGAACTGCACCAGCAGCTTTTGACCGTTATATTTGGTAAAGGGTTAAAAAATGTTAGAAAATGATTTCTTTATTGAAAGAGTATTTTGGAACACAAATTTGGGGCTGGGATATAGTGGAAAAAATAACACAGTAAAGTTGCAAATGTGAATGAATGTCATTTGTGCACAGCTACCAATAAAGCAGTCTAGTACTAATAAAGTAGTCTAGTACTAAATTTTTCCTCTTATTTGATGCACGACCCTCTGTTTTTAGGTCGGAACAAGTTCTCTAGGAGTTATACTTGACAAAGATATTTGAATCCCAAAATTAAAGTGATGCGATCAAATTTTGTTTAGTTCGAGCGATGTTGTCTCACGGTTCCCATGTTACAGCACAAAACTACAGTGTCAACTGTGAAATATTGTTCTCTCCTTGAACCACCCATATTGAAGCCTCAGTTGATGAGAAACAGTTGGAAAAACTGTGCTGTCAATCTCATACACTCTCGGGTTCCTGTGATTTGCTTTGGTACTGCACCACTCAGGGTCCATTGAGGTTTTTTTCCGTTTGACAATCTTGTCCTGGCTCTTCTAACAAACTTTTCCAGTGTATGTCAGTTTTTATTTCTGTGTAGACTTTTGTAATTTGTATAACTGCATGTCTGTCTGTCCATCAGACAGAGTGTTTCTTTGCTTTTCATTTGCCTGATTGTACATTTTCAATAACTGGCAGCTGACTATATTTCACCCCCCCCCCCCCCCCCCCCATTCACAAACAAATACATGTATATTAAACACTACAAAAACCCATTTTTTTTAGCAAATATCTCATTCATCCTCCTTGGAGACATATTTTCCACAATTTCACTCTTTGTATCAGAATGGGTGTTTGTAGGAATTAAATCCAAGGTTGTGAAAGTACCCTAATGGATACTTGCTGCTCAAGCAAAACACCACAAAATCAAAATTGAATGCTTTTAGGCATTTTAACAGTGCTATGATATACCACATGAGCAGTACAGGTCATACTGCTGAAACAAGCAATGTTTTATGTTTTGTCAGTACCATACCAATGACTCTAGGTGCCTTAACTGAGAAAACTGGCTTTTTGTTTTTTACAAAAATTACAAATGATTCACCAAACACATGATGTGAAATGTCTTCAGAAGCTTGAATGTAATTTAAAAACGATCACAAGTAGGATATTTAATGCCACAAGTTGTTTGTTTTGTGTCAACATTAATTAATGTATGAATTATATCATGTTTTTGATGAAGAGGGGTATATTGTGTGTGTGTGTGTGTGGGGGGGGGGGGGGGGGGGCATATTCATTGAGGGCTATTTTTTTTTTTTTAATTTTTAACCACATCAGTATAAATTTCCCATTTGTGATAGTTTTGTCGCAAGATGTTTGTTTTGTGTCACCATCAATTAATTTATGAATTATATCATAGTTGTTGACGAAAAGGAGTATGGGGGGGGGGGGGGGGGGGGGGCGGGTGTCACATTCATTGAGGGCTACTTTTTACCACATCAGTATGTGGAAGGAAATTTGACATCATGTGCTACGTGGGGTGGGCAGGGGAGGGGGGGGGGGGAGTGCAATGGATGCAAAACCAGTTTATTTAAGGATATGTGGACGTGTGAATGGCATCAATAATTAGGCCACATTGAACCTCTTTTTTTCAAATTTATTTCCCCTTCACCTTGTGTGAGGACAATAATAATCCTTATGAATCATTGTATTATGATCAATCACGAAACAAACGTCAACACAACAACTCTATGAAATGGTCCGCATAGATTTTCGAACTCGACCAAGACATTGTTCCTTGAAACCCACGTGCCAAATATCTGTCAAATCGGTTGACGTTTGTTGAAGTATCGCGCTATCAAGCTCAAAATTAGTAGATTTTAACAAAGGGCCATAACTCTTGAGAAAAAGCGCTGACACGCCCTACTTTGCGTCATCGGGTGTTGCACGTGCATTTCAAGCTACATACCAAATATCAAAACCCGTCCAGAAATAACTAAGTTTTTTAGAAAAAAGGCCGCCTGCCCGGCGACCGGCCCTCGCCATACCAATAGTCAAGGTTTTTGTTGTTGAAAAATTCGACTAAAAATAGGAAACTAATTGAATAGAATTAAATAAGTATGCCTAATGATATCACACAAAATAAAGACAAATATGCTTTTTAAACTGGCAGCAATTGCGTATCAAATAATATTAACGTCTTACTTTTGTTAACGATTCCTTCGTTTTCCTATCGCCCTTAGAGATTCATCAATTTTAAATAGCGAATCCGGACCAGAAGAAACGGATAAATTACCAAATAACGGCGAGGTTATTTCGTAAATCCGGCGACGGAACACCGGCGACGTTTTTTTCTCGAGTCTGACAAATAACTGACAACATTGGTGTCATTAAGTTGAGATAGGTCGGATATCACACATAAATCTGCTATTACGCACCCCCCCCCCCCCCCCCCCCCTATACATCCTGCAAGTATAAATATCTCCATAATAAAATTGCTTGCCTCATGTTCCCTACATGGGTCAAATTGGAGGGGTGGGGGGGGGGGGGGGGGCGTATGAATTTTAGCTCACTGAAGGGAGCTTAACTTATCACTTGCAGTCCGTCGTCGTCCATCCGTTCCTTCCTCTCCGTGACGTTCTTTCAAACTTCCCGCCATCGTGAACTTTACATTATCGACTTCTCCTCCCAAACTACTGGACCAAATTGAACCAAATTTGGTGCGCATGTTCCTTATATGTCAATTCAAATTTGAACAAATAACCTTGCCGCGCTCACAACGGGCACGATAAGGGGCATTACTCTGATAGCACCCATACTTTTTTTTAAAAAAAAATTAAAAAATCTTCTACTCCAGAGCCATCATTTAGAATATTTTGATATTTGGTATATAACATCTCTAGGGGTGGGGTGGGGGAGGGTGGTGGCAGTCAGATTCAAGTTTGTTCAAATCGAGTCCATTGGTCAAATTTTAAACTTAGTGAAATATGAGGAAATTTCTTTAAAAATCTTTCATATTTGGTATGAATGCTTCCGTATTTGGTATACAACATCTCTAAGAGGGTCAGATTCGAGTTTGTACAAATCGGGTGCTTCAGTTAGTATTGGGCTCTCTATTGGGCCCAAAGATTAACTTAATGCAATGTGAGGACATTTCTTTAAAAACCTCCTCTTCATCTCAAGGGGGATCAGGTTCAAATTTGTTAAATTTGTGTCCCTGGCTTATTATTTGGGCTCTCTACGAGCAGGGGTGGGGGTGGCATGGGGAGCATGATAGGTTCAGGTTTGTTAAAATCGATTACTTAGTGTTTTTTCATAAAATTTGCCATTCATGCCTTCATTCCTTTGTAGTGTTGATGAACCATGTATAACTGAATGTGACCCCAAATACTTCTTTGAACCACGTTGGCAGGTGAGCGATTAAGGCCCCTTGGGACCTCTTGTTTAGTCAAGTTGTGACGAAGTCAGGCTCGACATATAGTTTGGTGAATGGCGGGCGGGCGTAAACAATTGGTTTCCGGATGATAACTTGATAATGGTTCGACCCACATTCACGAAGCTCCATAGGTAGGTTGGCATCGGTGAGTGGAAGAACCTTATTTATTTTGGACTTGCTTGGTCAAAGGTCAAGGTCACAGTGGCTATGAACATAGTAAATTGTAAACAATTGGTTTCCGAATGATAACTTGTCTATGATTAAACTCACATTCATGAAACTTCATAGGAAGGTTGGCATCGGTGAGAGGAAGAACCGTATTTATTTCGGACTCGCTAGGTGAAAGGTCAAGGTCACAGTGACCTTCAACATAGTAAATTGTAAACAATTGGTTCCTGGATGATAACTTGACTACGCTTGAACCCACATTCTTGAAACTTCGTAGGTAGGTTGGCCTAGGTGAGTGGAAGACCCCTATTTATCTTGGACTCGCTAGGTCAAAGGTCAAGGTGACAGTGACCTTGAACGTAATAAATCCAATCGGAATTATTTTTTTTTTTTGGGGGGGGTGCCCCAATGGCTGCGCCACTGTGCCCCCACTTGGGCAATCGTGATCAAGTGCCTTGCCCAATGACACAACGCAGTTACCCCTGCTGGGGATCGAATCGTGTATCTCTCGGCTTGATGTTAGTAGTAAATCATGTACACGATCGACCCACATTGGCCGTATCTCATGTGACATGGTCCAGTTACTTCATTTTTGGTTGTCAATGGTAGCCTGCGTGAGTGCCATCTTGTGACAACATTCCCATAGTGATACGTGGTCCTAGTGTGCATGCACCGCGCGTTTTGTTGGGGGAGACGAGTGTATGTCGTCCATTTTGTATATCTGAGACCGCCATCTTGGTTTCTATGGTAGCACATGGTTGCTATGTGACCCAAAACCTTCTAATAGGAAAGGGGTGTGTTCGGAGGGTGTGTTCGATTAAAAAGGAGTAAATGTAATTACAACAAACAACCTGACAATCCCTCTAAATAATCCAAAACTACCCAAACTACCAAACCCCCATCTAGGGCTTATAATAGTAGCACGTAGTGCTAAATGAATGACGAGAGGTCTCATGTGGATAAATTTTACGTGAACTAGAATAAATCGAATTACCACGAACATCCAGACAAACCCTCTAAACCATCAAAACAACTTTATTTGGCACGGATTCCTCAATTTTGGACTTAAAAGAGTAGCATGCAGTGCTTTAAGGTGCGTTTCCTGGTATGAGTAATTGTATTTGTTCGAATACTTTGTAAAATTACCCAAATAAATCCAACAGTTCTTTTACTAGTGCGGATTTTCCACTAAATATTAGGTTTCTATCTGTTGTCCCCTAGAATTCTTCTTTTTGCCCAACAATAGACGCATTCCTTTGTATAAGAATAACTTTATTGTTTCGAATGTGCACCAAAGTCTCGGTATTTTATCTATCCCGATATATTCTGTGGTTTATCCTTCTATTTCCTGGCCCGTTTTGCCTTTTACTGTCCCCATTTCTGCCTATCCAAACAGTCTATTTTGTCTTGGACGTCTCAGTTTTTGCCTTCCCTGTGTATAACGAAGTCGTCTATGATCCTCAAACCCAAAATACAATCAAGCAGGGATAGGTATTATCCGAACGACTCGAATCTTATCGAGCGAATAAGCTTTTGAGCAATTACTGAAAAAGTCATTGCTCGAATGACTCAGATCCCATTGAGCAAATGAGTATCGAAAGAGCAATTTCTTTTACGACTCTTAATGCTCATCGGGGTATAGGAGGATACCTATGACATGATGATGTAATACTATATATACCTGATGATAATTTAGCTCATAACATCTGCCCAGTTCTAGACCTCTCCAAGATTTTCATATCTCCAACACCACTATTACTGATTTTCCCAATATTGCCATCGTCTGCCCTATGATTATCTTTTACAGTAGTCACCAAAACCTATAGTCTTCTTCCACTTTTGCAGCCTTGTACCATTATTAGCACTAGTACAGGCTTGCTAACCATCTCAGATTGCTCGAATTACCAGAATCGAACAAATGAGTAATTGCCTGAACGAGTGACTTCACGTACGACTCTTTTGCTCGTCTAGGTATTGAAGGATGGGAAGGATCTTGGGAACCAACAACGTGATATAATAACCTTAGTTATTGAAATTGACGTACAATCCAGCTCATAATATAGTCTTGGTTTTTGAAAGTGTTGTTAAACTCTAATGAACCAATTTGCCAGTGAATTATGATCTTTTGTCAGTTTAAAAAATGAAGGTTTGTTTTACTATAGCTTGTCTCGAGTTTGATCCCTCCGCAATCTTTCAAAATTTCCCGATTGCCATATTTGTCGCCACATTAACATATGGACATACATGTGTGGTTCTGTGTTTATTGCATGTCGCTGTACAACACGTTTTGGCAAATTGTTATATTTCACATAACTGCTGCTATTTCTGCGATATATACCATCTCTTTCCTGAAAAATCTTGCTTAGGGCCTGCAATATTTACCGAAATTAACGATATTGGGTGGTGCACCATTACGTGTCACGTATTTTCATATTATGAAAGAATGACTCATCGCTGCTGTAGTTGTAAGATTAAGCTTTGCAGTTTCACAAAATACGAAAATATCTTAATGGTTTCACGGTGAATTAAATAATTAAATACTTCTTGACTGGAATACCATTAACGTGGTCTCGAAGGATATTTGTATATCATTAATGGACGTTTCTTCAACCCTTTGAATTCTGGTGGTATCTTCTATTTCAGTTCAACGGCATCAACTGAAAGACTCCATATTCACTATTTGGGGGGGGGGGGGTAGACCAATCAATATTTTTAACGTGCAGCTTTGGGGCTGCACGTTAAAAATATTGATTAGTCACCACACATTCACTCAGCAGCCATCCTACTTAATGAAAGTACACATTCATGTTTAGACACGGTCATTGTATAGAATGCGGCCACCAAATGACTTCTATAAATACCACATTAACTGTGTGAGAAAAACGATAATAAAGTGTCATGTTTATATTTTGGAAGAGTCGTGAGATTTCGCTTCCATAATTTTAATGCATTTGATATAAGTGTAGCTCGACGTTTGTTTCTCCGCCTCCACAGCAACCAAATGGACTACATAATACTGCAAAATAGACGACGTATCTTTAGCTGATTTCTATGAATATCGTTCGAGCAAATTATTACAAAACATCATTTATATTACGATTACTTCTTGCAAAGGTCCAATAAAAAACATATCGGCCACAATTGTAGACTTTAGTTACCACCTTCATTATTTATTTATTTAATTATATATTTATTTATTGGGATTTAACGACACCGAGTTTGGCGGGTGGAGGAAGCCGGAGTACCCACAGAGAACCACCGTGCAATGGCGAGGAACTGTCAGACTCGCCAAAGTACTAACTCCACACAAGTAGGGTTAGCATTGGTTGAAGTCAAGTGCACCATCGACGTGCAGTACGCCTTAGTACACAACGACATCGTGCCACCATGTGGGCAATGGCAGTGAAGTGTCTTGCCAAAGGACACAACGCGGTTACAGCAGGTGGGATTTGAACCACGGACACGCACAGCCCACCAGCTTCGCTAGCTCAACCCCCGCAACAACACGCATCAGGAAGCTTTGCAATGTCGCCCGATGACTCTGACAATTACCGAACATAACAAAATAATCGACAACAATAAAATGGACTATATAATACAGCAAAACAGACGAGATATCTTTAGCCGATTTCTATGAATATCGTTCGTGCCAATTACGAGCAAAATATTACAAAACATCATTTATATTTCGATTACTTCTTGAAAAAGTCTATAAAAACATATCGGTCACTATTCTGGACTTCCGTTAACCCCCCCCCCCCCCCCCCCCCCCTTGACAACATGCATTAGTCCATTAATAGAAGCTTTGCAATGTCGCCCGATGACTCCGAAAATTACATGAAGAAAAAATATACGCTGTCAACGATCACCCCTGTACATTAGTCTTGCCTCTCGGTACTACTTGAAGGTAAGGATTTCGACCCTCAAACATTATTACATCGTCTTGATGGACGACGACTCCATTTTTTTTAAACTGTTCTCAATTTTTAGATTTCATTCATAAATATGCTGCTTTGCTACAGGTGACGAACACTCATATTAAATATGAATGCTCGCAAGACAATGGAAACCTTCAATTCGCCTTAAAATTCATGATCAGCTGCCCAAAACCCAACTTAAATTAATGTCTGTATATTCGACGCGAGGGATCAAAAAGATTTTCTTTAACTTTGCCAATCTATTCAAACTTATAACGGTCACGATTAGACATTGTGCATAACTATGTGACCTTAAACTAATAAATAAATAATAAAAAAAAAATAAATAAATAAATAAATAAATAAATAAATAAATAAATAAATAAATTCAACTTATAAGTTTATAGATGTGTCCATATCCGTTCTGTAAAGCTGCAGACTCCATAAAGTTTCCCATCTTCAATGACAACGAATATAAACATCCACGATCACCTGAATCAAAATTTTTCTCGATAGTTACAAAAAGATAAGTTCGACCCTTCAAATTTCCGTGACACCAAATTCAAAGTACAACTACAGCCAAAGTAAGCTAGGTTGAAGTACATAGAGCCAGTGTGAAATTGTTATAAATATAAACTAACGCGGCAGTTAGCATGACATGTAACTAAACTTTCTTCTTTTCTTCATACCATTTTATAAGGTGTTCCAATTTCTTATATCAATTTGCTTCAAACATTCCCATATATCACTTCTAGGCGTTTATCATGCTTTTTTAAGGAGGTATTTACATTTCAAACTTAATGATCAGGTTTGTGTGGTGAACAATGTATTGTATTCTGCGTATTCCACTCAAACGGGGTCTTATAACAAGTATCGGAATAAATAAGCAGATGGCAACCGAATGTTGTTCCAGACCAGGTGAAGACAGGAAAATGGCGTTCGAAAAATTTTACATCTGAGGTGTGTTAGGGTGAATGGTCACCCTTGGAAAAAAAATAACAAATAAATTGGCCAGGTGATATAATGCAGAACTAAATCCTAAATTCTCAGTCACGTGACTGTAAAGTGATTTCTTTGCACCGATGGAGAGTGAACTAAATTTGTGTACGTTTATTTCGAGCGATCGGCACATACTTAACATATTTCGTATTCACACTGCTCAATCGAAAACCAGGTTCTCAGAGTAAAATGGGATTCTCAGAGAATACTACGAGATTCTCAGAGAAAAAGCGATAGCCGCTAATCAAGATTTTGAACTTTTTATCGAAAGAGAAGATATATAGAAAGGTAGGTACCAATACATTTATCTTTATTCAGTAGTTTAACTATCCCCTCAAAGTCCTAATATATGATATGTATATTCAATCATGGGACAGTGGCCTTAACTCCGCAGACAAATACAAATTTTATACATCAAGCAAGAAAGGTTTCGAGAAAGAAAATTATTTGAAGAAGCTATGCCCTAAAATGGTACGCAAAGTGGGAAATTTCGAACACGAAATCAACACTTACCCATTGAAACTGGAGATTGGTTTGGTACTGACTCCTCCCTCAAAACATGCCCTTTTTGTGATTCAGGCATTGGTTATGAATACCATGTAGTTATGGAATGTCATCAATTAGGTAGTCTTAGACACCTTTATCTGAACACCTACTACATCCAAAACCCAGATATTTACAACATATGTGCTTTATTTAATGAAAATCTAACGGTACAAATAAAATTGTATAAGTTCCTTGAAAAACTTCTAAAAGAAAAAACACGTACTCCCCCCATCCTTGATCTGTATTTCTCCTCAACAGTGTACATTATATATAAATCAACAGAGTTTATCATATCGTTCATCTGTCTTTGAAGTCGAGATATTTATTAATATACTGCCCATCGGATGTATGGGGTGGAGTCGAATGTTAAACTCTATATACTGTGTGTCGTCCCTGATGTCGGGTATCGTACTTAATATGTACTCTCGGGGACGAGATAGGGTATATAACGCCTCAAGGTGACAAGATCCAAAGTCAAACTCTATATAATGTATATCGTCGTCGCAGTACAGGAACGATAGGAAATGAATATAAAGTCAAACCCAGGTCAAAATATAGGATAATATTACAGGTGTATGATAGCACAATATGATGTCTTTTATATGAATATATACATAATATTTGCATAATGGGGGATGATAGCTCTTTTTCATACACGGTAGTGTTTTTGTCCCTTTTTTCATCCTTATGGAACTATATCAAATAGAGTTCCAAGGAGATGAAGGGGAGGGGGATTATTGTTGGGTTGATAATAACTTAAGACTGGCGGGCATTTCATTGGCCGAATACTCTGCCACCCTACATTTCTTCTTTACAGTTTTCGCCACTTCCTTCGGTTAAGAGAGATATTTTATGGGGTAGGCCAACTGACTGTTTTAATATAAGGAATCAAAGTGAAGATATTATATTGTATACATAAATTCGTTTGATAACGTTAGGCTAATGAATGTAAACGCATTTCCCATCCCTATTTTGTGTTTTAAGTGTGTGTGTGTGTTGAGCATATTGGTAAGATGACATATATAAAGGTATATAGATGTACTGATTATAGATTTTACAATGCATTTATATTTGTTACTATACACCAGTAAGGAGTATTTGTTTTTGTATCTGACACCACAAATGTAGTAGAGAGATTAAAATAAACTGAAGTTCAAAATTTAATTGAAAACATTTTGCCAAAGGAAACTAAAGTTATCGTGCGGAATGCGTACACACGTACTAACCCACTCAAAACGAAATGGCTTCATCGGGCAATACCTTCTCGAATAAATGTACAAAATAAGTGTGCAAAGTTCGATGCAACATTTTCTGATATCGTGGTTACAATACACTGTTTTCGTGCAAACAGCGCCTCTAGCGGTTCACACCCCCTTAATGGAGGATAAAAGTTATCTGATTTATCCGATTGGTGGAAAATAAACCGAGCTTGTAAGTGTGATAACATTTTGAAGCGTATGTTTTGAAAAATATATAAAATATTGTTGACAATTGTCTTCTGAAAAGAGTGAGAGAAGATACAAATTGGGTGGGGGAAAGTAAAAATATGTCTATTTCATTGAGTGAGAAACTAGACGGGAGTATAGGAATCACCAAATTAAAAGACAAAAGTGACATGGCGACCTTTTTGTTTTTAATTGTATTTTTTTTCATGAGATGCTAAACTAAATGGATATATGGTTGTGTTTGTTCAAATCAGCTGGAGGAGATGGGGAGAGGCGGAAAGATTAACACCGTCGTCAATGAAAAAAACAGGGTATTGTAATCTCTTACTCCCCACAGAACTGTAACGCTTTCCCGGTAGTTAAAATATCAGGTGCAAGCTGTGTGTGTACTCTGTATGATCTATGGAGGTTTATAAGCGGCTTTTAGAATGATGTCCCATCTGTTTTTTATTCATTCTTCAAAATGACAGCAGACGATAAACGTTTCACGTTAAATAAACTGCTTTATCAAGTTTTGAAATTGATCAATGGAATTGACGGAAGGCTTTTGACGGAAGGCTTTATTTATCACTGATTAATATGAAAACAAAATATAAAATGTTTTAAAGTGAACAAAACGGAGGAAGCATATGATAAATAGAGGATGTGGAATGAGTTTTTTTCACATATCATATTTATGAAACGAGTCTAAGAATTTTCCGTTTGGGCTCGCCAGAGGCTCGCCAAAACGGAAAATTATTAGACTCGATTCATAAATATTATATGAGAAAACACTCATTCCTTATCCTCTATATATGTGTATACTGGCTTCAATTCCTGATTCCATTTATACGAAAAAGTTGGAGTTGTAAATATATTTCTTACAATATTTCTCACTTACATAATGATCTGGTAATAAACTACAGAATTACTAAATTACCTGACTTAAACTATATCAGGTCACTAACAAACTGTGTAACTTATGTTGCTGGAACATTGACATCACTTTTTCTTCTATTTTGAGTAACATAGTTACATATAAAACAACATTTGGGTTTTCGCGTAATGTTTTTTTTATATGGGTCAAGACAAAGGAAAATGTACCAAAACAATAAATTATTTGGTTCAGAGCGACATTTTGTATAACTGAGATATTTTCGATTAAAGTTAAGTTTCTGAACAAGTAATTTAACAATTTATCACTTTTGTTGAGACAGTCAATCAAAACAGTATTGTGATTACAAAGCAGACAAATAATTTCCATTCGATCACGTCTGGGGCGTGATTCGATCGAAATTATCATTCCACTCTTCACAGCACTTTGTCTAACAAGAAATACGACATCAATGAAGTAAAATTGTTGTTTCGTTTATTGTTTCCGATTCCGTCTTGTTTTCACAATATGTTTTTCATTAATTCTGAACCTGCTGCTTTTGTTCAAATCCATCAAAAGTAATGAAGTTAAATTTATTCTGTGAATGGAGAGTGATTGTATGACACTCAAGTTCTGACTTTGAAGATAAAAGCAGCTAACTTCTTAAAAATACCAATAAATAACCTATTTGAATTCAATTCTCATTTATATTTTTCTGTTTACGTATCGATCTGTCACACATCGTCGGATGAGTGCTAGAATGTTCTATGTCCCATAGGGGACATAGAACATTCTAGCACTCAGCGGACGACATGTTTGCCGATCACATCTGAGTTTTGTTTTTGTTTTTATTTCAAGAAGACTTCAGAACATTGCATGCACCATATTAGGTCACTGACAAACTGTGTAACTTGTATTGCAGGTACAGTAATGTGACCTTTTATTTTGACATCCTTACGCACTAAACTTACAAATAAGACGCTTTTGTCGTGGGATGTTTTAATACCAGGGTCAAGAAAAAGGAAAAATGTTCCCAACAATGAATTATTTGATGCAGAGCGACATTTTGTGTAACTGAGATTCGTTTCGATTAAAGTTGATTCTGAACAAGTAATTTAACAATTTCAAAATTCTATGGAGACACTTAATCACGACACTACTGTGTTCACAAAGCAGACAGATAATTTCAATTGTATCACGACTGAGATGCGATTCGATCGGAATTATTATTCCTCTCCTCACCGCACTCTGGAATATCATTTGTCTAAAAAAAATACGAAACCATAAGTATTGAAGTTTATTCCCCCGATTCGGTCCTGATTTCACAATAGTTTAATTCTGAAATTGCTGGTGGGTAATTATGTCACAATTCGATCAGGATTTCATTGAGAAAAATACCACTTCGGGCTGGAAGCTATGTTCAGTGCCCGCTTATGTAAAATTGTTTTTACTGTCCCATTGTGGTGTTACTCAATAGTGAGGCATACCTCGATGGATCGTTGTGGGGAAGGGTGTCTTTGTTATTCAAAGTGAGATCAAAGTTACTCGTGTTGGCAGAAAAGGCGAGAAAAGAGGGTGCCAAATGTGCAGCTTATTAGTTAATTAGGTTTAATGATAATTTCGACAGCCAGGGTCACCTCAAGTCGGACAAATTTACGGGTGGAGGAAGTCGGAGTACCCGGAGACAACCACCGAGCAGCAACGAGCAACTGTCAGACTCCTCAAAATAATAGGTCCACACAATCAGGGTTAGTATTGGTTGAATACAAGCGCACCATCGGCGTGCAGTACGCCTTACTACACAGTGCCACCGTGCGCCCCTCCCCCGCTACCTGCCCCTCACACCGTACGCAATTGGGATTAAGTGACTTGCCGAAGGACACAACGAAATTACCTCTGGCGCGGATCATACCGGGGACGATTCGGTATGAAGTCCAATACCGGAATCACTGAACCACCGCCCTCCCTTTTGCCCATAAGAATGTCATAAGTTATTCAGCATGAAAACTAAGTTCATGATATTCATTTAGTTAAACCTGTCGCATCATTGAAATTTAAAATCCTTCTGACCCCTTTGAATCTTGGTGGTTTCTCCCATGTCAGTTCAATGGCAACAATTAGAAAAGTCCATATTCATTATTTGGGTAGACCAATAAATATTTTCAAAGTGCAGACATGGGTCTGCACGTTGAAAATATTGATTGGTCAACTCCACACATGAGCTTAACATGTATCCTACTTAATTAAATTATGAAGTATCATGTTCTTGGACCTGAGAAACGGCCCCTGGGGGTTCAAATAGATAATTATATTATTGCTCTCAGCTGCTACCTGTAATACATAGTTGTAAGTTACATTATATTTCCCATATGCGAGTATCTTTTTTGACACAAAGTCGCCAATTACGTTTAATAAGCAATGTTGTCGTTATTGAATTATAATTTCCAGTTTTATGCTCTGCACCAGTCGCCAGGTCGGGGCACCCAATAACTGAGGAATAGATTAGAGAAGGACCCGTTCAAAGTTTCATCATTGTAGGTCACACAATCATTTCTGTATTTAAATATCTGAGATTTATAGGATATTGTACATCGACGCGATATCCATGTAGAAGTACTAGCGTTTGCGTCTATTGATTTCGTCGACTCGGACGTTTGGAAATAATGTAATTACTTGCAGGGGTTTTAATACTAGCACACTGTGAGAAGACAACGCATTGAGTAATCCCGAGGTATTGTGCAATGACGAGCAATGTCAATTTGTGTAATGATGTAATAACCCATTGGCGACACAAAAACAAACACATTGTGCAATAATATCTCTACAACGCGGAATTCAAACGCGAGCAGCAAGAAAAAGTTCCCAAGAATTAATTTGCCAAATTGTAAACTTGATTTGTAAGCATTCACATGTTTATCCACATTAGGCACTCACTTTATTAAAAAAAAACGTTCAGTACATCTGTCACATAAACCCATCGCAAATCCACGATATAAAAAAGGATAAAACAGTTTATCACATTTTGGGGTTTATTTATTTATTTATTGGTGTTTAACGTCACATACTTATGCACAATGGCTAATCGTGACCGTGACAGTTTTACGGGTGGAGGAAGCCGGAGTACCCGGAGAGAACCACCGAGCAACGACGAGCAGCTGTCAGCTCTCCAACATCGTAACTCTGAACTCTGCACCGCAGCACAGGCAGGGTTAGATTGGTTAAAGACATGCGCACCATCGACGTGCAGTACGCCTCAGTACACAGCGTCATCGTGCCCCCATGTAGGCAATCTGGGTGAAGTGTCTTGCCCAAGGACACAGCGCGGTTGCCGCAGGTGGAATTCGAACCGAGGACCTCTAGGCTTGCAGCCTGCACCTCTACCAACTGAGCCACCGCGCCCCCATTTTGGGGTTTAAGCTCTGCTCTATGTCTTCGCCCATCATGTGTATTTACTTACGAAAGGACACAATATTAACCATAGAGGACTACGGGAACATTGATCGAAGTCTGAAAAAGAGCATTGCAATCGCGAACCTCAATATGCATTCTTGACCACAAACAAACAAAACTTCTTTCTCTTCCCACTTCGAAAATATGTAACTAGTATGATTCGGTCCTTCAATTCTAGAGGGAAATGTACTGCCATAGATGCTGATGTGGCGTCAAGAACCAATAAATAATAATAATAATAAAGAGAACATAGAAACTGACGTTTGTCAAAACGACGCCTGAGAGCTGTAATGTGCTATCTCTCATAGGGGCCATAGGACATTCTAGCACTCAGGCGACGATTAAATATACGAGAGGGAGTCATACCAATACGTGTCATTTGCTATGTCGTAAGCCATTGCAGTTGTGAACAGTGGTTTTAAGATGCCTGCGCAGTATTTGTTATTATACACGTGCATCTGTAATCCATATTGGTTGATTGTTGCCACCTCCCTGGATTTGAAGAGCAAGGCTAGGTAATGCAATTTCAGGTTTATTTGACTTAACAGGAGTCCTGTAACTCGGGCCATCTTGACTTATATGACGTTTTGATTTTCGTTCTACTGAAACTTCATGCCACTTCAGCGGCGTCGATACTAGATACTTTTGAGTTTCAGAGTGGCACGAGCTTCAGTGTGTTTCAAGCCAAGTGATGACACAAGGGAGAGGGTTAATATACTTATGGGAGAGATCAGTACGAATTGGGAGTAGGAGCTTATCAAACAGTTCCTTTCCATGTATTGGGAGGAGAGAATAGGCGTGAGGATAGGGAGGCATTTAAATGAACGGGGTCAGTCAAAGCCTTCTGATCTGAGACCCGCGACAAATCGGTGGCGAGCCAAAGTGTTACTATTATTATGATTTCAATTCATGTGGATTGAATGAGGGACGGGGTAGAATCGGGTATCAAAACGGTTTGTGTATTTTGGGTGGCAATTCGTAAATGATTTTTTCCTGTCTGGTTTGACTTCAAGCTGATTATTTCATTTTTATAGACAGTGACCCGCAAAACTTCAAATTACGAACGTAATGAATGAGTTTGTTGGATTACCCGACAACATTAAAATCCCTAGATATAATATAATGTAAATTAAAATGTGATGAACTTGCTTATGAACGTACTCCTGACTGAACGATACCATTCTTGGCGACACTATCAACGAGAGGCGATTCAAGAATCTTGAAAATATTTGTCTGGATTTTCATAACCTTTCCGCCATTGTTGCAGAAAAGGTTCAGCTTGAGAACCTTGCAGGTTATCGCATAAAAAAGTGTCCTGCATGGAGGGATGGAAGAACAGATAGACACTGAAGGGGTGATTAATTAAAACTTCAGAAAACAATACCCATTATAATTTTGTGTTAGGTCACAACTCTACGACTTGAGTTAGTGAATGTGAACTGAATCTGACGGACGGCAGACGGAGGAGACGGGCGAACGGAGGAGGCATCAACCAGGTAGGCGAACGGTCATCGACCAGTTGGGCGCGCAAGTGAGTGAGTAAGATCGGGTAGGTTGGTTGGTCCGGAGGGTCGGTCGGTAGGACTGTCATTCGTTCGAGTGGGTAGGCTGGCTAGCTATGGAGAAGATGGGTACGAACTCTTGTCGGCGAGCTGGCGGGTAGGCGGGCGGAGTGGTCGGGCGGGCGGGCGGTAGGACGGGAGTAAGGGCGCCTGGAGGGCGGCGGGCTATCTGGCTTGCTTTCGGGTGGACGTCTTTGGTCTGGCTGGTGGGGGGTAACTCATCGCTATATCACTTTCTCTACGTGAGATAATAAATGCATACTATCGATTGGGAGTGACATATCGTCTATATTCTAAAAGGTATTTCCCGATATCTATCGACTCGATATATATCGAGGAATATCCTTCAGTAGCTTCCTAAATGACCTCACGCTACGCCGCATCATGTCTCCTTGAAGGAACGATCAGCTGATCTTTGTTATTATTTTGAAACGTACGCATTTGGGATCGAATTGGGCTGAATATTTTGCAATAAAATGGCTCATAGCATATAATAAAAAAGAAAATCTACTCTATTTTAGTCAGTATCTGGACTTATCTCATGAGTCTGGACCTGAAAGTTTTATTTTTCACGAGCGCTGACGTTACGCTTTGGCGCATGACGTCGCCTGGAACGTCGCGTTGAAACAATGATCAGCAGCTTTTTGTTATTGACTTGAAACTGTTTGCCAATTGGGCTGAATACTGCAATAGTAAAACGCCACGTAACATATAATAAATAGACAGAACGCGATGTGTGTTTGAATCGGTGGGTGTTTTACATAACGAGTTGGAATGGCGTGTTTTACGCTCGAGCGAAATATGATTACGCCATTCCAACGAGTTATGTAAAACACCCACCGATTCAAACACACATCGCGTTCTGTGTTTATAACAAAATTCATGCATTAAAATGCATATAAATAAACAAATTTTAATTCCGATGTTTATACCCAACGGTGAAGAGTTTGTTTTTGACTGAAGCTGTACTGATCAAATGGATCGATAAAAAATCAAAACAACCTTTTCGGAACCAGTGTTTGTTGAAATTCATATCGCTGTTTACTAACAGTAATAGCCACCAAATGGTTAGGCATGAATGGGCTGGCTATTACTGTTAGTTAAAATATAAGTACAAATATATGCAGATTTGTAAAACAGCTGGGAGAAACGTTTTTAAAAGAAGTTCATTTATGTCAAGATGTACGAAGATTTACCAAAATAAAGTTGACCAATTTAGATATAATGGTATCCACAAAACAAGACGGCCACGGGACTGGGTTAATGTTCTGGTTGGAAATGATTGTTTTTTTTTTAAATATTATCTCATTTTTGGCTAATTTTTTGTGAAACGACTTTATTTCGCTTTAGACGTTTTCATTTTCATGTTATGCGATAGACGGCCGATGATTGTATAACGAAATTGGGAAACTTTTCGAAGCGTAACTAAACGGTGCGGTAAAAAAGTTCTGGCTTGTATATCACCTGTCGAATACAGAATAATTTATATTATAGCGGCGATTCCGTTGAATACAAGGGTTTAAAGTTTAATGGATGTGTAACAAAAGGAAAATCTACGTTGTTTTAGTGAATATCTGGAATTATCTCATTCGTGCGGACCTCAAAGTATTATTTTTCACTCGCGCAAACGCTCGTGGAAAATACACTCATGACATAATTCCTGATATTCACTGAGCGTAGATATCCCCTATTTATCCGAGCTACACTATCACTCGAAAGTTTATTGGATGTAGATAAACGGTGTCGAACTAAGCATTCGTTTCGAGTGGATTTCTAGCTACGTTAACAACATCTACTCAACAACTGTAACATTATATTACTTCACAAAATGTTAATGATGATCGCTTTTTTTAGTAGGGCCGGTTAGTTCCACTGAGTTATTTGTTTTAACCTATGTCTTATATTAAACTCTTCCCTGTATACATACTTTTCACCCACCGTAAATGTTTTGACGGTAAATGGTATTGTAGTTGAGAAATAAAAGTTACTCAGAAAAAATGTTTCGTGGCTTATCGTATGTCCAATACATTGTAAGATAAGGCTGTGCCCAATGGGGATCATTTCTCAAACAGGCAGGGTTCAGCAAGCTTCTTGAGAATATTCCTGATACTGCCCTAGCAGTCATGTCTTGGATGAATTGTATGCGGTGTTTATTCAAATATCAGAACGTCGGTGTTTCAAAACTATGAGATATGGTTCGCAATATAATTTGAAAATAATTTAACTTCAAGACAGGTCTACCAAAAAATTTGAATGTATTTGAGCTGAGTGACATCGGTGACAAAAAGGTGAAGTGTCACCTGTGTCATTGCTCTTCGGGAGACAGGTCAAAGAGTTTAATGCACGCTTATTACTTTTCCTCCAGTTCAATATTAACAAGTCCGTACAGAACAATATGCCATACGGATTTCCGTTGATAGACTATCTTTCGGCCTGACGTCTGGATCTAACAAAAGAACTAAACTCCGACCATTTTCTTAACCGACCAATAGAAACGTCGCATTCTGACCTAGATCATTTCGGAAGCTGCGGTGACAGCCGATAATTTGGACGTCAGTTGGAAAATGTTTTTGTTCAAATCTATTAAAATTAAAAAAAAACATTTTATTCTATGAATGGAGAATGATTTATAACATACAAATTTTGACAATAATGACAGCTAATGTCTTAAAAATACGAAATAATAACCTATTTGGACACAATTTTCACTCATATCATTTTGTTTACGTCGCGATCTGTCACTCGTGTTTGCCAAAAGCACGTTAGATTTGCTTGTGTTTTCATTTCAGGGAGACCTCAATATTATTAAATTCTTTAAAAGAGACCGAATTGTTAAATTAATGGATTTCACGTCATATATATGTGTACTAAACACAGAAGGCTACGCTGGGTGAATGCGCTCATCAATATAGCACTCATGCCATCGCGGAAGGATATAACTCGAGGCTGCGCCTCTTTGTCTATCCTCCCCCCTGAAGGCAGACCAGATGGCCGAGGCTCAGCATCCACTCTCCCTACAGGGCGGACTTGTTTGAAAATAATTTAACTTCAAGACTGGTCGACCGAAACATTTTAATGTATTTGAGTTGAGTGACATCGGTGACAAAAAGGTGAAGTGTCACCTCTGTCATTGCTTTTCACGAGACAGATCAAAGAGTTTAATTTGCATATTAGACATTACTCCAGGCTTTCAAAAACACATATTGGTGAATCTTTTCTTTTTGTGACCATTAAGGATAAAATACTGGGGCTGCTCTCAAACCAGCGACTGTTTTGGTTTATTTCTCTTTTCTAAAATAACCATCAAACTACGGTTTCAGTATTACCATAAATATGCCCACCTCTCCAAGCAAACACACAGAGAAGAACTCTTGTAGTTATACAGAATTTCTAGCAATCTTCCAGTTCGAGGTTATCGGGGATCTCAACCCACCACCCTACTGCCAATACGCACATTGAAACTGAATAAGATTATCGGCTCTCGCTTCCGACTCTCGTGGATTCATAAGCAAACAAAGCTATAAAACAAATAAAGCTATTCGGGTGGCAAGGGATTTTAATCCCACATCGTCCCTGTGCGCCTTTGGCTCTTCGGCGGGTTGAAAATTTTCATTTCATTTTTTCTGTCCTTCCACGTTGATATACGTGTAGTATTAACGTGCGCATTAATACATCGAGGCGATCTGTGCATTTATGTATAAGGTCATACGTTACCATTCATCGGTGCTCCCAGAGATTTCAACATATTGACAATATTCAATCTCTTGGTATCGCTGTCAATCAGCACGAGATGTCCACCGTCTTCTTCACACTTGTTCCTGGCATCCTGTTGATTAATTACTCGAGTCAAATTGTACTTTAGGCAAAGTGCCATGTCGGTGTCATTCCATAGTGTGTAGCCCTTGTCTGCTGGACAGGCATTCTTTGACACTGAAAAATTGTGACCAAAAAAATAGGAAAATAAAAGAATGACATGTGCATCGTGACATACAATAAAGGCACTATTCTTTCCATTAATACAAAAGTCTAGGAGATAAGATTTGTTAATTGCTTTACTGGGAAGAATAAAAACTAGCAAATTACTTTTAAAACACATTCGCTAAATTAAGAGCCAAAGTGAGATGTTCCTTAGTTGTTTATAATTAGCTTGCCATAAAAGGGCAAATTTACCCTTCAGTAACTTTTAATACAAGAAAACAACATCCAGCTCCCCGAGCTGTCTCTTGTTTTCGTTTATTAAAAATAACAAAAGGGAACATCGCTTTATTTTCTGCTGATGTCATAGATGTTTTCACAACAGTTAAATGCTTATTAATTGAACCTTCCTCGCCCGTCTAATAATTTCAGGAGAGATATTAGAACACTTTTAGAATCAAAACTCTCCAGTCACTAATTGTAGACTGACGGCCTTCCAAGACTAACCCGTTACTTCAAATGGTCCCATTGTGTTGTTTTAATCAACGAGTATTCAATCGCAATCAAAATTCAGCGAAACTGTGACAATATTTACATGTATATAGACTATAACTCAATCAAAACACACGACTGACTGCTATTTAATTGTAGGCAATCGACATTCTGGCACTAACTCAGCAAAACCCTTTTTATCAAGATCAATAAGGTAAGTATATATTCTCTATATAAATGCTATCTTCATATATATCTTCAGTATGATATCGCAGAACGCAAATATGCCAATATACAGATATTGCATCCCTGACTTATCTCGTTTTGAAAATCGACCTTCGATGAAGTTATCTCCCCTTAAATTATAAATCGGACAAGGAAGGTAAGCATGTAATTGGTAAGCGAACACCTATGACATAAACAGAAAATGAAGTGAAGCTTTTGGCTGTTACTTTTAATTAGGGCTGTAACGATTTTTGAATGTAGGAGCCGATTAATCGTCGTATATAATCGGTAATGATCGATTAATCCTACCTAGATGACCCCTTTTCCCTCTCTTTGAAGTCGTTAAAAATGAAGATCAAGTCAGTTGACCTACCCCAAGTAAACGACGAAGACGATTGTCTTTTAGATACATTCAAATCTTTGAAGTTCTGAACTTTTGAACCGTCAGTGTAATAACCAAGACCGGTCGTCAGTTGCGAACTTCGCAACAGCCGACCCGTCTTGATTATTACACTGACGGTTCAAAAGTGCAGAACATCAAAGCTTTGAATGTTCCTAAAAGTCAAATGCTTCTAATGGTTTCTTCTGTTTTAACGTCGACGTTCTTGACCTTTTACCTTTAGAAACAATAGGGTTTTTTTTAATTATTAAACGTTTAAAAAATATTAATCGATTACTGCGTGGCCGATCGGCAATCGATTAATCGTGACAACCCTACTCTCGGAGCTATATGTTGTTTTCGTTTATTAAACGTTACAAAAGGAAATGTGGATCTTTATGTCAAGCTAATTAAAAGCAACTAAGTAATTGTCCACCTTCGCTCTTTGTTTGATGAATGTCTATTTAGAGCAATTTGCATGTTTTTGTTTTTCCCATGAAAACAATTGGCAAATCTTACCTCCTAGACTTGCATATGAATGGAACTGATAGTGTCTGTATTATATATCACGACGCACACACTGATGATATAATTAATAGACAAAAAAAGTTACAAAAAAGATGGAGAGAGCGCCGTTTTCTTACTTTTAAATGAGTTCAAACAGCGAATAATAGTCAAACGTTCAAACAGATTGAGAAAAAATTATAAAAAAACACCTTCTGTATATTTATAATACTTTATGGAAAATACCCGAAGTTTTAAAAAGATGCGCACTCCGGTGATACAACTTCGTTAACATTTGGAAGTGTCAATTTTTTGATGAAATTTCCATACCCTAAGTGCTAAATATACTGACGACTTTAGAAAATTAAAGGAAGTTAACCTTTCTGTAAATCTCTTCCAGTGACGAAATTATTAGACACACTGTTATTACCCCATTCCCATATTTAAAAACGTAAACACATTTAACTGTATTTGGTCAATACATTTTACCCACGGGAGATTTGGTGTATTTCTTTTTATTTCATCAATCTCCCAATACGAAGCCTATAGGTGGGTAGATGGTTCAAATAACAGAAATAGAACGAAGCATTTCCAGATTAATAGATGTACACCAACCAAGTGAGATAAGGAAAGAGACCGGCAAGTAGTCGTTTATTTACTGTGATAAGATTTCAGTAATTTTGAACCTGTGTCCATATCCAAACCAACAGGGAGTATTTCGATTCAGTTGTCAAAAGTTAGCTCAAGTATCTATATTTTTCTTCCAGGTGTTCTGTAGATATATATATAAATTGTTTTAGGGCTGTATAGATGTGATTTGTAATAAAAGAAAGTTATATTAGTGTTTTGTTTAGCTTCTTTATCGGATATCAGCGGCGTGTTCCCTATCTTCGCGCGGGTGTTTTGTTTGTTTTGTTTACGAGTTCGACCGCTTTTTAACATTCAAGCTTCTCATTCTAAGTTTGGCTATGGATGGTAAGTGTTTCGTGACTCGAGAAGCTCAGACCAGCAGGGCAGAGACTGTTAGTATAGGTGTCCAGGTGGGAGGAGTGGTTGAGGCCAGCACAGGGGGTGCTACTGCTAGTGAGTTACCAACGGACGGCCAGCGGTCGGATGTGTGTAGGCACTGCCATATGGTGTATGTGGATGGGTGTGAGCTGGGGGAGTTGGGGATGTGTGCCATCTGCGTGGAGCTAATGCAGCTGTTAGAGGCATATGTAAAGTTGGAGGAAGAGGTGCAGGTGGTGAGGGGGAAACTGGGGAGGGCAGGAAAGTCTGGTGTTACCCCAGTTAGGGTGGCATTAGATGGGGGATGGAAGGTGGTGGGTAGTAGGAAGCGGACTTTTGACGTGGATAGTGGGTCGTTTGGGAGTAGGAAGGTGCGTCGGGTTGAGGGTAGAGGAGAAGTAGGGGCTAGAGTGTCAAATTCCCAGGCTAGTAGTGTGAGTCGGGGGGCGAAAAGGCGTATTCTTATAGAATCGGATAGTGAGGGAGATAGCGATGACCATGTGGAGTCTGTCAGGGCAGGAGTCAGAGGGAAGGTTAGGAAGGTGGTAAACGAGCACAAGGTGGCTTGTAGTGGGAGTGGGCAGAAGGTGGGGTGCGGTGTCCAAAATAGATTCAGTGTGTTAGGTAATTTCGAAAATTCTGAGGAGCAGGTTGGGTCCGAAGAGGTGGAGGTGGCGGTAGGCATGGGGGTTAGTGTGGCGAAGTGCAAGATTGCGAGCCGGCCCAGTGGGGACAGAGGTGGTAACAGGGGTAATAGGGGTAGTAGGACGGGAAAGAGGACAGGAAGAGGCAGTTGGTGGTTGCAGGGAGTAGTATAGTGCAGGGGTTGGATAAGGTGGTGTGTGGGCCCGACAGTGTCAACAGGACCAATTTGTGCTTTCCGGGGGCTAGGGTGGAGGACCTAAGGGACAGAGTGGATGGATTAGTAAAGGGGTCAGGCCCAGACCCAGTGGTTGTTGTACACGTGGGGACCAACAACATCAGGGAGAGAAAATCAGTTCAGCTTATTGAGACTTACAAGGACTTAATAACTCAACTGAATGCCAAGAATGCACAGGTAGTGGTTTCGGGGCTTCTCCCAGTACTAGGTGGTGGGGGCGAGCGTAATTCGCGGATCATTGGAACCAACGAGGAACTGGGGGAGTATTGTAAGGAACTTGAGATACGCTTTGTAGACAATTGGGGATCGTTTTGGGGCAGAAATGACCTATATGGAAGGGATGGTCTCCATCTTAGCCCAAGAGGTACAGAGGTTTTAGGAAGAAATATGTTGCAAGTGGTGGGGCCTTTTTGGTATAGGGAGGGGAGGGGGGTCAGTGAAGGGGGGAATAATCACAGAAATTGTGTCACGAACCATAGGTGTAAAAAATGGGACAAGGGGGATAAGAAAAAGGGACCAAAAATCCAAATCAATAGGAATAGCTTCCCAGGGAAAGCACAGGTACACAAAGTGGGATATACAGACATACAGGGACTAGATAATCACAGACCTGGAAAACATCAGCACCCCGGCTGAGGTATCGAAAGAAATTGGATGGGTAAGGATCAGTCTGAAAAACAAAAGTTTTGCCCTTGGGGTTGTGTATTGTGCGGTGGAGGGAAGCAAACCCGAATGGAATGATTCGATATACTCAACACTGAGGTCCAATATCACCGAATTACAAAACAAGGGGCTCGGTATAATTCTGATGGGTGACTTTAATGGCCACATAGGTAATGATGAAGAAGGCATAGAGGGTGGGGACAATAAAGTCAACAGGAATGGAAGGAAGCTGTTGAACTTCACAAACGAGCTCGGTCTGAAGATTCTGAACAGGAACGCGAGGTGTAAGGGGAAATTGACCTGGGAGAGGAACGGCAGAAAATGAATAATCGACTACATCCTCACAGATATTAATTTATGGAGGTGATAGGGGTAGAAGTGGATGATGAGGGTAAAATGGAGGTGGATAGTGATCACAACTTGATTACAGTGACGATCAGGGCCAAAACTCTAGTAAAAAGCAAAGGAAGCTCTAAGGAGATTTGGGAACTCAAAAAAGATGCTGACTGGGCGAAGTTCAATGAAAAACTGAAACCAAAGCTTGCAATCGTACCCAAGAGGGGAAGTGTCCAGAAGATGTCCGACGTCATAGTTGCGAGCCTGGTGGAGGCAGGAAAGGAAAGTGTAGGAAAGGTCAGGGTGCCAACACGGGAACTTGGGTACAGAGTGAACGAAGAACTGAAAAGTGCCATAAAGAGAAGAAAAGCTAAATGTGCTGCATACAGGAGAAGTAGAAAACTTAAGGGGCGGAAAGCAATGAGGCCACAGATGCTAAGGAAGAATACCACCAAGCACGAAATAAAGTACATAAGATTAAAGACGATAATCGTAGAGTACGAAATAGCAGTCTTATTAGGACGATAAGAACGACAGGGGGGGGGGGGGGTCGAGTTCGAACGTATTTTGGAAATGGGTGAATAAACGTAACAAAGGAAGTAACCCACAGAGTATTAAAGTAGATGGCAGAGTTACAGACGAGCAAGATCAAGTCGCATCAGAACTAGTCAAGCACTGGGAAAGGGTAAACGATAAGCGATGGGGCATGGGGAGCCCACCAGAGTGTCCGAATCAGGTCGAGGAAAACCTATCGAGCTTCGTGTCCAGCGAAATTAAAACGGAGGAGGTGCGAAAGGTGATATCAAAATTAAGGGATGGAAAAGCGGGAGCAGTGGATGAAATTCCTAACGAGTTTATCAAAAAAGGGGGAGAGGAACTCGTGAAAAGCCTAACTGCCCTATTCAATCTAGCCATAGAAAATCAAGAGGTCCCAAAGGAGTGGAGAGAAAGTAAAGTGACATTTTATCACAAAAAGGGGGAAAAAGACGTTTTGGATAACTATCGAGGGATCTCTGTCAGTAGCAACATTGGAAAGGTTTTCTGTAAAGTCCTGTATGGGAGACTAGAGGAGGTGATTGAGGAGAAGGGTTTTTTGGGAGAAATCCAGAATGGCTTCAGGAAGGGAAGGAGAGTTACTGACCATCTTTTCACACTATCCCAAATGATAGAATCCGCGAAAGCAAAAAAGAAAAAGATGTTTATGGCCTTTTTGGATATCAAAAAGGCATACGATAGAGTATGGAGGGAAGGTATGTGGCGCAAGCTGGAGGCTATGGGCTTAGGAGGCGAGTTTGTTGGAATTATGAAAGGATTATATAAAGATGTACAGAGTGAACTTAGCCTAGGGAACATTACAACAAAACGTGTGCCTATGGAGATAGGCCTAAAACAGGGGTGTATCCTTTCACCGATCCTGTTTGCATTGTACATCAAAAGTTTAGGAGATGAACTCCTGCGTAGCGAGGAGGGGGTAGCAGTTGGGGACTTGAAGATCCCGGGGCTATTTTTTGCAGACGATATGGTTCTAGTGTCAGAAAGCGAAGAGGGGCTAACGAAAATGCTGGAAATTGTTGGGAAATATGGGAGCAAATGGAGACTCGAACTTAATGAAAGCAAGAGCAAAATTATACCTGTGGGCCGCAAAGTGGACCCCACTCGAAGGTGGAGAGTGGGTGAGTTCTGCATTCCGGAAGGGAGCAGCAAACTTCTGAGTGTGGGAGAGACAGGTGATTACGAGTATTTGGGGGTAAATATAAACATTACAGGAAGAGGCATCTACCGGAACCACACAAATAAATTGATTCTGAAGGGGAAGCGAATCCTTAACCAAATGAAACTTATAGGGAGAAACAGTTTCAATAAGGTTTTCGTGGGGAAAACCATTTGGAAAATGGTGGGGCTGCCAAGTATAACATTCGGAACGGAAGTGGTACCCCTAAACCAGATGGTCGTAAAGAGCTTGGAAATCCTGCAGAACGATGCAGGCCGATGGATAACGGGGTCGAGTAATGCCGCAGTGCTAGAAGCAATCAGGGGTGAGCTTGGGTGGATGAGGATCAAGGACAGGATAGACCTGTTGAAGCTCGGTTATCTCGTCAGAGAAAGGGTCATGGAGGATTGTAACCGTAATTGGCGAGAGGGGTCAAATCAAAGAGGTCTTTGGGTGGCCTGCGTGGTAAAGAGAAGCCAGGTTTTGAAGAGTACCTTGATGGCACCTTTGGGGGGTCACTGTTGTTCAAGCTGAGGTCGCGATCCCTGGAGCTGAGGGGAAAATTGGGAAAGACGGTGAAAGGGAGTGCCAGATGTGTAACTTGGACATGGTGGAGACCCTGGAACACTTTCTTCTAGAATGCCCAAAGTATCAGCCTAAAAGAATGAGATTCACTGGGAGTATAATGGGGAAGTGGGATGGGAGAATGAAGGACATGTGGTTAGGGGGAGACTCAAAGGAGAGGGTTAATATACTAATCGGAGAGATTGGGAAGAATGGGACAAGGGATATTATCAAGCAGTTCGTCTCCGAGTGTTGGGAGGAGAGGAGAAGCGTGGGAATTTCAAGAATTAGTTAAACGAAACACGGCCATCGAAAATTGTTGCGGTTAACGCCGTTTTGACGACAAGGTCTGCTGTGTATTGTGATATATTTCCAAAATTCAATAGAGAAATATTTACAATGAGAATGAAAAGTGAAGGTAAATACAGAAACGTAACATTGGCTTCGCTGGTATCATGCGGGTCACAATTTTAATTTCAACATAGAGGTTGACAATTTCAAGTTACTAGAAAGCGAACGTGTAGTTTCATAGCTGTGTAATTGATATATATTGGTTACTGGAATTACACAGGTAGAGTTTTTAATATGATATGACCCAAATACCCTACAGTTTCAGATGACATAAAAATAACAAAATTACGAAAAATAAAAAATATCCCCCGCATCTAACTCTTATTTTTTTTATCTACATCATACTAAAATTTAACTAAAAAATTGACGTATTTTAATTTTTGATCCGTGATCCCCTATGACGTCACCTCACAACGGTTCAGAACAACACCACATTTTTAGATATGTTTTTATGAAGATTATATAGGGAGCTGGTTTGCTCCGTGGTAACGAAATTGGACTTCAAACCGAACAGTCCACGGTTCGATACCCGCCAGTGGTAACTGGGTTGGGTTCTTGGACAAAGTACAAAATCCCAATTGCCAATGTAGGGGCATGGTAGCGCTGTGTACTAGGGCGTACTGCACACCGGCGGTGTAGTTGTCTTCAGCCAATGATAACCTTGCTTGTGCGGACTTAGAACGTTGGAGACAGTGACAGTTGCTCCCCTTTACTCGGCGGTTCTCTCTCGGTACTCTGGATTCCTCCATTCATAAAACTCTCCGACATGAGATAACATTTGCGGACAAAAGTGTCGTCAAACCCCAATAAATAACAAATAAATAAACAAATTAATGCGAACAAGCCAAGAAAGAGGGGAATACTGGGAGATTCCGAGTTTGTGTACTGAAGTGTTGTCCTTATCTCTGCGTCACATACCGACTCGTCCTAACGGACTCCATGTTTCACATTCATTGCAAAAAATGCGAAATACTCCCTTTTTAAGAAGAAATTAATTACTTTCATCAAACTTATCTGCAAGTATTCCGGTATATTAAAGCAGTTTTTACCAATCACGTGATATCTAGCAAGGACGAACATTTTATTTCCATTCTGTTTAGCATTCTATAGAGAATGATATTGTACTTTTGTGATTGCTGGTGCTGTTCCCCACAACCTACACTCCCGCCCTCTAGGTATGAATCAAACGAAGAGAGGAGGAGACAGACCATTCTAAAGAGGATAGCAAAAAAACAAAACATTCAGGCGAAAGAAGCATCCTGTCATCGAAAGGATTTCGTGTACATGTGTGCTAAAATATCTTTTCAAGACAGGCTCGCGGTTGAATACAAATGAAATAAAGAAACGGAAAAAAACACAAATAACTGTTGATGTTTCCCTGATTGCCGTTTACATAGGAATTTCGCACACAGATGTTCTGAAGTATGATTTGAAGACAAGTTCGCTTTTGAATACAATGTTTTCTCGATTGCCTTTTCCTTATGAATTTCGCGTACAGGTATATTAAAATGTGATTTTTAGACCGATTTTCTGTTAAATATAGTATTTTATGATTGTCTTTGCTTTTGGATTTCACATACAATTGTGATAAAATGTGATCCCAAATACAGCCTCGTTTTAGAATGTATAATTTTACAATTGCCTTTTCCTCGTAGATTTCACGCACAGGTGTGCTAAATGTGATTTCAAGACAAACTTCTGAATTTAGTATTTTCTGATTGCCTTTTACTTGTCGATATCTCGTAGAGGTGTGGTAAAATGTAATTTCAGGACAGGCTCGCTTTTGAATACAATATTTATCTGATAGTCTTTTACTTATGAATTTCGCGTTCAGACGTGATAAAATATAGTATTTCACGATTGCCTTTCCCTTGTGGATTTCACGTACAGGTGTGCAAAAACGTT
This sequence comes from Pictodentalium vernedei, assembly GCA_031216915.1. Taxonomy (NCBI): domain Eukaryota; kingdom Metazoa; phylum Mollusca; class Scaphopoda; order Dentaliida; family Dentaliidae; genus Pictodentalium; species Pictodentalium vernedei. Next base: position 476,989,883 of record CM062292.1, on the reverse strand, counting down.
ATCTCAAAACGGGCTTGCCTTCGATTACATAATTTTCCTGATAGATTTTTACTTAAAACTTTCGCGTACAGGTGTGATAAAATATGATTTCAAGACAGGCTCGCTTCTGAATATAATATTTTATCATTGCCCGTTTCTTGTGTATTTCGCGTGGTGGTGATGTGGTAGCCACTTCACTGAAGCGCAATTTAGTAATATTCTGTGCTGAACCATATTTGACGGAAATGGGTTAAAACGGAAACATTGAAAACTTCTCTTACATGTAACTTTAAAATTGTTAGGACATATTTCAACATGATGAGTCAATTACTTGCTTACATAAATACCACCAACCTCTCCCCAGCCCCCGCACAACAGACATATCATTAGAAAAGACGCTTGTATGTCTCGAAAATATCAGTCCGATAGGAGCTAACTTCAGGTTGTAAGAGACTTGGTCCAAGTCTCTTGCTACCTGAAGTTAGTTCCAATTGGTCTGACTCTTTTGGAGTCATACAAACGTTTGGAGAACATCACGAAATGTAACTCCAACTGTTTTAGTCATATTGCGTTTCCAAAAACATCAACAGCTAACTCTGATTGGTAGCTTAGCACGTTTTCCAAATATGCCCCAACAGGCCGTTATTTGCCGTCCTGTGGCATTGATAGTGTACTTGCCACATTTCAGGTTTTTCCATAATAAAATGAATAATAATAGTACCAAAGGGTGAAGTCATATCATCTGTCGGTCACATTTGTTACAACATGTGCCTAATGTTGTGCTGTGGTATACTTTGTTTGGATGTGATATCTCTGTACTGTACGGACTTACAGAACAGGGCATTTTCCTAATGGATTTCGCATACAGGTATCCTATAATGTGATTTCACGCTAAGTTCAGTTTTGAATACAGAATTTGTGATACAATGTTATTTCAAGACATCCTCACTTTTGAATACAGTATTTCCTGTTTACCTTTTAATTACGGATTTCGCATATTGGTGTGTAAAATATGATTTCAAGACAAGCTTGTTTTTGAATACAATATTTTTCTTCTGCTGTAAAGGTGTGTAAAATATGATTTCATGACAGGCTCGCTTTTGAATACAAACAGTAAGAGATGCAGGAATACAACCGCAATATTTTCTAATTATACCCCCACTTTCGAAGAAAATGGGGGTATACTGGATTACATGCGTCTGTCCGTCCGTGTGTCCGTCCGTGTGTGAGACCGTCCGAGAATATTGATAACTTTCATTGATTTCGGCTTCATTGGCCCAGAACTGCTGTGGGGTATAATTGCCTTCAGCAATAGCTCTTGTTTAAAAATGTGTATCGTGCGCGTCTATATGACAATAAGTATGAATATAATAATATAATGAATATTATTTTGGTTGTTCTATAAGTCCTACAATGTTATCGAAAGAAGGTACACAGGTTTGTAGAGAATGCTAAATATTTATTATCTCTGTAACATGTACTGTCACGCGGAACAACCTGGTCGCGTTTAAAGGATCATTCCTGTTACAGGAGGCGTATTAAATGGACACACAATGTACAGTACATTCGCCATGGACTGGTCGTAATCCACGCGTGAGCAGTGATGGCCACGCAAACGTTTACCAGGTAATAAACATCTCCAGCAGAAAACTTTTAATTGTACCCGGTACTTCATTAATTAAATTTTTGATGTTTTTATGATTATTCCTACAATTCGTGCTTGGAATCTAAAATTATTGCGTCCGTGGAAAATTTGTTCACCCATGGAAAATGGCCAGCACACGGTGCTACGAGAAATCGATAATAATAAATGCTATTTCAATTCAAGAAAATGCTATCGAAGCACCCCACCCCTCAATCTCTAATCACCAAATTGTCTATATGAAAGTCGAAGCGCAATAATAAATGAATCATAATAATATTCCGTCTCCCGTCATACTCGATATTTTACTTTATAGACAAATATATATATCTAAAAAAGCTTTTTTCAAGAAAAGTAATTTTCAAAATAAAATAAAATAAAACATAAGTATTTATTATGCTTCAAAGTTAGTTTCGCCAATCAGAACGCTGGAATACCACCTAAGGGTTCCGCTGTGACAAGTAACTCACCTGATATCAATTGATAACGGGTGAGTAACGATATTACTATTTTAATGCATCTTCACTCGCTTTGAATTAAAACAAATTAAGAGCATTTAAGTCCCAAAAATATATTCTAAGCACCGTATTTATTGATCTTAAACATTAAATATTAAATATTTGTTAAAAATGGAAAGAAAATATTATATGTGATCCCCAAATTTTTTTGTTGCTTTTACGACTCTATCGAATTTTTATACTGAAGATAACATTTTCTTTGCAGTTTATTCAACAGATTAAAAGTGATTTTTTGAACTTTTAAAAGTGATTTGTCAACCCCTTTTCAGGTGATAAATGTATGTAAGGGTATTTCAGATATGCTTATTGCGATACGTTTTATTTTGTAAACAAATATCGCACTTCGATAAGCGACGAGTGTTTAATACCATCATGGGTACGTAAAAAACCGTTATTGCTGATGATTCTGCACGGTGCTGTTAATAGCTGTTTTAACAAAAAAAAAAAACGTTCGGTCGTTGTTTGTTTCTCTTAAAAAAGTAGTAATCCCTCGATTTACAATACTAAATATGTTACAGGGCGTGCAGCTGGCTGACACTAAAACATGATCATGACCATGTGCATGCCCCGTAATTTGTATCAGATTAGAGGTCGTGTTTACAATCAGATCGCAGCGAGCCCGTCAAGGCGGGTTCATTTCAGGTGAGGGGAAGCCTTATCGTTTTGTATGGAAATGTGTCAGCCAGCTACACGTCAAGTAACTTATAATGTAATACGAACACATTTTTTTCTCTGTACAGTATTTGTTTTTCAATAAGACAAACGACGATATATTTGATTCATTTAGACATTATGACATTTACAATGTGTAAACACAAATCGGGACAAAAGTAGATTGAAATACAATACGTGCGGATCGGAGCTTATGATGAACCGAGACGCGAAGTGAGATGATTTGAACTGAGATGGAGTAACCTCGACCTTTTATAAATGGGTTGTGAGTGTACATTCATCGAATGATCACTGAACTAAAAAAATACGATTTTATAGGCAGTATCCATTTTGAATCACCTCCCATTGCTATGTTTTCAAATATTTCACGTGGTGACGTCAGACGATAACATATGCCACTGCAGTCTTAGACATAGAAAACACTAAGCGAGCTCCCGCCCAATCAGTTTTATTGGAACATGAAGTCATAGGGCAGGGGGCTTCACAAAAGGGCTATTAACTGCCATGTATGCAAGAAGTCTCATGGTGGGGAGAGCGAGCGTGCGTGATCACTGTCGCGTGAGACTGGGAAGAAGAGAGACAAGCCCCCGATAACTGCAACCAACGACGGCGACTAAATCCCCCAATGAGTACCGTCGTTCGAGTGGTATTCCACAATCTGCAGGCTATGACTCCCACCTCGACATAAAGGCCATCTTTCTTGCAGGTTCCATTTGGTATTCAAACCATTTGTCACTCATATCTCTTCAATATTGGCGTATGTGATTTAATGAACAAATGATGAACTTACCAACAGAACAGTTTTTGCCCGTGTATCCTGATGTACAATTGCAGAAATAATCATTTTTCTTGTCTTCACATGTTGCACCATTCTCACATGGATTTTGTTTACATTCGTCGATTTCTGAAAGAAACATATATTTTGCGTTAAATGTTCCTTCTCAATTTGTTTTTGTTTACACAACTGTTTATTACTTCACAAACATACCAGACTATAATGTTGTTATTCACCTGTTCAACTACTAAGTGTTCCACTGCGGAAGTCAATATTTAAAAATGTTCGCATAAGTTTTGGAGTAAAATAATTTTCTGTTGTTGCTTGCCAACCTCAGACCACGTAACCGTCAACTCATCACAATAATGTATATGTTCAAACAATACCCTACCCATACTCCAAAAATCACACAATGAGGTGAATAAGGCACCTGAATGAACAAGGCAACTTTAACGATAACAAATTTAGTAATAAACTCCCACGTACTCTTCAACGACACTGCATAACAAATAATCAATAACTTAGAAAAACATAGAAGTGAACCATCGCAGATAAAGGTCGAGGTGACGCCATACGTGATGGCATAACCTCGACCTTTTTTTATAAATGGGTTGTGAGTATACATTCATCCATTCTACTCTCATTGTTATGTTGTTTTTCAAATATTTCATATGGTGACGTTAGACGATAACTATGCCACTGGAGCCGTAGATGTAGGAAAAAGAACAGAGCGAGATCTCGTCCAATCAGAGGGCGAGGATTTTAGTCGTATCATCACATTTAGCCCCGTGGTTATGGTTACATTTTGGTTTGAAGACTATTGGCTATACAGAAGCCCGAGAGTCATCTCTACAGTGCAGGGTGCCACGATGTTCCGAACGATTGTTGTTCAGAATAAAAATCTGTTGTTTGATTAAACATATTTTATTTTCCAAATTAGAAGACAAACTGCGATTGAAGAACATGGGTTGTGCACTTAGGAACTGTCCTCTCCCAATCAGTTTACAAACTGAAGTGAAATGGACTGGCCTCAACATTTATTACTGTTTGATTGTTTGTCCAGTGAGGTCGGGGGTACACGGGAGGTTTATTTACTAAACTTAGTATCTTAAAATGTTTTCCCCTTTATTTCACGATGTGTGTTTTTTAATGTGGGTAGGGTTATATTGGAATATATCCGCCATTGTGATGATTTGACGGTAACAAGGTCTGAGGTTAACATAAACTACGAGCCGCAAGTTTACCATGAATTCATTAAAATAACTTATGGTATTGACTTTATTGTTCACAGACAACGCAAGCATGTGAAAATCTATTTTGTTAAGCACCAAATTTAGTATGGGTTTGAAGATATAAAAAATAGAATGTTATCTTACTTTTACTAAATAAGGTTATTAATTTCTTTTTTTATATTCTTGAAACAGAAATAAAAATATAAACAAACGGAGAGACTGTCTTCCTGCCATTCCCACACTTCAGGCAGATTTCTTTACATCAAAGCCCTTTCATTGTCTTTTCCGCGGGTTTTTTTTTTTGTTTTAACGAAATACTAAAAACACTCCATATACACGGACCGGAGACATTTCTTGCAAATGTCATACCAGTTTAAAAGGTTACTAGCTTGAAAGAAGGAATAATATGTTTGAAAGATTAGATCCATTTATGTACAAAGTAACCGACACGACTCGAGAGGTATTGGCACAAGTGATGATGGCAGAATACGAATTTTGCGTTGTATTGATTATTGCCTTTTTAAACAGAAGTCTACTGTGTTGTTGGATTATTTTGGACCCATTTTTCAGTTTGTTACATACTTCGATCCATAGATTCCATCACTGACTGACAGGTGAAAGCCGATGTATCCAAGTTTTGTTCCCGTCAATGAAGGTAAGCGTTCGAGTTTAGCGGTACATTATGACACTTTCTCAAAAAGGAATTCATTTGTTGTGAAAAAGGAGAACAAAGGCATATTTTCTGATATAATCATATGGATTCAACTCGGGAAACCACCGGATAACAGGCTTTGGTGTCTCCGGATCATTCACACAGACAATGGAGAATTTTATCTATGTGAAAATCGCTCTGAGTTTCAGCATATTCTCCACGTTCTGGAAACATTCAAGACACACTCAACATTACATTTGAAATTTGGTTTAATTAATACACTCATTGGTGCGGATAAATATGAGTTAATATTGAGATAAGACTTACTGACTGCAAACAAAAAATAAAATACAAATAACACGTTACCTATGATATCATAGCACCCTCCGTTCTTATTCTGTACTGTTGGTATATTTATCTGTGTCTCTTTATCACAGGTTGGTGTCGAGACGTCATTCGTCGATTTGCCAGGATAGCGCTGTAATGAATATTACAAAAAAACATTACCAGCGAAAGGAAATTTATGAATGAGTCTTTGCGAGTTACATGTAAACCGAGGCGTGTTTGCAAAATATAAATGTCTACGTTCGAAAAAACACAAATACGTTCAAATGTGTTGGATGTAGAAGAATCAAGGACTTAATGTGAAGAATATTCATCTAAACTGAAGTCCACATAAAACGCTCTTACCAAGTCATTTATGAGTGAGTTTAACTTTGAAAGAATTGGTGGAACGTCCGTTGAGTCCGAGTGGTATGTATGTACCAAGATGTTCAATCCAAAATGTTTCTCTGGAAACCCGTTCAGTTTTTGTACAGTCGGGTTGAAGCGCTTACCGTTATAACTTATCAACTTTAATAAGATTTATTTGATCCGAGAAATCATCCAAGTTACAGAGGCAAGTGCATGCGTTTTGACAAAAGTCTGTAATTCGTTTTACCTTTGTACGTCCCTTAACATTTAAGGTGGTTTTGACACATTTTTGTTGAAAATGCTGATTTTCAATACCAAGATAATACACGGAGTTATACAATTTCACAATCTTTTACTTACATAAAGACTATATTAAATGCATTTGTTACAATTTCAACGTTAACCCTTTATCTAAAATAAGGTCGATTTAACGTGGTTTTCGCTAACGATGTATTTCTGCCATACTGTTGAACTCTCAAATTTTTGGAAATATATTCTCCAATAACAAACGTTTCTGAAAATTCAGTCAATTTCCAACCTGGCCACAATTCGTCTGGGCTACCGTTGGGGTGACGCTAAGACGTCAATGTCGAACAAAAATAAAGTCTCTCTGAATTACATGGAAATTTAGTATATTGTACAGCTTGAAAATTTAAAAGGTACCTGTTTTTTTTTAATTTTTTGATTGAATGTGTTCGACGTTTTTGCACCCAAAAGCAATTTTGTCGTAACCCTACATCAAAAACGACAAGAAATATTCCCATAGCAACTAAACACACATCGCAGGGGATAGTTGGAACGATGTCAGGGAATAGATGTTTGCTCACTGACACAATAAACTTAAATGTGACATTGTTGCAAGAATAGTAGCGCGTGCAGAAGCAGCCCGAAGGGCTGCTTTGAAGCAAGCCTAATAGACAACGTGTACGTGAAATTGGAAAAACCAAGGAATGCTATGCCATCCAACCGGAAGTAAAAACATGGGGAACCCCAGCTCTCGTTTTCAGAAGCGAACAAATTGAATGACGCCCCCTAAAAAAGCGAACGGTGTAATGCGAGATTTCTCCTTAGATCATTCCATGCAGACTGTGAATAATTTATTGAACATGCTTTTCAAAATTAAAGTATTTCCAAACAAACTCAACTGTCGTTTGCTTTGCTGACTAAATGACAGAAATTGTCGAAAAGCTAAATGTTCCCATATAATATGCACACTGGATTTCATCGTCTGCTGGCTGTTGGGATCCCGCTGTTGTTCGATTCTGTGGAGTATTCTGTCACGTGATTTGCATTTGCAAAATGCTGTTCTCATCAAACCAACACTGCGTGTTATTGGAACAAATTGAACCGAAAACAGACAGGTCAATGGTGTCGTCGCATGACTTCCCTAGTAATCACATCGCCCCTAAGCAACCGGCTAACTACTGGTCCGATTTTGACCAAAATTCGGTATACGAACCCAAAATGCATAGCAAATAAAAACAGACATATCAATGTTGACGTCTCGTGACTTCCCTAGCAACCAGAGCGCGTCCTTAGCAACCGGCTAACTACTGGGCCGATTTGGGCCAAATTCGGTATACGGATCCAGAATGCATTGCAAATGAAAACAGGTAGATCAATGATGACCTCACTGACTTCCCTAGCAACCAGAGCGCCCCCTTAGCAACGGACTAACTACTGGGCCGATTTTGACCAAATTCGGTATACGGACCCAAAATGCATTGCAGACAAAACACACAAGTCAATGGTTTCGTCGCGTTACCTCCCTAGCAACCAGAGCGTCCCCTTAGCAACGGGCTAACTACTAGTCCGATTTTGACCAAATCCGGTATACGGACCCAAAATGCATTGCAAATAAAAACAGACATATCAATGTTGACGTCTCGTGACTTCCCTAGCAACCAGAGCGCGTCCTTAGCAACCGGCTAACTACTGGGCCGATTTAAACCAAATTCGGTATACGGATCCAGAATGCATAGCAAATGAAAACAGATAAATCAATGATGACGTCACGTGACTTCCATAGCAACCAGAGCGCCCCCTTAGCAATGGGCTAACTACTGGGCCGATTTTGACCAAATTCGGTATATGGACCCAAAATGCATTGCAAACGAAACAGACAGGTCAATGGTGTCATCGCGTGACTTCCCTAGCAACCATAGCGCCCCCTTATCAACGAGCTAACTACTGGTCCGATTTTGACAAAATTCGGTATACGGACCCAAAATGCATTGCAAATAAAAATATATATCAATGTTGACGTTTCGGGACTTCCCTCGCAACCACAGCGCGCCCTTAGCAACGGGCTAACTACTGGGCCGATTTGGACCAAATTCGGTATACGGTCCCAGAATGCTTTGAAAATAAAAACAGATAGATCAGTGATGACGTCACGTGACTTCCCTAGCAACCAGACCGCCCACTTAGCAACGGTCTAACTACTGGGCCGATTTTGACCAAATTCGGTATAAGGACCCAAAATGCATTGCAAATGAAAATAGACAGATCGAAGTTTACGTCTTTTGATTTCCCTAGCAACCAGAGTGTCCCCTTAGCAACGGGCTAACTAATGGGCCGATTTTGACCAAATTCGGAATACGGACCCAAAATGTATTGCAAAAATCCAGAAGCACAGGATTAGCAGTTTCATAATTACTCTCAGAACTATCTGTTGTGATAACTACAAACAATACCGGTACGTCGGTATTTTTTTCAGTGAAATTAATGAAAACGGCTTATTGAAATTGGCACATAAAGCTCTAGGCCTATTTACTTCAAACGACAAGTCTGTGTTGTCTTGTGAAGTGTGTATGTCTGTGCTGGCGTGTGTAGTTTGTGTTTCTGTTGGGCAAATCGCCCAGAAACCTGGTCCAAATCGTCCACAAACATGGACCGAATCATCCAATAGTCTGGTCCGAATCGGCCAGAAATATGGTCAGAATCGTCCATAGATCTGGGTGCGAAGCGTCCTATATAAAAATCTGGTCCGAATCATGAAACTACATTTGTGATACTCAGTCTTATTATTTTAAAGATGGCCTTTTCAGTAAAACTGCATTGGAATAGTATCATCGTCCTTTTTTGCACAGCACTGCTGTATTTTCTTGTAGTGGCTACTGAACGTTAGTAATAGTAACAATAAATGCTACACGCTATTTGTGAAAAAATAAAAATGAACGCAGCAATTTCCGTAACTCATCGGATAAATTGCGGAAAACAACGACGCCATAAATATATCTTCCAATCAAAGCAATGATAAAATTATCTTTCAATCAGAGGATTGGAAAATATCTTCCAATCAAAACGCAGATAAAAGTAGTTATCTCGAAATTTGGTTGGTCCCCTATTCTTTACCAGTAAATGTAGGCCTGCAGCACATTAGGCGTAATGCATCACTTTCACTCGCTTTTAGGTTTGCCTAAATTTCATATTATATTGTAGGTCTGATATGTTTTTAGGGGGAAATAAATCTACAAGACAGCATGTACATGCATTAGTTCAGAACGCAAAATGTTTTGTTGGACGACCCCTTAAACACTGTTCTAAATTTTGTTAAGTTTATGTCATTATAACTTGAAAAACACTGTAAGTTGCGCGCGCTTCTTGGTTTTACCAAAGTTCATATTAAAAACTAAAGTCATCTTTTGAAAGATGTGACCGTGTAACATTTTAGTATCCATGATCCCAAACACAATGTTGAAAAAAATGAAAATCCGACGTCACATACCGGACATATGACGTAAACAACGTCATTTTAACACATCCTAATCAGAACAGCGCCCAAGCGGCCTTTGGCTTTGAATATTAATTGATTCAAATCTAGAGAGATACAGAATGCAAAAGGGACATCATCAACAGCTTTTCTTTCTTTCTTTCTTTCTTTCTTCCTTTTTTCTGTCTTTGTTTAGTGCTACATATTCATATTTATTTATATACATACACACATATATATATATATATAAACCCATTCAAATAGTTTATTTTACATTTATGAATTTCAAAAACTTGTTTGTTTCGCCATTGTAACATTTTCTGTATTCATGTTATGGGAGCGGAGGTTTTTACTAAGTGGAAAGCACTTGTCCTCCTATCCCTTTTTGCTCAATATTTATGGCAAATAAAAATAAACAAAAAAAAAAAAAAAAACAACGTCGGGGTGCACCACTCTAACGTCCTCACAAAACACAGCACTAAGGTCATGCTACAGGTGGCAAGAGAAATAATTGAAGGCAAACACTGCTAAGTTTTATCATTATTGCTTGGATATTGTTGGCCCTATAACGTTAATGCTTATCGAGGGTCGGAAAACGTCAACATTAAATTTCATTTAACTGAGTTGAAATTTAAATTAAATTATCACTTCATGGAGCTGAAATCTTACGACCTTTTAGTACGTCTAGTGCCAAATACACAAGTGAAAGTATTTTGAAAATCCGACATCTAACACCGGAGATACGGCGTAAATACAATCGGACCCATTATTTCATCATTTGAGCCATTCAAGATAGTTTTCATTAAAAACGCCATCTTGGAATTCATGTAACTCCGTTACTCTTATTGACAAAACTATCAAACCTCATACACTGTTTTCTAGTTGTTTGAAATTGTTCACTGTTAGTGTTTCATTTCACATTTTCCACACCTAACGCCAATGATGCCAATTATTCGATGTTGTTTTTGCTACCTTTTGTTTTCAACCTCATTTTCTGATTTAGCCTTCCGAAATTTTGGAAATATAATCTCTACAAAAATATGTCAAAAAATGTCGTGTCATCCTAAGAAGTTCCCAACCGTTATGGACGAAAACAGGCAACTTCATAAGGGCAGAGTGTCCCAAATTAAAATACGTTGGATTTCTTTGAAATTTTAGTATATTGTACAGCTATAAAAATTAGAAGATAGCTGTTTTGTTTTTGTTTTTGTTTTTAGACTTAGCGCCATTATACGTTTTATGCCACTTCCAGGCTTTGGCTATTTTTGTCACATTTCATTAAAACCACAAACGCTAACAAAGGTTAGGAAACTTGCATGCACGTATAGGGCTTTCTGATGAGCTTCAAGTTCCTATATCGAGAAGATAATATAACATAAAAGAAGAAACACAGTAAGTGCTTGGGGGTCCCACCAGACTCACGCGCTGCTCCTGGTGATCAGAATGGATTGAATAAATTTGTCAGAGTTCTCAGAAAGAAGACAGAGAATGTGGAATATCGGCTCCAACATATTTTGTCACAATCTGCTACCAATGGGCTGTACTTTAATTTCATAGTGGCATTTGCACTGCTTTGATGCGTCAGGGAGCGGTGCAATTTTAATCACTCTTTAAACGTAGGGGATACACTCTCACATTTTGTGTGACGTTACAGGCCCCGAGTGCAGACACATACATACAATAAAACAATATTTAATCTAATTTAAACACAACTTCTGCCCTTTGATAATGACAAAGCCTCTTACAAAAAACACGTGACCATTGTGAGAAGCTTTCATTTGTAGTGTAATTGTGAATTTTTAGTGTTCTAAATTTCGACATGTTTCCAATTTGCTCAAATTGTATGAATTTATGAACCAGGATAATTGATGAAAGCGATAATATATCAAAGATTGATCTTTATTTGATATAATATTCACAATAGGGTTTCATGATAATTTACAAGTTATTAATTATGTAGGCGTACAGTCGATATATGCAGTGAAAACCACAAATTGTTTTTTATATATTTTATTTTGCTAAAATAGTCATTGCGGATAGAACACCGAGTTGTCCAAATTTGGAATTGGTTCAGATAGGTTTGCCTTTTTTATATTACGACGATAGGCGTTGAAATTGATTGCACTTTGGGTGCGAAAAAATCATTTAAATGGTATTTGATTGAAATAAAACAGAAATACGCGTACTTTACTGTTTCCATTATCCTAACACGTAGGCCAAAACTAATACAGTCACATGAAAGTCTGCAATACACCATCGCGGGTGGGAGTAGACTAATGGAACCTTAGACACCGCTTTCCTTGCCAAAAAATAATAAAAAACAGAAAAACTTCTACTAGGTGGGAGGGACTAATATAATAACATAAGGCATACATATCACGTTTGATGTTCTTTCGAGACTCAAAATAGTCCACCTGGACCCTAAAAGTAGCGGGTGGAAGCATAGTCAGCCAGTCGTGCACTTCCGCAGGGGCAATCTTTTAAACATTTACCCCTCTTACCGAATCGAAGAACGCGACATGCCATCCACCATGACATCCAAATCGCAAGACTTCGATCTTCGTGATATGCCCAATGCAAAGATGATTTGGCTCCCCAGTAGATCCATGTACCCCCCCCCCCCTCTAATATAGATTCGTGTGTACCCGCCTATTTAGATATCAAATTCGGATATTATTGAATGTCTGATGTGGTACAGTGACACTTACCTTTTTATGATCAACAAATTGTCAGTGAATTTCCAACATTCTACTTACAAACAGCTATTTCTAAATCGCGCATACTTCCGAAAAATTCATATATCATTTCAATCTATCCTTGTAAAAGCACAGTTAATATTCTAACTTTTATTCCCTGTTCACCATTCTCCCACAATCAGTACTGAGGAACGTTATACATGTACATTTATGATATCTGTAACTTCTTCAAGCCATGCAATGCTAGCTCTAATGTCACGCACTCTGACGTTATTGACCGGTATTAGGAAGTAATCTAAGTTGTTCCCATGACGCACCAAATGTGTTTTTTCCTTCTCGGGGGCGTCGTCCAGATCACTGTGTGCGCGGGGGTGGGTGTTGTAACGGGGGCGGGGGTTGTTCACAACTTGTCAAAACTGTCCTTTCTCAACCCCAACTTTATCGGAAGTCATAGAAATCCTGCCTTGATAAATATCTACAATCGCCGTAACGCAGGGCGTTCTAACCCGTTGTTTACACCTAATTAGCATGTACCGGTCTCAATTGTTCATGGCGGAAACGAATCGGCCACGAACATTGCAACAACCTGTAACCAACGGGAATTGTTTTTAATATTAAAACATAGCTGTATCTATGTTAGTGTGTGTGAAAACGTTAAACCAGACTTCGACCTATAGCTGACTGACTACCGACTTAACTTGCACTTTTCGTTAACACTACTCACTTTCTCCCGCCACACGCAGTATTTGTCCGTTCACTTCAAATCCGTTTTCAGCCTTCATCCTGACCAGACGTATCTTTGTTATTCTTGTGTTTAAAGCTTCATATTCACTTATATTGTAAAATATAAGACTATTTGGATCATGCATATCTGGTAGGTTAATTATAATGCACTATTTGGGTCGATTTTTACTTTTCGGAATTCCGCGATCGCATAACTCAGAATTATTGTATTTCTTTGCTTTCAAATATTTATTATACTTTGTCTACAGGTGATTTATGTGCAATATATTTATTATTTGTAAATTTTGTATTATAGGCTCCATGTTTGATGCTCATGACAAGATGATTTGTTTCAATAAATAAATTATATATATTTGGACCGACAGATATTCTTCTTTTGTGGAGAACCACATCCTCGGTTCAAATATGGCGCCCAACGTTCCAGTGAACAGATAGCCAGATATCGCCATTGCGACGTTCCTGTAGTGATCGCCATTGCGACGTTCCAGTAGTGATTATTCGTCTGATAATTTGTCTACAACTGTGATGTTTACATTATTGGGATCATTCTTTGTGTCGACAAGCTGAGCAGTGAAAATTTGTGAAATATCTCAAGTGTCAGACCTAATGTAAATTAAGGCCTGTTATATATCAGTTATCATGATATAAGTTTTGTTTACTTCACCGGTACCGGTAAACTGTTCGAAATGTGTTAACACGTTATGCAACTCAACTTCGTCGGAGGATTGTGACATCCACTGATTCTACACTATATTGGAACAAACTATATATTTTCACGCTTAACATGGATTTCGTCTGAACTACGTTTGATCAACGATTGTGACTGTGAATTTTCATACTCATTAAACTTCTGTTTTTTTCTCGGATTCTGGAATCTGGAGAGTTTATTTTCCGCGTTGGAAGTGATCAGATATTGTTGGGGACGAACATAGGTATATTAGAGCAATATAGTAATAACCATTTATTCCCAGTAGTTCTGAATAGTTGATTTATCGATATACCTGTGTGTATTCTTGCCAAATATTGTCTACGCTAACTGTATTTCATTCATTCTCGAAGGCCACTTCTGTATTGACTGGGTCACTCAGTCAAGCCAGTAATTGCCTTGGATCACGAATGCAAACAAATTAATATATATGACTGGTTAACGGGTAATAATGTTGTTTCTCTGAATTAATATTCCATTGACAGTATTCGTGTCACAGATACACTGTAACATGTCAATTAACAGAGTAATGAGTGATTGTCCAATCATAAATTCATCCCTCTGTTGATCGGTCGTTTTCATTGGTCCTCACTGATTGAATGTAAACAAACTAAAAGCACATGTAGTTGTGAAAGATAATTTTCTACTACTACAAGTGTTTCAGTGTTTCATATTTATAAGTAAATAAGTACAGTTCACTGATATCTGATTTCGGTTTCTGTCAGAGCTATGAACAATTGGTCAGACTTGATTTTATAACTCTGCTTGAAAACTATTTGATTTTCAGCTGTTCAGTGAACAAGTATTTTGTTTGTTTTTTTTTTTTTTGCTTATTGCCTCATCGCCTGGTTTATTTAGACTTTACCTGCCTGTAACACGATTGTGCAAATTTATTTATTTTATCTTGCACCAGTGATCCTGTCGTAGATTTTTATTCAAGTTTACACTTTAATTAATTACTAATTTATGCACTTTGACTGACTGTGACTCAAACCAATCATTACCGATTTGCCTAGGATAAATCGTTTTATTACAATTTATTGTAGAGGGGTTATTGGGTAAACAAAATAAATTTTTTTTTGAGTTTCAGCTTTACCAAAGACATGTTTACATTGAATGTTTTTTTTATCTGGTTGAAAAATTTTCAGGTCAAGGTCATTTTGTTTAGGTGAAAACTGTTGGAATGAGCTTCATTGATTTTCAGGGCAGTTCTCTTCCATTACTCATGTTCATGAACACCTGCACTTGTTTTGCACTTGTTTTCATTATTTACTTTGCAGCTTTAATGTGTTGGACATAGTTAAATTTTTTTTCAGGTACTACAGTGTGACTAAAAAAAATTTTTTTTTTTTGTTGTTTCTTTCCGATTTTTCAGTCGGTAGACTTTGAACAAATTTGATTTTTTTTTACAGCTTTGAAAGATTTTTTTTTCTCTGTCTGCTCTCACTCTCAGGTTTATTAGTTACCTGCTGTGGTATAATGTTGTATACTGCTTTGACTGTGAACCAATATTTCTTGGTTCTGTGACCCTCTGTAGAAAATTATTGGGAGTGCTGATCAGTTTGAAATTTTTTGTGTGACCTTTGTGTTTAATTGTGGTTTAAAGTTACTGTTGTTGAAAACAGAAACAGTTGTATTACAACAGTTTATCAATGCTGTGTACAACTGCAGTTATTAATTTAATAGCTGACTTTTTAAAGTTGTGTGACCATTGATTCATATAATTTGTGTGCCAACATACATGTAAAATATATATATATATATATATGTGTATATATTTGATGACCTTTGAATCTGCATTTACACTTAGAGGTGCGTGACCCTCATGTATTCGTGTGTGACCCTCATGTATTTGTGTGTGACCTTCATGTACAGTTGACATTGAATGTTGACATAATATAAGCAATTGTGCTTTCATTATCAGTAGACTTAAAATAAGTGAAAGTACTGCATCTACACAAATCGAGTATAACTGTACTCACATAAAAAAAAAATTGTACTCACTTTAATAAAAAAGTGAAATGGCTTACTCGATGACTGAAGAGGAAATGCTTAAAGCATTACAGGCTACAGGAAAATATAAAATATCTGCAGCCACTGATGAAAAATCTCATATGACAAGTACTCCAAAGCATAATCCATTATATTCATGGAAAGAGAATTCTGACAATAAAGACTCAAAACCAAAACATGTTGATATTAGCAAATCTCAAATCATGGATTTGAATAGAACACAGTTTGTAACATCGTCCCATAACTTACCAAATATACCCCAGTTTTCTGGAGACGAGCCACCACAAAAGGGTGATGTATCATATAGGGAATGGAGATTTGAGGTTCAGTGTCAAGAAGGTGACCCTGAAATGTCCAGCATTATTTTACTCAGAGCAATGAGAAAATCTCTTTGAGGGACTGCTCGAAGTATGCTGATACCATTTGGAGAGAAAGCTACAGTCAGTGATATTTTGGACAAACTCGATATTTTGTTTGGTGAAATATCTACTAACGAAATGATCATGCAGGAGTTTTTTTAACACTTATCAGAAAAAAGACGAGTCTGTGACAACATTTGGATGTAGACTCAAATCTATGTTACAAAAAGCAATTGAAAAAGGATATTTGCAGACTCA
The DNA here is from genome assembly GCA_031216915.1 of Pictodentalium vernedei. Taxonomy (NCBI): domain Eukaryota; kingdom Metazoa; phylum Mollusca; class Scaphopoda; order Dentaliida; family Dentaliidae; genus Pictodentalium; species Pictodentalium vernedei. The sequence continues at coordinate 476,973,229 of CM062292.1, read as the reverse complement.
TTCAAAAAATGAGCTTCTGAGGCATAAGTTTTGGACCTCGTTGAGTTCTGACAGACTTAAAAGTCAAACTCGTCATAAATATGATACAATAAATAATTATGACGAATTATTGAGAGAAATACGGAAGATTGATAGAGAGATCAGTATAGGTTTACATCCTGCTTCCAGTAACAAAGCTCATCAGCAAGCAGTATTATCAAGTACAGAGGACAGAGACCCAATCAACACTTTGAACAAAATGTTTGAAGACAAATTCAATGTTCTCAAAAAGAAGTTAGAGAGTCAGATAAATGACAAATTTGACACTATTTTGCAGAGACTGGATAAAAATGAAGAACAGAAGAAAATAAACAGCTCTTCATCTCGACGTTATTCTCGTAACACTTATCAGCACAACAGAGGACAACGTGGATACAATAGGGGTTCAATGGGTTATAATCGTTCCTGGAAGAATAACCCAAACGCCTAATGACTTCTGTTAGTGGCCAGACAGAAGTCAACAAAGCTGATGTCCAGATACTGAGAGACAGATTGGTTGGAAATTCCAATGAAAGTGTTATTTACGTACAAAAAGACAAGTTACAAGCCTTGATTGATAGTGGGTCAATGGTGACTACTATTTCTAAGTCAGGTTATGAAAGCCTTTCTGACAAACCTACTTTACATAGCCTTGATGATTTAGGCTTGACAGTATCTGTGGCTGACGAATCAAGCTTGAACCATTTAGGTTATATAGAATGTTCAGTCAATGTTCCTTTTTTATTGGATGTGGAATTGTGTGTACCAATTATTGTTGTCCCAGATACAGACTTTAATCTGAAGTGTCCAGTTATAGTTGGTATGAATGTTATTAGAATATTCAGAGATTTGTCAACCACATCAGGGGAGATAAACCAATCTCTCATACCACAAGAATGGCAATTTGCAATTGACAGTTTACAGAAAGGCTCATTCAAATTGAAGTTATTAACCAAACAAAACATTGAAAATTGCACCATACCAGTCTATTGTTGTTAATGGCACCACAAGAAATAGTAATGGATGTATTGGTGAAGTAATTACAGAAAATTTAGACGATGGTTTAAATTTTATGGTTTGCCCTAGATTGATTAAACTTGATCATTGTTCTAAAAATCTTAAATTACCTGTTAAGATTTGTAATATATCGGCAAAACATATTACTATCAAACCAAGAGAGGAAATCTGTAAAATATCTGAAGTCAAAGTTGTAAATAATTCTAGTTTATCTGCCTGTAAAGAGAAATGTGAGAGCCAAGATCCTACTAATATATTGGATGATCTTGGAATAAACTTTTCATCAGACGACTTCAGTGAGGAACAGATTTCAGCAATTAGAAACTGTCTGCACACATGGAAAAATGTATTTTCCATGGGTCCAATGGACTTAGGCTGTACTGATGCTGTGAAACACAACATAGAGTTAGAAGACAACAAGCCTTTCAAACAGCCATACAGAAAAATTCCACCAGGGATGTATGACGAAGTTCGTCAGAATGTTAAGGAGATGCTCGAGGCTGGTGTAATTAGAGAGTCAAGTAGTCCTTACTCTTCTAATATTGTCCTGGTGAGAAAAAAAAGATGGCTCGCTTCGATTTTGTATCGATTATCGAATGCTTAATTCAAAAACTATAAAGGACAGCTATATGCTTCCTAGGTTTGATGACGTGGTGGAACCACTCCGAGGAGCAAAGTACTTTTCAAAACTTGACCTTCGTTCCAGTTACTGGCAGGTGGAGGTAGAAGAAAATGATAAACTAAAAACTGCCTTTTCTGTTGGAAACCTTGGATTTTATGAGTGCAACCGTATGGGGTTCGGATTAACGAATGCACCGGCGACCCTACAGCGATTAATGGAAAAGTGCATGGGAGAAGCACACTTGAAAGAATGTTTGATCTTTCTTGACGATATTCTGGTCTTCTCGAAAACATTTAGTGACCACATAAACCATTTGCAGTCACCTTCAAAAGATTAGAACAGCATGGCTTAAAGTTGAAACCTAGTAAATGCGAGTTTTTCAAAACATCGGTGACGTATTTGGGACATATTATTTCAGATGAAGGAATAACTACTGACCAAGAAAAGGTAGCAGCCATCAGAGATTGGCCAAGGCCAACAAATATTAAAGAACTCCGTAAATTTTTGGGATTTGTTGGCTATTATAGAAGATTTATAATGAACTATTCCAAAATTGCAGCACCTTTGAATGATTTATTGAAAGGACATGGCAATAATAATTCCAAGAAGAAGACATAAAAAAAAATACCCCCCCCCCCCCCAAAAAAAAGGAGGCCAGGTGGTTGTGGGGTGATATGCAAGAACAAGCTTTTCAAACTGTGAAGAGAAAATTGCAGGAGCCACCAATTCTGGCATATGCAGATTATTCACTCCCATTTGACCTTCACACTGATGCTAGTGCATCAGGTCTTGGGGCAGTTCTGTACCAGAAACAAGATGGCACTGACAGGGTAATTGCTTATGAAAGCAGAGGACTCAGACCCAGTGAACGGAATTACCCTGCTCACAAACTTGAATTCCTGGGGCTGAAGTGGGCTGTTACAGATAAATTCCATGACTACCTTTATGGTAACAACTTTGAAGTGGTCACGGATAACAACCCATTGACATACGTTTTACGCAAAGCAAAACTGGATGCAACTAGTCATTGTTGGGTTGCTGCTTTGGCTGATTACAACTTTACATTGCGTTACAGAGCTGGTAAACAGAATGGTGATGCTGATGGTCTTTCACGCAGACCTCAGATGTTTACAGATGTGGTCAGGGTGGTGTGTGAATCTATTGCTGCCTCTTTTCCATTTGTAGACACTCTGAGTTGTGATGTGATTCCACATTCGGCCAGTGAGGAATTTGTATCATTAGATACTTGGAATAAAGTAGACTGGGAGAAAGAACAGGCAAAAGATCCCATCATTACAAGAGTCGTTCACCTTGTGAGAAGAAGTTTTCCTCTTGGGAGGGGAAGGCGCAACAAAGAATCTTTAGAAGTGTGGAAGTACCTCCGAGAGTACAGAAAGCTGACTGTGGAGAATGGTGTGTTATAACGAACTTTTTCTCTCAATGGTGAAACAGTTAAGCAACTCGTTCTCTCTGAATCGTTCAGGCAGTTAGCTCTGAAAGGTGTCCATGATGATGTTGGTCACCAGGGTAAAGAAAAGACACTTTGGTTGGCAAAGCAGCGTTTTTACTGGCCTGGCATGGAGAAGGACATCCTGAATAAAGTGGAGCACTGTGGTAGATGCATACGACGCAAAACACCTACTCGACCTGTTGCTGAATTAGTTCCAGTACAGACAAGTAAACCAATGGAATTAGTCTGTATCGATTTTCTGAGCCTGGAAAAATGTAAGGGTGGTTATGAGAATATACTTGTCATAACAGATCACTTTACACGGTATGCCCAAGCCATTCCCTGTCGTAACCAGACAGCCCGTACAATGGCTAAAGCTTTGTTTGAGAAGTTTATTGTGTATTACAGTTTTCCAGAACGACTCCACAGTGATCAGGGCAGAAATTTTGAGAGTCGTGTCATCAAAGAACTGTGTAAGATTGCCCAGGTTCAGAAAACTCGAACTACACCATACCATCCTATGGGAAATGGTTCTGTCGAGAGATTTAACCAGACACTGATAAAGATGCTGGCGACATTAGAGGACTTCCAGAAATCTGACTGGAAATTGTATGTTGCTCCCATGGTGCATGCCTATAATGCTACACATAATGATGCCACAGGATTCTCCCCTCACTATCTGATGTTTGGCTGGCATCCTCGTCTCTCTGTTGATGCATTTTTAGGCATTGATCCAGGAAACGAAAGTGTTACCAGCAACAAAGAAGATTATGTTAAAAAACTTTGCAACCGAATGGGTTATGCTTACAAAGCAGCCACAGAAGCAAGTGCCAGGAGCAGTGAACAGAATAAGAGAATTTTTGACCAGAAGTTGAAAGTGCAAGAATCGAAGCTGGAAGTTGGTGACAGAGTACTGGTACGAAAAGTCAGCTTCGATGGGAAGCACAAACTTGCTGACAGGTGGGAACAGGAAGTTTATTTGGTACACGATATACCAAACTCTGATATCCCTGTATACAGGATCCAACCAGTGAACAAAAAAGGCCGTTCACGAACATTACACCGGAATATGTTGCTTCCTTTTAACTGTCTCCCTCCTGATATCCCTTCAGAAGAAGAGCATTGCAAAGTGAAACGTAGCAAGCAAGTTTGTGATCGTACGAGACAGAATTCTTCGTCTAGTGACACTACTGAATCTGAAAACTCTGGTCAGTATATGAGGTACACTATCCCTCAAAGACGACAACAGAAGTTAATTTTTCCTATTTCAACTCTTAGTGAAGCAACACCAGATTCTTTAACACCAGATACTGGTCAAGCAACCGCCAGTATGAGAGACCAAGAAATGTCCACAAACAGAGAGTGTGTTGGTGAAGAAACTGGTAGTGAGGCTGCACAAAGGGAAGAAATTAACGCAAGCAGATCGAACAGGATTCGGAATCCTCCAGACCGTTATGGTCAATGGGTGTACTCCCAAATAGCTGCATCTGACTCTTCAGATGAGATTTTTGTTTGATATGGGAGCCCATTGGTTCTTAATCAAATAAAAATAATGTTTCAGCAGAGTATAACTGCTGTAATTATGGATTTTTGGCTGTAAGACTTTACGCAAAGTATAGGGCAGAATCAGCTGTTATGTGTGCTATTCTGGAAATTTTTTCTGTTTGAGGTGATTTCACTTCACCGGTAGGGCGGTCTTCATTGCTGCCTTTTTTCCTGAAGTGAACGAGTTAATTGACAAGTTGATGCTCACACATTTATGTTTGAGTGCCTCTTTACAGGAGAGGGCGGTTTGCACTGCTGCCTTCCCTTTCGGGGCAAGTTGAGCAGATGTATGTGCATTACCAATGAAATGTCAACCATTTGATTGCAGACAACCACACTGCAATATATATATATATAGATAACAGCTGATTATTGGCCTAGAAACGCAAGTGATTTTAATATAAATATGCTATATCTTTCAAATAACAGTGTGAGCATGTTTTTTTTAAAATTTAGAAGGTTTTTTTTACAAAAATTTCAGTGCATCCATGTAGACAGAGAATACCATTGCCTGCAACGGAAATGGATTGAAGAAATTTGTGTGACAGATTTAAAGTGTTCCTACTTTCTTTTCTATTTTAGGGAAAGAGAAAATTAATTTGGTTTCTTTTTTTTTGTAGGAGGGAGCTTTAATGGAAATGTCGGGACACATTTCTCCGAAGAGGGAGAATATGTAACCAATGGGAATTGTTTTTAATATTAAAACATAGCTGTATCTGTGTTAGTGTGTGTGAAAGCGTTAAACCAGACTTCGACCTATAGCTGACTGACTACCGACTTAACTTGCACTTTTCGTTAACACTACTCACTTTCTCCCGTCACACGTAGTATTTGTCCGTTCACTTCAAATCCGTTTTCAGCCTTCATCCTGACCAGACGTATCTTTGTTATTCTTATGTTTAAAGCTTCATATTCACTTATATTGTAAAATATAAAACTATTTGGATCATGCATATCTGGTAGGTTAATTATAATGCACCATTTGGGTTGATTTTTACTTTTCAGAATTCCGCGATCGCATAACTCAGAATTATTGTATTTCTTCGCTTTCAAATATTTATTATACTTTGTCTACAGGTGATTTATGAGCAATATATTTATTATTTGTAAATTTTGTATTATAGGCTCCATGTTTGATGCTCATGACAAGATGATTTGTTTCAATAAATAAATTATATATATTTAGACCTACAGATATTCTTATTTTGTGGAGAACCACATCCTCGGGTTAAAAACCAGTGGTGTAATAATCAACTAGTAGTGCAATATTAACCAGTGGTGCAATACAAATTAACCAGCAGTTTAATAATCAACCAGTAGTGTAATACAAATCAACTAGTAGTGTAATAACCAGTAGTGTAATAAACTTAACCAGCAGTGTAATAAACATCCATAAAAACAAACAATTTTTCAACAAAATTTGAAAAAAAATTTGGGGTGGCTCAAATCATAGTTTGGGTACATCTTATCGATTTTTAATCATTTTATCGTACATTTAAAGGCGCTTTGCGGGTCAAACATTATTTCGTGGGTTCAATACGGCGAGGAAAGGTATTTTTATATTTGTGTGATATGCGTATTTTCTGGTGTTGAATGTCACTTTCTGCATTTGTGGCTTTATATAAATTCAAATTTTGGGGAGCGAAATGGCTCAGTGGTAGGCTGTTGCACTTCTATGCTAGAGGTCCTGAGTTCGATCCCCGTCCGGGACGACCCGCATTGTATCCTTGGGCAAGGCACTTTATCCCGGTTGCCTACATGGGGGCACGATAACGCCGTGTACTAAGGAGTACTGCACGTTGATGGTGCAACCCTGCTTGAGAGAAGCTTGAACAGAGTTAGAATGTTGACAGTTGCTAAAAATCTGCGGTCATTTTTTTACATCTTAAAGGAAGAGGTCGGTAAGAAAGCAGAGGGTATCTATCTACGGCAAGGTGAAGAGGGTGGGTGCTTTGGAGGTCCACTGCCATTTCCGGCTGCCATGTCAAGTGATTGTTCTCGATTATCAATGGCAGACAGCTATTTAGATCCTCTGATGATTTACATTTAATGTAAAAAGCTTGAACTTATTCAACATGTAGAAAATATTGTTTCAGCAGAATTCATTTATAGGTTAACACTACTCTTATACTACATAGAAGTGTGTATTGTGAATAAATGATCCTCATTTGTGGAGAGAATGGGGAGGCACAATGGGCGTGCCAGTCACGGGATCCAAGGACGCCATGTTGTAGTGTTATGGTAGCCCGAGTGAGCAGCCATGTTGTGACGTCATTCCCATAGGGATATGTGATTTAAGTGCGAAGCGCCTGTAATTAGGTGACACGTGTTTCTGGCATCTATTCTGTATAATGGAGACCACCATTTTGGTTTCTGTGGTAGCACGTGGTTGTTATATGGACCCAATGACCTCTAACAGAAGAAGGATATGTTTTGAGGATATGGTTCGATTTATCTGGCTCGGATTCGCGAAAAAGCTCGTTTCTATGATCTTTTTTCAGTTTTTGTCTCAAAAACGTAGGTTATTTTTTTTTTTTTTTTTTTAGTATTATATACAGTTTTCACAGTAAATTACACCAAACACACACACACACACACATATAAAACAAAAATACAATGTGTAAAGAATTATTCCGATCAAATGGGCTTGTGTGGTTATAGAAGACACTTGGATTTAACTAATTATTTTAGATATTGTCTCCCACCTCAGTTTGATTTTATTTGCCTTGCTGAACGAGTATAAATAGAGTGAGTATATATCGATAGCTCTGTAATTCTTTAAAATTTCTGTATACGCATTTCCATGTTCTTGTCATTTCCCTGGCCCGGGTTCTCCCAGAATCCTCATTTCAAACGGAC